>WBNH01006922.1:4936-67178 GCA_013401255.1 Urocolius indicus | reverse complement strand
TCCTACTTTCTTCTCTAAGTCGAGTACTGGAGTCTGTTTTGCCTGGCACCGTAATTGGCAGTGAGTTCTCCCTGCCCTTGTGTTAATCCACAACAACCTTGCTTATCTTTTTACTCCCATTTCGCTGGGGCCTCTGCCATCCTAATGAGGGTGGAGGTGAATGGGGGAACCGAGCGAGAGACTGTCGTGGTGCTGCTGTGCTAGCTGGGCCAAACCACAACACTTTGTTAATTCCTCTGCTCGAAATATGACTTGTAAAATTAAATGGTATAAGACTCTAAACTTTGCATCTGAGATGTTCAAAGCTCCCTAAAGGAACTGAGAATTGTAAACGAATTGAAATTAATTGAATTTGTGAGCTTTTCCAGATTTAGTATCAATCCCAGTTGACAAAAGTACTCTTGGGCTAGCAATGAAGGAGCTTGATAAAGACGTAACCCAGATGATTCTTTAGGTGGTGTCTCAGTAGATGATTTCTTCTAAAATTTAGTGAAGAAAAAAACCCACAGAAGGTGAAAACTCTAAAGGATTAGATATTATTAAATAGATAATGTTTCAGCCCTCAGTAAAGCCTCAGAAAGGCTCCCAGTATTTCCCTAGAAGAGAGCTAGCCTGGACAGGCAAAAAAAAAAAAATTATAGCAGGTCTTTGCAATTTTTTTTTCCACACATTACTGATTCTAGTCATGTGTGAGCTTTGCTGATCATTATAAGCCACTTTAAACAAAGGGAAGAGAGTAATGCCTGCTACCTTCCTACAGATTGTAGTGGACACAGCCACTTCCACTTGCATGCCCGACAGCAATCCACTCAGGAGCCAGGCTTGTAGTGTCCCTCTGGCTCAGACTGCTTTTTCTACAGCTTAGTTAGGAGACTAGGAGGAGGGCAATTGCCTTTTTATTTTTCTTATTCCTGAGATTGCCTGTAAATAAGCATGTATGAAAGGAAAGTAGAATGTAATGGTGGTATTTCAGGATGTGCAATTCATGAAAGTTTTATTATAGTCAACAGATCTTCATTCTTTTCCTTTCAAGTGATTTATATAGCAGAAAAGCAGACACAGCAGTATACAGAACTTTCTGGCCTGTCTATGAAATATTCAGCTTGCCCCAGAGTTTTTTGAAACCAGAGATATCAAGAGCTGCCAAATCTGGAATTTGGATTATGTTAAATCCTGTATTGTTCTCCTACATGGTGGTGGGTTTGCTACATGCTCCTCTTCTACACACCAACAAACTGTTAACCAGCCTTCACAGGAATAGTGAGTTTAGCTATTAGCCCTGTGAGGCTTTCCAGAAAACTCCCATATATTCCTATGGCTCCCTACATTCTCCACTCTAGAGATCTACTTCCACTCCCCTTAGTGATTCACTACTCATTTTTTTTCTCTCTAATTTTTCTGTTTGTTTTGATGCTTGTGTGGTAATCTACATTGGGTAAAGGGTCACAGGAAAAATGTAGAAAACATACATCTGCTTCTTAAGGACAGAACACAAAGTGAAAAATACCAGAGATTAAAATTAATGTAGAAAAATACATTCTGAAAAATGAAGTTCAGATTCTCAAACCAAATTTGCGTTGATGTTTCTCCAGAGAGAACTGTTAGTAGAAACTTGGCCCGCTAGCATGTAATTGTAGAGTATGATCTACTGATGTTTATCATCTCTTAACATGGCTCTGTAGTTCTGAGACTTAGTAACTACTACTCAATGTTAGTTGTTTGGTTAAGGTAAGGGAAAATCAGGATCCTGTGAAGTGAGACTTAGTATGATTTGACAGAAAGGCTCCTGGCGTCCCTGGTGCATGGATTTCCTGCTCGAGTACAACATGAAAAAAAGCGGTCTGCTTGCAAAACAGGTCAGCAGTATTCCTTACACAATGCAGTGCTGGTGTTACCATATCTCACAGTCTTTATTTCCGAATTTCCTTGAGATAATGCCAATAGGAAATCTCTGTTTAAAAAAAAAGAGGCTCTGTGTTTATAAAGGCGCTATTTAGTGCAAGTTGTTAGCTCTGTTAAAATCTCTGTTAAAAAATAGAGGCTCTGTATTTTTAAAGGTGCTGTTTAGCACAAGCTGTTAGCTCCTAAAGGCAAACAACTTTTTCAAACCATCAGAATATGCCAGATCTCTTTTCTTTTTCTTTCTTTTTTTTTTCATTGGACATTGAAATTCATTAGATTTCAGTGACCAGCACCGCCAGAAGTAATCTTTTGCCCAAAAAAAATTGTNCACTGAATCCCTATCTTAACATTCATTTGATGTGTATTATAGTTTAGAGACCATAATTAAACGTCCTTAGTCCCAGTTGTATGATACAAGCTTAGAAAATGTTGAGTATTCATTTCGTAAAGTTCTGGACAGGCTTGCCAACTTAAAAATTAGAACACTTAGAAAGGTTTGTCATTTTACAAAATCAGGCTATATGATCAGGGAGGAGAACAACCTATTTATGCATTATAGTTTGAAAACTGTGTGTTTTTATGTCACCAAATATATATATATATATATATATATAATATTTGTTATATATTGATTTAATTGAGATTTTGTTCTGAAAAGTAATTGTTACTCCTTCATAGCATTTCCAGGTTCATGCAAATAGTAACTTCATGCTGATGAGGATTAGCAAAAATGTTTTCATGCAATATCTCTTGGGCTGTAACACAATTTTCTTAAAACAAATATGTAAAGCCAGAGAAATGTTTGTACTATATCCATCTCTGAGGGCCAATGTTTTAAAAAGAGAGACATGTTCAGCTTTTCAGTCTTTTACACAGTACAGGAAAGCCTGAGATGAAAAACCCATGNCGAATTTCCTTGAGATAATGCCAATAGGAAATCTCTGTTTAAAAAAAAAGAGGCTCTGTGTTTATAAAGGCGCTATTTAGTGCAAGTTGTTAGCTCTGTTAAAATCTCTGTTAAAAAATAGAGGCTCTGTATTTTTAAAGGTGCTGTTTAGCACAAGCTGTTAGCTCCTAAAGGCAAACAACTTTTTCAAACCATCAGAATATGCCAGATCTCTTTTCTTTTTCTTTCTTTTTTTTTTCATTGGACATTGAAATTCATTAGATTTCAGTGACCAGCACAGACAGAAGTAATCTTTTGCCAAAAAAAAATTATTTATTAATTCAATAGTTACTTTAATGTGTCTCAAAAATCTCATTATAATCCATTTGCCATGCTATGATAGTTTTTATTCTCTTTTAAAACAAATACGAAGATTGCAAAACATTTAAGAGTTGTTACGCTGGTATTGTTTTCCCGGAAAACAAAACTTGTGGAGGAATTCTAATATAACAGTATCAAGGATGGCCATTTTTCTCTGTAATAGGAAAGATGCAGTTTCTAGCACTGCTAACTCACTGAATCCCTATCTTAACATTCATTTGATGTGTATTATAGTTTAGAGACCATAATTAAACGTCCTTAGTCCCAGTTGTATGATACAAGCTTAGAAAATGTTGAGTATTCATTTCGTAAAGTTCTGGACAGGCTTGCCAACTTAAAAATTAGAACACTTAGAAAGGTTTGTCATTTTACAAAATCAGGCTATATGATCAGGGAGGAGAACAACCTATTTATGCATTATAGTTTGAAAACTGTGTGTTTTTATGTCACCAAATATATATATATATATATATATATAATATTTGTTATATATTGATTTAATTGAGATTTTGTTCTGAAAAGTAATTGTTACTCCTTCATAGCATTTCCAGGTTCATGCAAATAGTAACTTCATGCTGATGAGGATTAGCAAAAATGTTTTCATGCAATATCTCTTGGGCTGTAACACAATTTTCTTAAAACAAATATGTAAAGCCAGAGAAATGTTTGTACTATATCCATCTCTGAGGGCCAATGTTTTAAAAAGAGAGACATGTTCAGCTTTTCAGTCTTTTACACAGTACAGGAAAGCCTGAGATGAAAAACCCATGAAAAAAAAAAAACTTAGTTTGTGTAGTATTTAGAATTACCTTTACAAAAAGCATTATTTTTGACAGCTGCAGTGTGGTAGGCATGGTGGAAAAGTGAGGAAGAAAGTGGTCTTGCAGCATTTTCACCCATCAGTGTTTTTGCTCCAAAATTGTTGCCATCTGTAGGAGAATAAAAGGAGACATTTGCATCTTGAAAACTAGGTGTACACATTAGTGTCGAGATCCATGACATCTCCAGAATTGCTTTTAGTCATAAGTAACCTTTAAAAATTAAATATATCTGTCAATTTAGATCAATGCTCTTCATTGCTTAGAAAGTGTTTGAGTAGATTCCCTCTTATTCCTATAAATTCAAGGTTTCCAGTGCAGTTTGGGTCAGAACACACTGATCTCTCATTTTTGTATTAAATTTATAATTAGCTAAGACACTAATAAAATGGCTAACCACCTGTCCAGCTGTCTGGATGTAACCCGATAGACAGCTAAACATCTTGCAGCCCCTCACTCTCTCTGCCTTCCTAGTGAGATAACTCGGGAGAAAAAAAGTAAAATTCATGGATTGTGATAAAAACAGTTTAATAGGACAGAAAAGGAACAGAACACAATAACAGTAGTAACAACAATGAGAACTGAACAAAAGTTATAAAATAATTAGAACATACAAAATAAATGATGTACAATGCAACCTATGGACAAATCATAGAACCATTACAATTGGAAAAGACCTTTAAGGTCATCAAGTCCAACCACTAACCTCACACTGCCAAGCCCATCACTAAACCACGTCCCTCAGCACCTCATCTATACCTCTTTTATATATCTCCAGGGATGGTGACTCCACCAACTCCTCAGGCAGCCCATTTCAATGCTTAACAACCCTTTCAGTGAAAAAGTTCTTCCTAATGTCCAATCTAAACCTCCCCTGGCAAAATTTGAGCCCATTTCCTCCTGTCCTAACCTTCATTACTGAGAGAAGAGACTGAGCCGCATCCCACTACAGTCTCCTTTCAGGTAGCTGTAGAGGGTGATCATGTCTCCTCTCAGCTCCAGGCTAAATGACCTTACCTACCTCAGCTGCTTCTCATAAGACTTGTTCTCTGGCTTTGTTGCCCGTCTTCAGGCATGTTCCAGCACCTTCATGTCTGTCTTTTAGTGAGGGGCCCAGAACTGCACTGAATATAGCACTCACCAGCGTCCAATACAGGGGGACAATCACTTCGTTGGTCCTGCTGGCCACACTGTTTCCGATACAAACGAGTTGTGGATAGATAGATAGATAGATAGATAGATAGATGTGGATATGTGTGATGTATGTTAAACCCAGAGCTTGATTTTGGAAGAATTCCTGAAAAGCTAAATTGCACAGAGCAAACTTACAGTGGTGCTTCTTGTTACCCTTTTCACATACAGTAAAGGAACGTACACCCTTTGCCAAATGAGTTGCTACTTTTTTGCTTTTGCATCATTGAAAAAAAGATTCTCTGAACTTTGTTCACTTGGTTAATGTGGGATATGGAAAAGATAAATATTGTCTTTACGAATGAAACTGATGCATTACAGATAACTAGCACTGTAGTGGCAAGCTACTCAATTTGTTCTGAGGTTTGCTGTGCAATCTTATTGAGCTTGACTCAGTGAAAATCACTTTGTCAAATCTCTTGATATTAAATCTCTTAGAACTGCTCTGATCATGCCTGGGAGCAGTGCTGAAAGCCTGAAACTGCACTTTTTGCTATCTGGGGAAGAGCAAGAAATACCGGATCCCCAGTCAGCGGTACTGTGTGTCTCAGTCCTTGGCAACAGATGGGCAAAGGTTATTGAGAGAGTTCACTTTGTCAGACACAAATTCATCATTGCCAATGCCCTGTTCTGGGTTATTAGATGCTGAATAAACATCTAAGAAGGATATTAAAAGGACAGCTCCTTCCCTATGGGAGTTGAGGCAATACCCGGAAGTAGAACAAAAGTCACAGCAACAAAGATGTTTTTGGATAGGAAAAAGTCAGTTTCCTAAATGGTCTATCATCAAATTTAAGCATCTTAAAAAATGAACCATGTCTATTGGTTTAAAACCACTGAATAATACTTTGTCCTCTTCATACCTCTGGTCTTTAGGATATACTTATCTCCCTACTATCTGTTGCTGAAGTGTAGGACAGGATGATTCTTTTCTAAAGCTGATTGTGACAAATTGCCTGGAATCTGATTTCAGACTTTCCAACATTTTTACTTTCCCTCCTCAAGAAAAAAAATGATTTAAATGGAGATAATGGTCTCTGTCTTTTCCTTTTCTGATGGTCATAATGCAGCACCCCACGTTCTGAACTTGTATGTAAAGAACCAAAATATCAATATTTCTATTATTGCAGTATCATTACTATTTACTGTCTTTAGGGCTCATTCAGTGTGTTCTATGATACATAAAATGCAAATAGGACTGTGCCTCTCTGTGAAACTATTACTTAGATCTCATACTCCCATGGGGTTTTTGAAACAATTAATCTTCCATTCAAAAGTACAAATAAGGTTCAGGTTTACGGAACTGCTCTGAACCCAACAGCACTTATGAAAACATTCAATTGAAAGTTTTCTTCTCTCAAAACAATTTTTCACACAACATATTAGAATTACTCATCTCTAGAGTCCTAGCCTCTTGTTTTATTACCTAAGTAAAGGCGGAATGTTTTTGCAATCCATCTCATACTCTACCTAGTGAGAGTTTCTTTCCTCCATTCAGATGATTTTGGATGTCACTTTTTTAATACCTTTTTCCACAGCCTTCTGTCAGAGAAAGTCATTTTTCTAGGCCATCTGTGTGTAGGAGGTGGATTGTGTTGCACAGAGGAGCTTTTTTCAGTCTTTCTTCCCAGTCAGTTGCCATGAGTATTTATACATGTCACTTCTGGGCTGCCTAGGTATCGATGGGGAGGACTGAAAGGCTCAGAGCCAGGGGATACTCCATTGAGCCACTTACAGCTTTGGAAGAGGCTATGTGGGGGTACATTAAGTCTGCTGCTAGCTGTCCTCCACAGAATTAGCTTTTCACTCCGTTTTCACATGCACGTTGCCCATGTGGTCAGGTACGAAACACTCAACTTTGTGTGTGGCAGCTTTACCAAGCCCAGCATTTGTCAGACTTGCAATTAATTCCCACTGACTTTCCTTTTTCAGACTTTTAGATTTAAAATGAATTGTTTAAGGCTTGAAATGGAAATAAAGACTCAGCAAAGACAACGGGAAGATCTCTTGGTTTCAGCAAGTCAAGGATTTTTGCCCAACATTGAAACTGGAAGGCTCTTAAAAAAAAGGCTTGTGTGAACAGAAAAAATATGGGGGTGAGTGTGAAGCTGTAAACTCTAAGTTGTGCTCAAATTCTGAAGATGATGAACGACTTTTTAATTTTTAATTTAAGAATATTAATTACCATTCTCCTAGGAGGTATATTGTAAACTATTCAACATTGCTCTCAGGCTACAGTTTTTCATTTCTTTACTTTGGCAATGCAAAAGCCTTCTAAAATTGGTAAGAATGGCTATGACAGATTTCTTGTTCTTGTGTTGCCCTGACTAAGGAAGAGCTCAGGCAAAACCTACTCCCAGTCATCAGAGCATTAACATACCATGCTTCTTTTTTTTAAGTAGCCATCAGAGCAGATGTAAAGGCTAGGACATATATGGCAGCTGTCAGAAATATAGTCTGAATACACTATACTCTGTCTCTCCTCTGTTTTCCATGGCTCAGGAAAGATAAGTTATTAGACTTGGATGCAGCAATGGAAGTGACTGCAAGCCAGCTAACAGTGTGAATCAGACCTTCGTGTCACTCAGCTGGAGCCTGGGAATGAGTTGGATGTCACTCAGGGATGTTAGTCACTCAGGGATGCTATTCCCTCAGGTGAACAGCTTAACTTGATCAAAAATGTCAGGGCATGGAGTCACTAGCCAAGTCATTTCCATCCTGAAGGCATCACTGCCAACAACTACAAGGCATCACCTGGCAGTTTATTTTCTTACATTTCTCCTTGGGAGAGTGGCTCAGGTCAGCTTGTTTTGAAAATGCTGTTGCGTATATTTCTTAAAAAGGGGAGCATGGTATGATAATTATCTTCAATGCTGCATACACCAGTGGGTTGGGATAAGGCAGTTGGTCATCCTTTTTTTCAAGTTTTCTTGATGATACAGAGACTGTTTCATGCTCATACAACAATGCTGCATTTCCTTAGTTTGACATAGTTCCAGTTGGCTGGAAGCTCCCCAGTTACAACACAACATATGGCACACAACATGGCTTTTACTCCTTTGACTTAAGTGTGAACTAAAGTACCTGACAAATATTAATACAAAACAAAGAGTGTATGAATGCCTGCCTTTATTCCTCTCTGCTTGTCTGCACTTCCTTGCTGCTCATAGTAATATATGTTAGGGAATGAACTGTTAGAGAGTAGTGTAGGACCTGGGGGTTCTGGTAGACAGCAGGATTAGCATGAGCCAGCATTGTGGCCTCGTGGTCAAGAAAGAAGACCAATGGCATCCTAGGGCGTATTAGAAGTGCTATGGGCAGTAGGTTGAGAGAGGTTCTCCTCCCCCTCTACTCTGCCCTCATGAGACCACATCTGGAATATTGTGTCCAGTTCTGGGCCCCTCAGTGCAAGAAAGACAGGGGGCAGCTGGAGAGAGTTCAGCACAGTGCCACCAAGGTGATGAAGGGAGGATAGCATCTCACTTATGATGAAAGGCTGAGGGAACTGGGGCTCTTTAGCTTTGAGAAGATGAGATGGAGGGGTGATGTCATTAATGTTTACAAATACATAAAGGACAAGTGTCAGGAGGATGGAGCCAGGCTCTTGTCAGTGAAGTCCAATGAAGGACAAGGGGCAATGGGTACAAGCTGGAACATAAGAGATTCCAAAGAAATACATGGAAGAATTTCTTCACTGTGAGGGTAATGGAGCACTGGAACAGGTGGTAAAAAGAGAAAGAAAAAGAAGAAGAATCAGACTCTAGTTCCTGAGTTTACAATGTGTTTTTATGTGCAGAGCAGGAAATATTTTTTTTTAAAAATCCTGGGTATTTCCAAATATCTGACTTCTCAGAGGAGCAAAAATGCAATCAAAGTATTTCCTTTCAAAGTTGCATCACTTTATGATTAGTCAAGGCTTTTTGTAACATGAATTTCCTTTTCAGAAATGTTTTCTATTATCTCTGTTTATTATTTTTTTTAGTGATGCAACTAAATTCCTCTTTCATCAGGATGGAAAAAAATGGTGCTGCTCATGTAAAAAAAAATTATGATATGTATGTCATCTATAGTATACACTTAAATATTTCCTGGGTTTGCTTTAGCCCTGTCTCTGCTAAAATAGATCAGGATTTGACCTGAGCAATTATGGCTACCCCTTTCAAAATGTCCTCTTGTTCTCTTTCTTTCAAATAGAAAAATGTTGGTATGATACATACAGTGTCACATATTGTATTAGTCTAAAAGATCCATGGCAGATCTGGATACACAATTTGGATCATCTTGTGATTTAAGATCCTTGCCATTTTGCCTCATCTGATGCATTTTACTATATGTACATGTGCTGGTATACTTTTGTCAAGGCATTTTAAATATAGAACTTTTAAATAAAAATTATTGCCCTAATCATACAATTCAGAAACATTCCAGTGTTTATAGAATGGTTTTGTCCAGATTAAAAGACAGAGATTTACTTTCTTCGACTTTGATTACGTTAACATGTGAAGAGTTTTGAGGTTTTCATGCTATTTTTTTTTCAATTACTCTCAAGAGTAATTTAAAATCATATTGTAATGTGAATATTGTGAGCCAAATCAAGACTGGTAGACTGGTACCCCCAGCAGATGTGCCCTGCCCTTTGCTCTCACTGGGCAGCACAGCCTCCTACAACTGCTGCTCCCTCACTGCTTCATACAACCTGTGTGTGAGTTTGGCGATGAGTCTCATTTTTAGTATCGCTCATCTGCTTCCCTCCGCCAAAACTGCTATGCTTGGAAAGGGATTGCTGCATGGGAATATGCCCTGATGTGCAGTGTTGTTCCCAGTAGGATATTACTGTTGCTAAAGGGGTCTTTTTTTTTGGGTGGGAGATGGAGAGTGATGGATAAACCATCCATGATACTGGTGACTGGGACATATTGTCCTTTCAAATATAGCGGGTGAAGCAACGATATCAACAAGTAACAAGTCTGGGTTTGATTCATGGTAAATTACTGCAAAGGCAGCCAATATCTAATATTTCTTTCAAGACATACTGGTAAAAGAGTTGCTTTTTTTCCCCCCTAGTTTGGTCTTCTAAGAGAGAGGCAACTATGGGGCTATGGCTTGTCATGTACAGGAAACGAAAAATAATAATGCAAAACAAGAAGAAATCCTTGAAAGCAGAAGTACTGAATATTTTTGCCCTTGGCTAGGAGCAAAGTGACAGTATGGGTCCCAAAACAAGTATTCAGCATATTGAAGCTCCTTTGGGAAGCTCCTCAGTTGCAGAAAAACAGAGCTAGAGACTGTGTAATGGGTTCTTGAATCACACCGAGAGAGCAAGCTCCTAAAGATGTCTACCTCTGGGGGCACTAGAGGGGCTAGAAATTCGTAGACCTGCATGGCAAGGCCTGATCCAGTGGGGCTGATGGTGCAAAGGCATGGAGAAGCAAGGTCACCAGAGCTGTCTGTCAGCAGCAGAGAGGACCCTGGGTGCCTGCATGGACCCTGTAGGCTCCTGCTGTGCTGCTGCTATGCACTTCTGGCGTTGGCATGCTGACTTTGGCATTCCGCATTCCTGTTCAAAAGGAGAGGCTCACCCACTAGCTGTCTCCCCCATGCATGGCATGTCCCTCACCACCTCTTCACACCTTGCTTTGATCCCACCAGGCAGGCGTGCTTGTGGCAGGGCTGTGGCTGCAGAGGAAGGCTGAGCGTGTGTCTTTGGCTGAGGGGCTGGGAAGCTTAACACACAGATGGTCCCAGATTTATTTGAACTGGCTGTAGCTCCTTGTGTCATTGGGCAAGAGTGCTGAGGGCTGGCAGCAACGCTGAGGAGCGTCAGGCAGGCTGCAGCCCTGACAAAGGAGGAGCCAGAGTTGCTGGGAACGGCAGCTGCTCTGGGACAGAAAAGAAAATTGTAGGCGGTGGAGGAGGACTGTCAGGGCTCTCTTGGAAATTCACAGTACACTTGAGGGAAGGAAAAAAAATATAAATCAGTAAACCTTTCCCCTTGCAAGCATGTTGTTACTGTTGGCAAAATATATGGGTTGCAACATTTTGGTTGCTTCTGCTAAGACATGAGGCTGTGTGTGCTCTTTTGAGAACACCTTAAAAGAAAGGCTGACTTTGGCAATAACAACATGCTTGTAAATAAAGAGGTTTACTTTTGAGAAATGTTATTCGTAACTGGAAGCATTTGAACAGTGCCCCCGAGGCTATTTTCCTTTCCACTATACACAGAATAAAGATTCACAAGCAGGTCAATATGCTTTTTGCTTTTCTGAATTAGAGTGTTTCTCATTAACTGGGTGTAGCTGAAATCACCATCCTGCAATCCAGTGTCACTTTCCAGCAGGGATCTTTGACAAGCTGTGTATGTATTGCAAAAGTGTATACTAAGCTACAGGGACCTGCTTCAGAGCTGACTTAAAAGGCAGAGTAGATTAGATACACAAGACAGTATAATCAGCTACATATTCAAGATGCAATTTGTTTGCCTTGTTGGTAGGAGAGGGCTATAGCAAGAGAATAAGTGGTAGAGATTTTCCACCTCCTTGGTTGACTTGCTTTGAGAAGCAGTAGGCTGCCTTTATATTTTAATATGTATTTTGTCTCACAACAGTACTGCTGAACACTGAAACTCTAAGCTGTGAACATCAGCCTATTGACAAAATGTCATGGCTACTGCTGGACTCTGTTCTCTTGTCTTATGCAGTCATGGGAAACAAGGTATAAAGGCCCACTTTCTAGTCTATGTTGCCAACAGACCCAGAGAAAAAAAACCAACTTAACTCCAGGCCAAAAGCTGGGAGTGACTATCTGAAACTTTGTGAGATAGACACTCCTGGTTTAGAGTCTTTAAGCTGCACATCCCAAGTAAACCACAACAAAAGCTTAAAGAGGAAAGGTCAGACCTGTGAAGTGCTATTTGTTTTCACTGAAACTTCATCTCCCACTTATCCCAAGCCCAACCAGCAGTGGAATCAATTACCACTTGTCAGGCTGAAACCTGACCCCAGAAATGAAAGAAGGACATGACCTCTGGGGGGGAAAGAAACCACGAATGAACCACTTCTCCTTCAGCGAAGGGTTAACAGGCCTGATCCTCTTCTTTCCCCCTTTAAGACAAGATCGATACTGCTGTTCTCTACATTTACTCTTCCTTTCATCGGGGATGGCCAGTAGGACAGTGAGGTTATTGAGATTAGGTTTCATAAATTACTCCATTTAATAATTGAAGATAAAGAGGTTCCATACATTTTAATAGCATTTAGCGTAACCGTTCAAATTTGTAGGACTCATAATAGATCAATTTCAGCTGCCATTACCACTTGAGGTAATGGTGCTTTCACTTACCAAGCTTCTGTTAAGTATAGGATCAGCTTGTCAAAAAGTATTCAGGTTTAAGG
Organism: Urocolius indicus; assembly: GCA_013401255.1. Taxonomy (NCBI): domain Eukaryota; kingdom Metazoa; phylum Chordata; class Aves; order Coliiformes; family Coliidae; genus Urocolius; species Urocolius indicus. Next base: position 54,609 of record WBNH01006922.1, on the reverse strand, counting down.
CAATAACCCCCACCCTCCCATTTCACACAAGCCGAAAATGATGTTCCCAAAGGGTCATCTGTGACACACTGGGAACACAGCTGTTAGTTAAGCTTGCCCACAGTCTCTGTGGCAGCTGAGAAGTCTGTCATTTCAGGGTATAAAATGATATAAGAGCGTTACTTCTGACATCCAGGACCAGCTTGGACTATTCCTCAGTTAGAGCATCAAAACTGAGTCTAGGCAGGAGAGGAAGAATACCTTCATATGTCTCCATTTCTGAGTGCAAGAAAATACAATCCATGCATGGAGCTGAAAAAAACCCTCTCTTCTTGGGAAGGGAAAGGTGTCTCTTTAAACAGCAGGATTTAGGTAGCTTGTGGTCAACAGCACAAGCTAACATCAATCTCACATGATTAAAGATACTGCTTTTTTTAAAGTGTACCTCTCCCCACCCTCTAACAAAGCTACCTTCTCTATTTGCACTCTCTGGCATTTGAGCTTTGTTAGCATTCACATTGCATACAAACTGATCTAACTGCAACTTGTGCCTTGACTTTGCAGATATCCTCCCAGGAGATGTCTATAGGCATCTTAGCTTTGCATTTGTTACATATTGGTGCTGCTCTTAACTTTAATCTGTCTGTACACTTTGCTACATTATATTTTCCTTGAGTTGTACTATTTCTGCCACAGAGGGCTCACATTTTTTGTGTGGTCAGCTTTATTCCCACGTCCCAAACTCATTTCGCATCATACTCTCTGCTAATTTTCTCTAGGAAAGAGTTACTACACAGAAATTAGCAACTTCTCTACAATAGATAAGTAGAAACTTTGGTTGTGGTATATGTTGGGTACTGAAAACAGCTCACAGAGCAGTCTGACGAAAGAGGGTCTCCCAAAGGAGGTGTTGAATGCACACAAACATGCACTGTATTTTTTAAGGGCTGTTGCTAGGACCCTGCTGACGCATCAAGCACAGAGAACTACTTGGCATCAGTCATTTCTCAAGTAATTTTTCCTCCTGTGTGTTATAGAAAATGTTGCCAGTTTGCATCTTTATTTTTGTGCTTCTATATGTAAACAAAAGGAATTTCATTATATATTTTTCCCTATAATGGTCAGTCAGGAGGAGGAGTTTTCTGATGTTTTTTGCCCCGTATTTCCCCACATAGAGCCATTTCCCTTGTTGCCTCTGCCTCAGGAAAGAAGAAATTTATTAAAGACATTAATTGTGGAAACATTATCAAATCAAACTGAGTAAATACAAACAAATTCTCTTTTCCCGTTCCCACTCCCTTCCGTAATTTACTGAAAAGCAATCAAACCAGGCTGTACTCTGAAGGAGGCAGGAAATGAAGGCAAGGGGACACTTCAGAAAACAAGAGACATTTTACTGAGCTTCACAGAAAAAAAGTGTCTTCTGTAGTACTAATTTTGCAATCTGATGCTAAACTGCTGATAAGGTGGTTCAGAAAAGCCTTTGTGCATAGTGATACGGAGGGGAACCTCTCTGGTTCCCTATTAAGTCAGCATACTGCCAAGCAAACACAATGAGGTGGCCCATGGGGTTTCTGCACTCTGCCTGAAGAGTATGTGGGATGTGATCTGGCATAGATTAAGTCAGGGAGGAGAAAACCCATGAAGCGTGTTAAACCAGAGATGTGAGCATCTTACCTTCTTGTGGCCGTCGTGTTTATAGATGGCATTTGTGAGGGAGATTGTGTGTTCCAGCAGCCTTAGCCCTGGCTATGATTTCTTGAAGAGAATGGATTAACCCCACAACCTGATATTTCTTATGAACTCTGGAGAAGTGCTACATTCAGCATAATTAATCAAGCGCAGCAAAAAAAGAGATTGCTTTCCACCTGAACCTGACACAGCCTCTAATTAAAGTCATGAGTGCAAAGTCACTTTGGAGGGATTGAAATGCTTAACATTTGTCAGCTGCACCCTGCTAAATGTATGAATTCACAAAATCTGTACGTAAATGGATCTGTGAGAAGAGAGTCTGTGAATGTAAAAATAAAGCTTTTGGGGGAAAGATTTTAGAACTTCTGACTTTAAAAAACATCATCTGTTTTTCAAAGGAAATGGCTGAAAATTCTGCAAAAACATGTTTTCTTCTAAATATCTGAGATTTTTGGCATAAAAAGATAATGACACAAGAAAAGTCTTAGACTTAATACTTACTTGGCTGGACAGGCCATTTTGTGATGGATGGATCATTTAGCAGGGCTCTTTAGGCCCCAAGTTTCCCTCTGATACTCCTTCTCTATCCAGGGTTGGATGTACTCCTCTCTTTTTTTAGATTTCCAGAGTCTCAGCTCTGCTTCCTCTTACTGTTTGCTGAACTTTACAAGGCTAAGCCTGTTCAACTCCTTCCGGGCTTCTGTCAGCCCTTTCTTTCCAGTTGAAAGGTCAAGTCCCTCACCTGACATAACACCCAGTGTTTTGGATGTAGAAGACTGTGGAGAGACTGTACCTGGGGTGCTTTACGCTTCCCCCCACTCTCATGTCTGCTTTTTGCCCATGAATGGCTCCTGAACCGCGTGTTGGCTGGATCTGATATGTTGGCAATGGGGTGCTGATACAGCCTTACTTGTAGCCTGACCTTGAAAGTTTCCTCAGAATGCCCTTGCCAGGTTACTTCAGATTAAAAAAAAACCAATCATAGATTCATAGCATGGTAGGGTTGGAAGGGACCTTTAGAGATCATTTAGTTCAACCCCCCTGCAGAATCAGGTTCACCTAGATCATGTCACATAGAAACATGTCCAGGCAAATCTTGAAGACCTCCAAGGAAGGAGACTCCACACCCTCCCTGGGCAGCCTGTTCCACTGCTCCCTCATCCTCACAGTGAAATAGTTTTTCCTTAGGTTTAAATGGAACTTTTTGTGTTCCAGCTTCATCCCATTACCCTTTGTCCTGTTGCTAGCTACTATAGAAAAAAGGGATGACCCAACCTCCTGACACCCACCATTTAGATATTTGTAAATGTTAATAAGATCTCCCCTCAGTGTTCTCTTTTCCAGACTAAACAGCCCCAGTCCCTGCAGCCTTTCCTCATATGAGAGATGTTCCAATCCCCTGATCATCTTGGTGGCCCTGCACTGGATTCTCTCCAGAAGTTCTCTGTCATTCTTGAGCTGAGGAGCCCAGAACTGGACACAGAACTCCAGATGAGGCCTCACCAGGGCAGAGTAGAGGGGGAGAAGAATCTCTGTTGACCTTTATTGCCACTCACACAAACATTTATTTTCCATGGACACTATCACTACTTTTCAGTGGGATCAGAAGGAATGCCATCACTTTCCATTTCCTATACAGCTCTCATGTTGAGTTTCAGCAGTACTTCTATCCTAGCTTTTCCCCTACACACTCCAGACCTTGTCATCTGTCCAAAACTGTTGCTTTGGTGTATGAGATACCTGCAAACTGAACAAGATTTTTCTTAAAGCTATGAATTGCTCACAAGTTTCTTTGTGCAATAATTTCTTCTTAGCTTGTAGGTTGCTCAAAAACAATCTCATGAAAATAGGAATTGAACTCCGTGAGCCTTCTGGGTCCCTTCTAACTCAAGATATTCTATGATTCTATTTGGGCCTCTACCCTTGAGTCTTGTGCTTTCTCTTCACGTTAGAGCCTATTAGTATCTCACTCTTTGATGACCAAGCAAGACTGGAATCTAGTTTGCCTCACATAAGGATTTGAAATCTACTCTAAAAAAGGATCTGTGCTATTCTTTCTGAACTGTTGTGTTTGGGAAATATTTGCCTAGATATGAAGATCCTTGCTAGAATATTTATTGTGTGTGAATCCAAAGCCTTTGTGAGCAGAAAAGGAATATGGACTTCATATTCTTTAATGTTTCTTTTGCCAACATTTGTCCTGCTCTACTTTTGCCTTGTCACACATCTGGGTAATCAAGTGACTGCCCAGTCATGATTACTAATCCTGATTTATTTCATCCCAGGCAGATGAAGGCACAGGGATTGCAGTTTAGAAGAGCTCTTAAGCATGTGTTTTTCTGTCTCAATTGCAAAACAAGACAATTTCCTGAGCAGGATGCAGGGAATGGTGGAACTGCTCACAGATCACCTTGATGCCTACAAACGAAAAAGCACTTTTGCCATCCTCTGCAAATGCTCATATGCCTAAATTAAGCATACATTGGACATTTGGATGGGGAACAGAGGGTCCAAAAGGATAAGTGTGATTTTTGTTAGGTAATCCTTTGCCCTGTGCTTTGTTGCCACTCTGATTTGCTAGGGAGAGATAATTCAGATCATCAGCCACTGTTTTTTTCCATGTCCTCAATAGATATGCCAGGGACTGACCAATCTCTGGTTGATGAGGCCAAGTCAAGTGGATTGGCTGTATTCACAGTGCTGAGGGTTGACCATCCTTTGACAGAAGCTTTGGTCTTGGGAGGCAGTTCTAGGTGGTTTTGGTTTCTAGAGTGGTTCAAAAGTAAGCCAGAGAGGAGGATAATATTTAAGTAGCACAGGCTAGCATAGCCCTGGCACTCCAGCTCACTCCTGGGCTCTCTCTTGCTCTGTGGTGTAGACATATATGAATCTTTTGCCTCTGGACCATCTTGCATGCCTAAAATTAGGCTCTGTCTTTGTTTCAAACAGATGAAGGAGCACCAGCAATACACATTATATGAATAGCAGTGCACCAAGGTCAATAATTATCAGCTAATCCCTGGTGATGTGAACAGCCTATATGTCTGCAAAGTGGTTTACCTTTTATTTGATGAAGCATTCTAGCTGAGAAAAGATTGCCACCAATATACAGTGTGCAAAAGCCGTGACCATGACATGTGAACACTTTCAAAGTGTAATTTCGTAATCCTGACCAGGAGCTGGAATGATTTTAATTTTCATGGAAACAAATAATTTACATATGGAGTGAAGAGCCTTTACATCTGCAGAACTACAAACTTTCCAGGGGTGTGTGATGAGTCATGAGTTTTAGAGCAAGCTCCTTCTGTGCTTATGAGGATTAGCTTTGAATGACAGTAAAATAAAGGGATTTTTACTGCTTGTCTTGAAACTGCATACAAAAATAGCATGGCAAGAGGGCTGTTTTCAGTCCAAGGGTGTTAGATTTGGCTCCACAGCTTGTATGTGGCAAGCTGCCAGTTTTGTGAGGTCCTGGCTGGGAGGGTGAGAGGTATCCCATTGCTTGGTCCTATTCATAGACTGTTTATTGGATTTGGGTAGAAAATATTCAACTAGATAAAATGAATGAAGCAAAATCAGTGCCTTAGTATCTGTTTATGAATTCAAGTAGTGTTTGGAAAGACACAGTTGACCATAGTACTGATGGTTTTTGTTGTGTTTTCTTATTTTCAGGTGTATATACATATAGACAAATACTAGTTACAGGAGTAACTTAGAATATATTTTAGATGATAAACAGTAATTCTACTAGAAATTAAATAATACAGTTAATGTTAAAACTTTGAATTGAAATAATGTCTGACTAAGAACTTCACTCTAAGGTGATTTGAAACAAGTCTTCCCCTTTCATCTTTCTTTACGATTTCAGTTTCCATACTGATTATCATAATACATTCACATACATTATTTTCTTCCTCTGAAACCATATGGTTCTTTAGCATAAAAGATGAGATGATGTGATTGAGGTGCCATAGTGGCCTTTTGATCCCTGTTATTATTTAGATATCAGACTTTGTTCATGTCTTCACATATTATGCAGATGACTGAGCTATGAATTTGAAGGATTGATTCTCAAAATATGAACCTCAATTTTATTTCAAAAGTGTTTTTTTTCCCCCTTTGATATCATCATTGTGCTTTTGAGTTAGGAAACAGGCTTATTAATAGGAAGCTGCTGTAGTGAGTGGGTAAGATTTGTGATAGGGTAGGATTTAAACCTCTTGTGTGGGTCTATGATGTAGACATGTATACATTAGTAACTCCCATGAGGGTCCCTTTGTGGTTGATGGGAATAAGAGAGCCCTATCAAGGTGCTATTCCTCTTGCTCCAGTGCTGATGCCTAAAGTAAGCAAAGTGTAAGGTAAGTTGGACTGTGACTTAAAAATGTAAAGTTTCATTGGGTGTAAAGGGAGCCTGGACATGAACCTTGATGAATCCCACCCCTGCTGTACGTTACTGTGCAACCCTAAGTCATTAGCATTTTCATCAAAGTCAAAATGCGTGCCACACTGTAGTAACAAAGGAATGGCCCTGATAGACTCTCTGCATGGCATTATTTCTGGAAATACTATCTAGGAAATAATGATGCCATCACACTTGCACTTTGGTATTGCTTAATATTTGTGCCCAATTTAACCTATAAATGAATTAATCCTCACAGCCTTCCTGTTTTTACACCCCCTTCAGAGATGATGAAACTGGAGCAGGGGAACATCAGAAACCAGAGATGCTGAGCTTCCTCAGATTTCAAGTGAAAGGATGTCCCAGAGTGATTCAATCAGTGTTTTGAGTGCTCCAGCATAATTTCTGGCAATCTGTCTGTGACAATACTTGGGATCATACAAAATGCACCCTTCTCCATTTGGAAGAGCAGAAGGTAATGAAACCACATCCTCAAACTTAAACTGGAAGCGTCTACATTTGTGCATATTATCTCATTTCCTCTGTGCAATTTTTGGGGTTATGCATGGAGGTCATTGCTTAGTCAGCAAGCACTAGTTTCACCCTTGAAGGCATTGCTGTTCCTGAATTTACTTGGCCTAAAAGAGACCACGAATTCCTATCACCCTCTACTACAGGCTCTTGGGAATATTCAGCACCTTGCACAGGCAAACAGCTGAAGAGTATTTTCAATGGTAACTGGCTTTCTTGAAGGCCATTTCCATATGTCAGGACCTCACTGAAAATCAATGAGTTGTGTTTGGCTGTACTGAAATTCTTCGTAAGATAATGTATTACTGCCTATAGTGATCTTGAGTATGGATTTGAATCATTGAACAGTTTCAATTTATTTTGATAGTAAAACAGCACTGAGAAGTTCTTTTAGTATCTATATAAACTTAATATCAACTATAATACGACTTAGCTTGGTTTCTTGGTTTTTTTTTTAACCCTGAAGAATGTACAATGTAAATAGACAAGCAATACAAAGGGAGCATTGAGCTGCAGTGAGGTTTTTGGTGAAAGCTGTATTTGCAATAAAATGATGAATTCAGTCCACTAAAATTATCTGTGAATACATTTCACATGATTAAAAAAGTTTCAGACAATAAGATCCTAGTTCCATTTTTGATGTTCAAACTGCTTGTAACTTTCATTCTGAAATAATTTTTCACTTCAAAGCCTTTCTAGGGTTAATTTAAAAGAGGCAAAATACCAAATGCAATTAAAACCTCTCAAGACAAAATGCATTTGCTTTTTCTGATTTTATTTTTCGGCAAGAAAGCGGTGTTTTAAAAATTTCAGTGAAACTTAAGCACAAGGGTCTTATTACTTTCTTGCTTTTACAGGATGTTTCCGAGTTAAAATAAGTCAATTATTTATACAGCTCTTATCATTACCATTTTATGGATGGGGAAATGAAAGAGAGAACAAATGACTTGTCTCAATCACATGTGAAGTCTGCGGCCATTCTGGGTAGAGAGCCTCAAATCCCATGTCCCAGTGTAGCAGTTCAAAGCTTCAACCACAAAATAAACAAAACAGTCAAGTTCTTTTTATAGCTGGAAACAATCACCGACATATGTCGAAAGAGTCTCCCACTTCGAGCGCATAAAAGCAATACTACTTCTGAAGCAGACGGTACATCTTGTCCTGGGTTAGAAATACCGATTTTAACGCAAAGTGTGTGTTTTATGTAATTTGTTCATGATCAAGACCTCAGATCACTTGAATCTAAGGACTTCTCTGGACACTGGGCTGATTCCAGGAGTAATGATCTCCTTCCACACAGTCTCATTACCACAACAAGAATCATATCTGAGCGCTAACCTGAGTGCTGCCCAAACCTTCAGCTTATCTGTGATAACAGGAGGTGGTGGTCATCTCTGAAGACTGGAGCTTTCTTTTGAGGTCTGTGATGACATGATCAGCCATGCAGGCCCTGAGTGTCCCAGGCACATAACTTTACCTTTTCAGGAAGTGACATCAGGGCTGAATGACAGGGCGTCAATCCTATGCATTATTTAGTGAGTGATATTGTTGTGGGGAGGGACTGCACACAGAAGAAGATATTTTCTGAAGGAAAATAAAGGAAGGCAGAACAGCTGATTAGTTACTATTATCAGACGCTAATGGGTGTCATGTTGATAAGATGGTAACCAGATATCATGTAGAAAGGGTTTTAGTGCTAAGTACTCCATTGCCTTTGTGTGCCTCATTACTGCACTTGGATCTCCTCCTCTATAAATTTTTAATGACCTCACCATTTTTCATGTAACTCTCACTCTTTGCATTGCTCTTCTTTTTGTCCTGTCTGGATCCTGAGCTGAAGTGGAAACATATTGTGTAATTAGGTACAGATACTCCAACTTACTGTCTTGTGGCTCACACTCATCTTGAGAAGACAGGAAAAAGATCCAAAGCTCAATGTTCATTGTGTTACATTGACAGTAAAGGAGTTTTATTAAATCTGTGATAAGATTTCTTCCTAAAGATATGAAATAGATACAGCACAACTGTAGGGTAACACAATTGTAAAGGGACCCCAAAAGTCTTCTTCACTGAGATGAATGTGAGGCGTGTTCTCACTCTTCTGCACTCCCTCTGGTGCAGGGGACGCTTTACATGGAACAGAATGTAATGTGAGGGTAGCTTGCAAAAGGTGGAGGCAGAAGAAGCACAGACAGACACACCAGTCTCTTTCTCCTAGCTAAAGTGGCAAGGCTCCAAGAAGTCATGAGAATCAAGGGTGCAAATCACAGCACCTTTGTCCTGCTCTAGTTCAAGACAAAGGTTGAATTAGTTGGAGGGAAGGGGACGTTTACACCATTTACTCATTGCCCTGTGCCAGCATCAGCTCTGAGGAAGAGGTAAAATTCCTCACTTGGATGACCTACAGTTAGCATGTCCTAAAAAGCAAAGATGAAGACATATTTTTAAATATATTTTCAGAGGATGGTGGTTAAACAAGTGTATGCTAATTAGTAAGAGGAACAGAAATCAGTGTCAAGTAATAAGGGTCAGTAAACTCCCTTGGTTGAGAAACGTTGGAAAAAACCCTAGACGATCTTACTTATCTCCAGTGATACAACAAATGAGGACCCAGATCTTTGTCATGGAAGATGAAGAGAGTGGCTGAAAATGTACCCTTGAATCTTTCAGATGATGCATTGTACTTTTGTGTTTTTATAAACTAGGAGATCTTAGAGAGATTCTCCTTTGGACTGTCTGTCTGACACCAGCTGGAGGAAAACCCTTTGGCTTTAGGCTGGTTTTGGCTGTGTTTCTGCTCTGCCACGTGACAGTCCTCAGTCCAAAGGTCAGGCTTGGCAGATGGAGCCTCAAGTCATGAAATCCACAGTTGGGTGCAGAGCGGCTTCTCCTTGTCATTCCTCAAGTAAGATCTGTCTGGAATTTCTGAGGGAGTTTCTGCTGTCTCAGACTTGCTGAGGAAGGAGTTTTTACTTGTGGTATTGCTGTAACAAATTTCCCATAGATTCATCATCAGTATTGTTGGTCCCTCTATAGGAAACACATATCTCAGAATAAAGTTCCTTAGGGGTGATACTCAGGCTTTCCTCTTTCAAAAGGGTCTTTTCTGAAAGACAAGACCTACAGTCTCACATCTTACTCTTTTTGTCTGAAAACATCTGAGTCACGCATGAGTAACAGGACAAATGACAAGGAGCAAATGATATGTCTGCTACAAGTGAGCTCACTATCTCAGCATGCTAGACAAATGTTTATATACTCAAATAAACAGCACAATCAGCTCCTCACACATGACACCTGCCATGATGCCTGGCTACATCACAGTGAGTCTCATATTGACATAGGGAGAGAGAAGTTGTAAAGCAGAGCCAGGCAGCAGAGTCCATGGTCTGTGGCAAGGTATTGTGCACTTGACAAATCTGACTGAGGGGAGCAGGAGAGGTAAAAAGAGGATAATTCAGGGGCAAAATTTAGCTTCAGAGTCCCAATCACTGTATTTAAATAGTCTATGAACACAATGTCTGTTTTTTTTCACAACATCTCTATTCTCTATAAAATCTTTCCAATAAGCATAATAAAAATCACCCGGAGTCTTGGAGACAAAAATTTCTTATTTTTGTCCTGCAGACAAGTGGGAAATTATTCTGTTTTTAACTTTGGAATAATTATCAACATCATAGTCCCTGCCTCTCTTTGTTCTAGAAAACTAGGCAAGAATCTGAAATCTCAGAACAACATAACTGTTACCTGAGAAAGATAATAAAACTGTGATAGATTTTTGAAACAACTGCATTCTTGCATTCTCCCTCCTCCATTTTGTATGATAATTTTTTTTATTCTAGAAGAATCTCAAGGACAATATATTAAGTGTCACTTGATCCTAATTTTCAGATTCTTTTTTAAAAAAATTATTTGGTATTAAAAAATTTTAGTACAGAAGTTAATCTGCTTCTCTTTGCCAACTTCAATGAACAAGTTAGTACTATTTCAAAGCTGACCAACACTATTCTCAGAGTCCCATTGTCAGAGGCCAAATTCAATTTGAGGATTGTCCAGGAATTTGCAGCTTTCAGCTACTTTTTAAATTCTAAGTTGATCACTGACTCTGGAACTGAAACTTTAAGAAATCAAACTTCTATGAATATTTAATACCTACAAAACCTTAGTGGGAAATCAAATCTTTACTAAAATGGAACATAGAGATATTCACACTGAATAAAGCTGTGATGCCAAACCAGAAAATAATCAGCCCTTCATAAAATATCGTTGAATTTAAAGATCTGACATGAGGCACTAAGACTTGCTAGATCAGTGACGGAACTGTATAAAGCCATGGAAAAATGTGTACTCCCTCCAACATTCTTATCCAATCTCAGGAAGCTATATATCTGCCTGGCCTGTTGAAGTGATCCTTGTTTTACTTCCAACACAATACTTTCCCCTCTTTGTCTGATACTTGGGTGTCCTCAGGAGCAGAATGGGCATTCACATGCCAAAGGTATCAGCATGTCCCCAGCGCTTAAATATAAAACAACTGGGCAGGACTCTGGGGAGCTCTATAAAAGAGCAGAAGAATCCTTCTCCAAAGACATGGAGTGACTCCAAAGAGACCTTTTTTTTCTAATTCTTCTGCTTCTCACTGCCAAAGAGCATCTTGCCGGCTACTTTAATCTGCAAGATCCATCTTACTTTAACCTTATTGAAAAGGACTGATGTTTTGGGGTTGTGCTGTGCTATATTAAAATCCATATTTCAAACAATAAATGCTTTCCATTTATCCAGGCTAGTCTCTTTTCTATTCAGCCAAACTTTCAGGCAGTTAGCTAAACCTTTCAGTAATATGAAGCACCTTTTTCATCTTGTGCCAACACTGTAATGCCTCCAATAATTTATGTTTAATTTTTAATACAGTTATCTATCATGAGTAATTATGTGGGCTGCTCACAATATTCCATTTTCTGTTATGTGGTTTTCCTGAAGATCGTGGACTTTAAAAAACACCTCAGTACTACTACTTTTCTGTTGAATATCCTCTAAAGTAGAATTATCGAGGCACGCTCTATGTCAGACCCTGAGAAGTTCTTTGCTCCATCTTTAGATCTCCTGATGCCAATGTGAGAAACAATGTATGCCCATGTGATTTGTGCACTTCACAGCTAGAAAAAGGTCTGAGCAGAGTTGTTCAAATTCACAAGGATATTTCGCTGGTGTTTTGTGCAGGGTTCAAGAGTTGAGGACAAAACTTTCTTGTGGACACTGGTGCTGTTGGTGATGCACATCAGTACTGTAAGAGGCTTTCCCTGTCATCTCCAATGGCTAATGAAAAGTTATGTCTACATCAACTTTTCTACACATTCCACCCAACAAACTTTCTCCTCTGAGCTCATAAAAGCATAGAGGGCAGCATGCAATGGTTGTGCAGACTTGATAGTAGGGAGGGGACAGGCTGCAATGCCACTGAGGCCGCTGCCGTTGTCCACTTGTGCTGTCTGTGCAGAGAACTACCTTAAAACTTCAGGCCCTTCTCTGTAACACCCTTCTCTGCTCTGCAGGGAGAACTGGAAGGCTATGATGCTTTCCAATAACAAAATGGAAAATATCCACTCACGGATCAGAGCTGCTTACACCAGCAACAGCCGTGAAGCGTTCTCCTTAAGCAACAGTCTTTTTCACACGTGCAATAGGAGCAGCTGGTTTTGTTAATCTGTGTTTGGCAATAAACATTGATATGAGTACCAGATCTGTCTGAGGGACCGGAAGCTAAAGTCCTAGGGGCCATATAATTTTTCTGTCCAAATCTACATTTTGAGATGTCTGTGTTATTTCTCTCAGGCTCAGGAGCTCTCTGTATGAGCACTGCTCCTTTGGGAGGGGAAAAAAAAAAGTTCTTTCCTTTTTTTCCTGGCCAGACCACAGCTTGTCCTGACATGCTCTTGCTCTGGGAGTTGGGACTGGGATGTGAATGGGACTGTTAATGGAAATCTATACCAAGGAGGCCATTTGAGCACTGGATACTTGTCAGAACCATTTCCACTCTCTGTGTTGGTGAAGATGCCTTGGGACAGCAGCGCTTCTCTGAAATGGCAGTGCTTGATGACTGAATGATGTACTCCACATAGGTCATTAAAGCTTACAACTGCCTTTGTTCAGAACAAAAAATGAAAATAAATTTCTCCTCACAGCAGACATGTCTGAGTTGCTGGTTCTTAGACAAGTACTTGAATGTAATTATCATGGTGTAATCCCAGCACACAACTAAGAACCACACAGACAATCACTCACAACCTCTGACAATGGGATGGGAAGGAGAATCGGGAGAAAAAAGTAAAACTCATGGACTGAGATAAGAACAGTTTATTAACTAAAATTAAAACAAAACATAATAATAACAACAATAAAGAATAGCAATGAAAATAAATACAGCAGAGAGAGAGAGAAAATGAAACCAAAGGGGGAAGAAACCCCTATTTCAGACTCCAAATGATGGACAGGGCAATTGCTCACCACCCTTGCTCACTCACCTTAATGCTGTGCAAGTATTGCTCAGCAATAACCAAAACAGCCCTGTGTTACCAATGTTCTTTTCAGCACAAATCCAAAACACAGCCCTGTAGAAGCTATTAGGAAGAAAATTAACTCTATCCCAGCTGAAACAGAAGCAGCAGTGTATTTTGTCACATACACCAGTTATTCCCATGGAAAAGGCAATGCTGAAAGCAAAGACATGGGTGAAAACAAATGGCCAGTCCTTTATAGATCTTGCATAGACAGTCTATATGGGGGTGGAAACAACTTCCAAGAAAATATTTTCTACGTATGGCTTCTTCAGTCCTGATGCTAGAGAAGACTTAGACAATATCTTCAAAAGACAGAAATTTAGAAACTAAAACTCATATGCTAAGACACTACACCTGATGGGTTCAGTAGTTGTTGGTTCTGTCCCTCTGAGGTGCCACCATGTTCTCTGCTGGTGTGAGGTCAGGAGTGTTCCTCCTAAGCTGTGTCACAGAGGGTATACTAAGAGCTGTTGCTTCTTGCTTGAGCTTGCTACATTTCTCTCTGGCTTTTTATCAGAGCTAAAGGACATCCAAAGCTTGTACATTCACAATTTTATCCTTTTTTTTTTTAAATATTTGACTTAATGGAAGCTATTAGCTGACCTTACGCAGGCTGTGTCATAGGACAGCTGCAAACATAGTACTGCTATTAAGGGCAAAAGGGCTATAGGCTTGGCTTCATCAAAGTCCAAGGTAAAACTTCCCTCGATGTCAGTATCATTAAGATTTCACCCAGATAACAATATAGTTTATTTGGTAGCAATTCAGTATTTCTTCATCATATCAGATGTTTCACCACACATATAGTTAGCACCAAATGACAGAAGATGTACAGGTAAATCTAATGCTGTAATATCTAAGGCTGTAATTCAGTCAAGGACCTCTGCAGATGTCTTAAGCTGAGCATCAAAACAGCTTAAGTAGTTTATGACCAGTGGTAGAGCTCCCTTGATTGAATTACTGCATAGGCATTCAATTGCATAAATGTGTTGTTATTTATATGGTGTGCCAAAGCCTGATTTTGAAGTTAACTGTAGCAGGCTGTAACTAATGGAGAAAATGCAGAATGGCATTACAGTGCCCCTTAAGCAAGGAAAAAGAACGATGTCTGCTGTGTTCTGTACTTATGTAAAAATAATTATTGTAGTACTGTAGAGAATTAATTCCTTCATATTCATGAAAGGAAGGAAAACTTGAGAATGTTAGTGAGAAACATTCCTTGGCCCCTATACTGGAGATAAGACCTGCCTAATTTCCATTATTGTTAGGGAGCTGTCTAAAGACTGGATCCCCAATTTTTTTCAAAGCTCCTTAGATTTAAAGGAAAAGAGATACAATACGCTGGAAATGGGCACAACAGGTAAGAACATTTTCAATACAACAAAAGTACAGTACTGTGTAAAGAATAAAGGGAGTTTACTGAGGCTTCTCTGTCTCTTAGCACCCGTATGCACAGGAAAGACTTGGAGCTGCAAGCACTGGTCCCCATGAAATCACTTACACTGACAGGTGGGAACTATTTGCTGGCTGCAGCCCAGCTCTGCTTTCTTGCATCCTCCCAGGGGCCGCAGGTTTTTTGCTCTCCTCTTTTGCTGGAGAACTGGATAGCTTTACCAGCAGCTTTCTAGGGAAGAGACCAGAGATCATGCACATTCAAATCAATCCATTTTGGAGATGGTCAGAACTGCTCAATAGCAGTGCAGGCTGTCTGTATCATGGGCTGTCATGGCAAATTGAAGCTGACAGCTAGAAACTGCTCACATAGATTTCCTATTGCTCCATTTAACCAGCTTGTATTAAATTCCACCAAAAGGGCTGACAGCCTTAAAATCCATGCCATTATATCACATTAAGGGCTGCAAAAATCTGCCTGCTTTCACAAATTTCAAAGTCAATTGATATATAAGCCCAGCAGACATCCTAGAGCCTGGAGTCGGGGTACGACTAGCACATGTATGTGCATGTCCATCTTGCATCCAGGCCCATCTGCATTTTTCAAGTGTTGTCCCAAATCTACATTCATCAAAATCCTGTGCATAAAGGAAGTTCTTTTAATACAGAAAAAGTAACTACAGACCTGACTATTTCCATCAGGAAGCCTTCTGGCAGCACATTTTTTGAAAGCATTATTGTAACTTATCTTGGACTCATCAATTACAAGGATGACATGTATATGCTTCCTATCTCAGTAAGGAGTGAAGATGAATATTTGTAAGTCTAGTAGGGTAGGGACTCAGTCCTGCATATAATTTTTAACGCACAGCTTATGCAAAATATTTTCTTCTAACAAATCTCTATCACTACAGTAAAAACAGATAGTACTCCATAATCAGTCCAGCACAGAAATGTTCATACTGACATGCTGATCACAAAAATCATCATTTTTCATAAAACTTAGGATACACTGGCATTCCCATTCCCTTGTTAATTATGGTGGTAGGACTGGAAGGGGATGATTAAGATTCTGCTTCCTTATGTTCTATATGAAGCATGTTGCTCTTGCTATCCTGACTGTTATAAAGTCAGCAGACTGGCACTTTTTAGGTAATATCAGCAGAGGATCATTTCCTTTTAGGTCTCTAACTAGCGTCCCTCCAGATTCAACTGAATATAAATAACATATATCAAGGACTGGTAGATAAGCTACCTCTCTGACATGTATAGACTTTTAGAAATTAATTAAACTTCCTTCCTGAAAGCAAATTTATCAGGAGCCAGACAACCCTTAATTTGACACTCAAGAGGAAAAAACCAGTTAAAGGCACTTAAACTGTATTCCTCTTCCTTCGTACACATGTGAGAAAGATAACTATTCATGTCATTCATGTCACATTTTAAAAAGCCCCTTACACAATGTCACCTCAACAGATGTTAAAAAATGTGGCACACAAAAAGCAACTGTTTTTTGACAGTGTGTATATTATAGTTCCATCAGTTCCTTTGGTTGCTGGGCTTGGGAGCAGTCTGCTCCAAATCCTGAGAAGAGCATCAGGACTTCCATAGGTCACTTCAGTCTGAAGCAATGGCAGCCTGACCTTGGCACTACTTGAAAGGCAGACTAAGATTGGGAGGGCCACTTCATGAGCCTTGAAAACTCTGTGGCCTAATAAAATAGACAAGCTCTCTGCAGAAGTAAATAAACGATTAACAAAGTTGGCTATGTCCTCAGCTCTGCTAGAGAGATTACATCATGGCTTACACACACAAACACACACATTATTTAAAGATGTAGTGCAGATTAATACTTTTTGTCCAGAAATCCAACTTTCAGTCAATGTGTGTTGGTCCACCTATTTATGTATATTTAAAATACTTAATTTGGAGAGTAATGATACATGATTTTATCAACTGCATGGCTTTCAGGGTTTTCATATATCACAACTACCAAATACATCTCAGAGTCTCTTTCTGATTCTGAAATCTGTGTGTTTAGCTGTGGCCTTTTAAGGTCATTGCTGATTTCTTTGATTTGAAGTTATGTTAAAGACTAATGTTGATTTTACAGGGGTGTGATAATTTCCACTGTGTGGTTCAATACCAGTAACAACGAAAGATCAGGTTGATTGATCTTAATACTGCTAACAAAATATTCTTGCACCAAGCAAAAGGGTCAGTCACAGCTTTCCTTTAGATCATTAAAACGTGAATGTCCCAAAACAAGCCTGAGAGATCATATGTGACTCAGAGTCCTGCAAGAGAAAATGCACTGATTCTCCTTCACTCATGAGAGCCATCACTCTGTCCAGGCTAAAGTCCCAGAGATTTAAGAGCGTTTCCATTCAGAAGGCCAAAATTCTTTGGCGTCCTCTCTTTACATGCCCCACAAGGCAGTCAAAATCACAGTGTCTGATTTTAGGCACCAAGTCATGTAAACACATTCACTATTAATGTCACTAGCAACTGCAAGAAAGATTTGATCCTCCAGTTTCCAGGGAGTGTAGAGTCATATATGTTCCAGCTCCATCTCTGCTGCCTGCAGTAGATCATCTCCAAACAGATGCTGGGTCGATGCCAAGAAAGTGGTTCATCCTTGACTGAACACTATCTGCATAGCTTGGAAAAATTTGTGTACAGTTGGTTCTTCTGCATTTGGATTAATGGGGCATAAACAAGACTATGGCTAACAATCGACTTGTTTCAGTGAAACATGACAATAAAAAACCCTCTAAGAACTCTGGTTATCAGACACTTATTATGGAAATGTGAGGAACTGCTAAATGAACTCGCAAGTCTTAGTGAAACAAAAATTTTCTGTACTGCTTCCTGCATTGGTGGGTTTTTGTTTGTGTTGTGGTTTGGCCCAACTAGCACAGCAGCACCACGACAGTCTCTCGCTCAGTGCCCCCATTCAACTCCACCCTTGTTAGGATGGCGGAGGCCCCAGTGAAATGGGAGTAAAAAGATAAGCAAGGTTGTTGTGGATTAAGACAAGGGCAGGGAGGGCTCACTGCCAGTTCCGGGCAAAACAGATCCCAGTACGCAAATTAGAAAGGAAAGTAGGAAAGTTTATTCTACTACCTACAAGANTCTTTGGCATGGATTCTTCACCATGGTTGCAGTTTCTGCAATTACAGGGTCCCTCTCTCAGGACAAGGCCTCTTCTGGACATAGGTTTGATGAGCTGCTTTGTCGTGGGTTCCTTCCCATAGTTACAGCTGTGGATATTGGGTCACTTCCTCGGGACACGGCCTGCTCCAGCCATAGTGATAAAGGGTCCCTCCCACAGGACACGGTCTGCTCTGGCCATAGTTTTAAAGCAGAAAATCACTGCCTCTGCCTTGGGGTCTGTAGTGAAGTGAATCGCTGCCCCTGGTCCGGGGCCAACTGTATCAAAATAAGTCGCTGCCCCTGGTCCGGGGTCAGCTTTATCAAAATGAGTCTCTGCCGTTGATGCGGAGTCTTTAAAGACATCAAAATAAATCTCAGCTTCACCAACATTCTCCACAGAATGCAGGGGAGTCTCTGCTCTGGTACATCTCCTCCTCTCTTTCATCACCCACCTTGGAGTCCACATGGCTGTTTCTTTCCCTGTTCCTATTCCTTGCACCACCACCAGCCAGAAGAAGAAGAAGAGACAGAAGAAGAAAGAGGCAGGAAGAAGATGGAGGAGAAGAAACCTCCTCTTCTGGCTTCTTAAAAAGCGATTGTGGAAGCGTCTGATTGGCTCAGCCCCAGAAGTGGGTCTGGCTCAGAGCTGGGGTGAGTTTCAAGCAACTTCTTACAGGCACCATCTTTACAGTCCCATCCCTCGTACCAGAAATGGCTGTCATGTCAAACCATGACAGTTTGTTTGTTTGTTTGAGGGGGAGAATTGCAGATTCTATTACTTCTGACAATGTCAATCAAATGAATTTGAACTTTTTGCTAAAGTGCCTAAGCTGTTGAAAATGTTATGGTCTGCAGTATGCATAACACTGCAGCAATTGTACAACCTTCTTTTATTTCTGCATAAATTTATACAAAATCTCTGATTTTGAAGCAGTAAATACATGATGATCAAGTAGATTTTGCAGAATTAATATGTAGATACTGAAATAATAATGATGAACAAAACTTCCAAAACTAAACAAACTTTGAGGAGAATCATTAAGTCAATGCTGGTTTTAATTTTATTTTTTCCTACCAAAGGAGAAAAAAAAAAGGTCATGAATTCTTATCAAGCTTCCTTAAAGGACAGCTTGGCATTGGCCCTGACTTCTTAAAATTAAAATTATATTGATTTTCCATTTTATTAAATAAATGTTCTTCCCTGAGCTTGCTTTAGGAAAAGAAAAATGTTTTCAGTGCAGTTTTCTCTTCAGCCATTGCCTGCACTTTGACTGTGGAAACACATTTGCATCCAAATTAAAAGACAAAAGGATTACCCAAACCAGTCTTAGTTCCAGGCCTCTGATGGCACAGTGCAAGTTTTACCTTCTCAGACAGATAAACAAATACTCTCAGGTTACCCTGCATGGAACTTCATTTTAGAACTGTCAATGAATCTTTATGTTGTTTAGGAAAGAAATTGGTGAGGTACTCAAATGCATTGCAAAAGATCATCTTCTTCCCTTGTCTCCTTGTATGCATACCTCACTGTGGACAGCTTGGAAGTCTTCTGTCTTTGGCAGCTTATTGAATACGAATTGTGTTAGTGCTAATACCATATACATTCTGCTAAAAAGGTAGCACTTCTGAAAAATGATAGCTGTATGAAAGTGAGACTTCCACACTGTTGAGTCCTACTGGATTAAAACTGGTAACGTCTAAATGGGCAAAGTTATGAATTATATCTATTAGAAGTTGTTGACTTCTTTTGGATTTCTGTAGCTTGGAAAGACTAAAAGAACTTTCCTAAATCTGTCAATTGTTAAAAGGTCTCCTTTGATCTCAGGGGCAAAGATATATTTTTGAAGTGAAAGGACTAACCCAGGCTGTCCTAGTGGTTTATACTTAGCATGGAGAACAAGTAACCACTGAGGTGAAACATGCAGTAGAGCCTGACGCAAGATCTCTTATTTCCCTACCTGGTCTTGTGGCCAGTTTTCCTGTAAGATGAGAAGAGCTCCAGACAGGTCAGTATTGAATAAGGTGGTTTCCAAAGGAGCTATTAATACTTTCGGTACTGCTACGCGTGATTGAAAGTGAATAATTTGATAAAATAGCTATTGTGTTATTTGCATAAAGGATTTTAAGACACTGTTTAAGCCCCAGAGAGATGTCAAAACCCCATTATTTGTTTGAAAAGCCAGTTAAGACAGTTAAGCAACGTAACATTCTTACCCCATCGCATAATTTACAAAACTCAAGCACTCAAGAGCAAGGAAATGAATAATTTAGAAGATCATTAATCTCACACTGCCCATATGATAAACACAATTATCAATCTTATCAACTATATAGAAGTGAACATTTCATCACAACGCAAGGACCGTCACTCTGACTCTGGCTACAAAATATTTCATCAAGGAATACCAAACGAAAAGCATAGAATAAAACTGTCTTGAAATACAACAGTCAGCTATGAACACACTACTGACACACTCATAAGGCCACATGCAAGCTTAATTTCAGTAAGACTCAGTCTTGCATTCCGGTTCTGCCTGTTCTGCCAAATCTATTTCACTTTTAGACTCTTTATTTTTTCATCATGTTACTGGGATCTGGATTTATTGGTTGATAAATACAGTAACTATATCTCATTTCTAAAGAAAAATATGACATCAAACTAAGGATAAAGCAATAGAGAGAAACTCCACAGGTAAGAGTCAAGGCTGTTTTTTTTGTGGTGCTAATTCCTTGAAGCAGACTTAACAGTGGATGAGCTCACTGAAACCAAAAAGGCAAGGGTCTTGCTCAGTCAACCTCAAAATGGGAACAAGAAAGAATTCTGGCCATGGTGAAGCTGAACTCTGAAAAGCCTGGAGGATGATGTCACTGTGCCAACTGTTACTGCCAGAGTGCAGAGGATATGTTGGGATTTAATAAGCTACAGCTATAGCCTGAGGGTTATGTTGGGCGCAGGATAGAGATGAAGAACGTTGCTGTAACACCATCCACTGAAACAAGCTCTTGCCAAGCTTCCTGGGTGGCTCATATGGGCAGGTAGGTGGTGGGAAATCACCTGCAGATATCACTACTTGAACTATCCAAACTTTTGACGTTTACCTACTTGCTGATACGACACAAGCAATGTTCACATCTGTCGATTCCTTTACTTTACTGTTAAATGCCTTGCATTTAAAATGACATGAGAGGTAAGTCTTTGTTAGTTTGGTTTTTTTTTTTCTGTTACATATGGACTTTAACTAGCTTTGAATCAAAACTGTATTTATATTTTCTGTGCTGGTGTGATGGTATTTTGAGATAATGGAAGGTTAGAAAGTGCTGCCTGAAACCGTGCTCTCCTGTCACAGATTTGAGATGAATTTTTGGTAGAAGCAAAATAATACCACAAGATCTAATTTTAACCACATTTTAGAAGGGAAATATAATTTTGGTTTTTGAAAGAAGAGTAATGCCTTTCCAGATTCATTCTTCTTCAGTGGAATTACATAAGAAAACACCTTCTCTCTGACATTTTAACAGGAAATACAAGGAAATTGAGCATGCCTTACCTTATGGCAATTCCATAAAAAACATACTCTCCTGCAATATTTTATTTAGAAGCACTAAAAATAGCTTTTACTGTGTTACAATGTTTTCAGCAAAAATCTCATCCTTCCCAGGCTTGCCAACCAGGTGGAGACTCCAGATTACACTTAATTTATGGTGCTTATTGCTTACATAAAGCAGTTATGTAAAGTTTTTATAAACATGCTTCTGCAATTATTTGGATGGAAAGGGAAATGTGATGTATCTGGCTGTGTATTTTTTCACCTTGGCTATAGGGGTTCACAAACAGATTTCAGGATCCCGGTGTCTGTGTTTTCCTCCATTGCTAAATGAAGCTTGTTTCCGACCACTTCCTGGCATAGACTCTACAGAGAAAGCTGCAAACCCCTGATCTGTCTTGACTAATTAGCATCCAAAAGAAATTGCAAGATTATTGTAACTTTGTCTTTCCAGAACTGACTTTTTTTTTCTCTTTCCTCCAGCTGTGTTCTTTTCCCAGTGACATTTGACCTTCTGTCAGATTTTTCCGTTGCCTTCTCACTTCTTCTCCCTCAACTGTAAGACCTTTCACTTGTCCAGAGAAAGCTGCTAATGCCCTTGGTCCTTGACTAATGGCCTGGTTTCAAGGGTTTTGATAAAAATAAAAGATCATGATATCTCAGGCCTAAGAACTTACCATATCTGTGCTTGTTTTCAGTTTTAAACATGGTCTCCTCCTATGCTCCAAAGAGATCCTATGGCAATCTGCATGGGAGTCAGTAAGAATTGATAAAATCAAATCCACTGAGGTCTGTGGAGTTTTTGATGGAGAAGTGAATCTGTTTTCTTGCTTGTACTGAGCTGTAGAGGGACATAGTCAAGGGTAGGATCTGAAGAAGAGCTTGAAGATCATTAGACCTTTGTTGCATGCTTGTGCAAATTAAGCAGAAACACTTGGAAGGAAGTAAGCTTGGGGTAGGATATCTTTTCTATCTCCAGTCATCAGGGCAGATTCCAGCAGCTAGGACTCATCCCACTACTCCAGTAGGGAGAAGCAAAGCTGGAGTGCACCATGGGCAGCTCCAGCCCTAGGTTTTGGACACTTTCCTGGGGATGGCAGTGGACAATAGACAAGCTGCAACAAGGGAACTCTTGACTGGAGATCTGGAAAATAGTTTTCAACATGAGGGTGATTGGATGCTGGCAGAGGTAGGCAAGAAGACTGTGAAATCCCCCTGCCTGGCAGTATTCAAAGCACAGGTCAAACAAGGTCCTTATCAACCTCAACTAAATTCAAAGCTGTCCACGTTATGGGCAGGAGTGTTGGAACAGATCACTTTCAAGATGTCCTTCCTAATCAAACTGTTCCAGGTTGAGTGCTGAGTTCTGCACATAAACCACAACATCCCATGAAATGCTATGGGCTTGGGGATGAGTACTTGGAAAGCTGTCCATTTTAAAAGGTCCTGGGAGTGCTGGTCAACAGCCAGCTGAACATGAGCTAGCAGTGTGGCCAAGTGGCCAAGAAGGACAATGACATCCTGGCATGTATCAGAAATAATGTGACCAAAAGGACTAGGTAAGAGCCTATGTCCCTATACTTGGCATTGATGAGGCCCCACCTTGAATATTGTGTTCGATTTTTGGCCTGTCACTACAAGAGAGGAGACTTTGAGCTTCTGGAGCATATCCAGAGATGGCCAATGAAGCTGACAGAGAGTCTGGAGCACAAGTCTGATGGGAAGTGGCTGAGAGAGCTGGAGGTTGTTAGTCTGGAGGAGTCTGAGAGGAGACCTGAAAGGAAGTTGTAGTGAGGTGGAGGTCAGTCTCTTCCCCCAAGTAATGAGTGATAAGAGGAAATAACAAGAGAAAAATTTTCGATGAGAAGGCTGTTAAACACTGGGACAGTCTGTCCAAAGAGGTAGTAGAGTCATCATCCCTGGAGATATTTAAAAGACATGTAGATGAGGTGCTGAGGAACATGGTTTAGTGGTAGTCTTGACATTGTTAGGTTAGTGGTTGGACTTGATGATCTCAGAAGCCTTTTCCAACAAAAATGATTCTACACTTCTATGATTCAAAGTCACACTGCTAGGAGCATAGAGATGATCAAAAATCAGAGGTAAATATCTGCTATTTTTGAGTATTTTCTTGGAGACAGTAGAGAGGTAAAGATGTCTCAACAAATCTATTTGAAAATTACTGTTTTACTCCCCATTCTCCCCCGTATCCCAGAGACTTTTCTCTTCCTATTGTTCTTCAATATCACTCATGCATTACCAAGGACAAGGAGCAGAGAGGCTTGCCGTGGCTTGTCAGAGGCAGCTGCAGGCTAGTAGATGATGACGAGATTCTTATCCCCATCCAAGCCAGTGAGTTTTGATAGGAACAGAATTCCTCTACAGTTCCTAGCAGAAGGCTCTGCCTTGCAAAGCCCTCTTGATCCTGTTCTGAGCAGAAAGATGGTATAAAGACTTGCAACTTTCATGCTGCAGGGCCATTAGTAATTCTTGTACCTCAAGTGACTTATTAATATCTTATATGATAAGTCAGATTTAAACGCATGTTGAAAAATGACTTTATACTGTCAGAGCTCATTAGGTTTTATGCACAAAACAAAATCATTATTCAGAGATTTGGAACTGCTTTACTAAAGTGGGCATCTATTGAATATCCCCAGTGCAATTCTTCCTTCTAATATGGTAATTCGTTATCTGTATTTAATTATCTGCAAGGTGAAAGGTTGCTGGGCAGTGTTGTTCAGCAATAGCCCAATGGAAATTTTTAAGTACTTTCACTCTGGGCTGACTGTCTTTACAGATCAATCTTACTGCTAATGACAACCAATACTTTCAGATGTGATTACAGACTAGCTCCATCTTTTCATGAGCCGAGACTCTTTGGAATCATATGTATTGATCTTTTTAATAGAAGTCAAGAAAAATGAAATTACCGTGGCTTCTTTTTGCAAAACTATGATAAATGGGAACTTGGAAAGTTACAGAAGATTTTTTTTTCTGTTGTGGATTATTTTAATCATTAAAAATGATGGTCTTTTTAATAATGTTTGTCTTTCCATTATGCACATTTGCAGCAAAGCCAAAACTTATTTTTGTATTACTTTATATAACCACATTTAAGCAAAGACATGTCAGAATTGCCTGCTGGTATATTTAGGTAACTATCAAGTAGACTCTAGGCTAAAGGAGAAAGCTGCTTTTAGATGCCAACAGATTGTATTTTCTTGGCATCTATGAGCTTAATCCAATTTTTAGAACTTTTGGAATGTCTACAATCAAGTATTCATTTGTTTCTTATCTAGAGCTTACCCTTCATTGCATGTAATATTGTGACAGGAGACTTTACCTATGTTAATTTATTTTCTTAGAAATCTCATATTACATTCACTTATCCAGTTTTCAATGGAAATATGTGTCACATGGCTCTACCTTTTGCTTCATTCCCTTTTTCATGTTTATAAACCTCTAATATTTTACAAGGAAATATGTTTATTGTACTCTGCCCCTGGAGCTTTGAGGACAGAGTTGTGGCTTTATATTATGCTATAAACATATGTGCACTCTATTGAGACTAACATTTGCTAGTTGTACTTCTCATCCTTGTGCAATGGAAGTAAAAATATATCACAACTAGTGTTAATTGTAGCTATTCCTCTTAGATACAGGATGAGTAAGATAAATCCTAGTGACACAATGGCAGAAGGAAAAATATGTATAAATCATAAGAATAGGGGAAGATACATACTGGTGGCTCTCACTGGTTTTAATGGGAGCTGGGAAATACACACATGGCCTACAGATATTTAAAATCAGAGATACTCTCAAACCCTTAGCTTGAAGGGCAGTGTCATGTTTTCTTATTGCCTGATTGATCTTCAGTTCTCTTCAATCTTCTATGTTGTAAATCCATGCTCTTTTCAAACTTATTTCCACAAGGCAATTTCCTTTCTTTCTAATCATACCTCCATAATTTTTTAACTTCCTCTTCACTTTTCATTATGCCTCTTATTACAGCAATCTTCAACACCAAGTCTTTTGGTTTAATTGCTGTCCTTGAAACTCAAGATTTTCCACTCACAATGCTTTCTGAACACTTCAGAAACCTGTTTCTTGCTTTTACTAGCAGTCCATATTTAATACCTTATTTGCACATTGTCAACTTCAGAACTATTTTTTCAAGTCATGATACACAAAATTTATGTTTAGTTAAGGAAGTTCCTAAACTGTGTGTGACTAGGAGTGTATGTCCAGAGTGTTCTCTGTGTATGTGTGTGTGTGCCCTGTCTTTTTTTTCTCTATAACCTCCTGCTGCTGGCCATTGTTGGAGACAGGTTGATAAGCTGGATGGTTATGGTTACACACAGTTTGATGGTCCTCTGTTGACATCTCTGTCTCACAGATTCTTGCTTTAGCTGTTCTTGCTGTGCTTGCTTTTCTTTCAATATCCTGTTCACAGAAATGACACATAATAATTAAAACAAAACCTAAAAAACCATATCTTTATACTGTATAATTTTGTGATGGACTAGTTCTTTTAACAATATGATTTTATATTTCATATAAACTGGGGTCTCTCTGCAGATGGACTAAGTGGTAGTAAAAACATTTTGTGACATGCTGCATTCAACTGCAGGAAATTCAGTAGTAAAATAAGAAGTCAGTAAAAAAAAAAAAAAATCCAAAACAATTATCAAATAATTGCTTTAGGTACACCTTAGTGTTTTCATAAAAAATCATGAATGAAGTTTTGGCATGTCTTGCACCCATTCATGCTCAGTCAAAACCAGACATTTTTTTCCATAGCTTTCTTAGACTTTGTTTTACAGAATTGTGTCTGATTTTACCTAGGGAAGTTGTTATTTTTTTTTTTTGTAATGAAGTTGCAAGATTAACCACATTGGCAAGAAGACTGCAGAATTGCATCAGAATATATTTATTTCAATTTATTTGGACAAGTCAAGTTATTCTACAAGTATAATTTTAGTAATGAAAAATACATTTATTTGGGAAAGCATTATCTTTGAGTGGTTTGAAGATGCCTTCTTTGAACATTAGAAGTTACTTTGTTGGCACATTGAAAAAGAGAACACTAAGTTTACCATCTGAAAGATTATTAGCATTGCTGATATAGTTTTGTGAAACACTGGGTTTGTGAAAGTTTTTTTTACCAGTGGGTACCATGTGTTGTGTTTTATACTTAGTCAGGATAAATGTTCTTCCATCTTATTTATGTGAGTTTTGAGCTCATTTGTTCAGATTAAACATTTGTTTTTTTTTTTTTTTTTAGCAAGCATGTACAAAAATTTGTTATAATATGTCCAAAACAGCCTAGATTAAGTTACTCAACCATTTAGTTTACTTCATCTAATGTTTATGCACAAAAGTGAATCTCTTATGTGAATATATTCTTCAAGCTCAAAGTTTCAAGTACTCCTGTGTTACTGAGTCCCTTGAGGAGTCTCCTTATTTACTTGAATAATCCCTATAAGATCTGTCTGGATACTTGTATTACTTGTATGCCAAAAGAGGGAGGACCTTGCTGTTGTTTTAAGTTCTTGAACTTGTTTCTTCTTTAATGTAATCCTTTATAGGATGAGCCTGATACAAAGGTTAGCTGTCCAAATAGTGTTTTACATGTAGAATAACTTGCAGGATCAGATAGGATGTAATTTTATTTGTTTCTTTAGTGTGACTCAGTTTCCCATTTAGGCAAGAAGGAAAGACTAGTGGATTGAGGTAGAAGAACAAGCCTAAAACTGAAGAGAATAGTATAAACTAGAGACAGTTTTCAGCATGTTTTTTTCTCAATTTATCTCCATTTCTTTCTTTCTTTTTTAAGGCACTCTGTATATTTTTTTGTTTTAGTCTATCCTTTATATAAGAAATGTACTAGTTTCTTTGCTAAAATAAGAGGAAGGAATGCCCTTTTTTATAACTAACTGTTGAGAAATTTGGCTTTATATCTCCTTGAAATCTTTTGCACAACTAAGAGGGAAAATCAATTTTGGCTATCCAGGGCTCTATTCTGATAACCTTTTATGAAGACATAACTAGGTGAATAGATGGTGGTAGTGTAGTAGATGTGGTTTATCTTGATTTCAGTAAAGCATTTGACACCGTCTCCCAAAGCTTTCTTGTGGCAAAACCAAGAAAGTGTGGGTTGAATGATTACTGAGGTGGATATTTAACTGGTTGAAGGGAAGAAGGCAGAGAATTGTGATCAACGGATCAGGGTCTAGTTGGAGACCTGTATCTAGTGGAGTCCCTCAGGGGTCAGTGCTGAGACCAGTACTGTTCAATCTATTCATTAATGACCTTGATGAGGGAACAGAGGGCACTGTCAGCAAGTTTACTGATGATACTAAACTGGGGGGAGTGGCTGACACACCAGAAGGCTGTGCTGCCAGTCAATGAGACCTGGACAGGCTGGAGAGCTGGGCAAGCAGAAATCTAATCACATTCAACAAGGGCAAGTGTAGAGTCTTGCATCTGGGAAAGAACAACCCCATTTACCAGTACAGGCTGGGGAATGAACTGTTAGAGAGTAGTGTAGGGGAAAAGGACCTGGGGGTCCTGGTGATGGTGGGATGACCATTGAGCAATGTGCCCTCGTGGCCAAGAAGGCCAATGGCATCCTGGGGTAGATTAGAAGGGCTGTGGGCGGTAGGTTAAAACAGATTCTTCTGCCCCTCTCCTCTGCCCTCATGAGACCGCATCTGGGCCCCTCAGTTCAAGAAGGGCAGGGAGCTACCAGAGAGAGTTCAGTGCAGGGCCACAAAGGTGATGAAGGGAGTGGAGCGTCTCCCTTATGATGAAAGACTGAGGCAGCTAGGATTCTTTAGCTTCGAGGAGACTGAGGGGTGATATCATTAATGTTTACAAATATGTCAAGGGTGGGTGTCAGGAGGATGGAGTCAGGCTGTTCTCAGTGTTGTCCAATGATAGGACAAGGGCCAATGGGTACAAGCTGGAACATAAGAGGTTCCAAAGAAACAGAAGGAAGAATTTCTTCACTGTTAGGGTGATGGAACATGGGAACAGGCTGCCCAGAGGGGTTGTGTAGTCTCTTTCTCTGGAGACATTCAAAACCCACCTGGACGAGTTCCTCTGTGACCTATTCCAGGAGGTCCTGCTCTGGCAAGGGGGTTGGACTAGATGATCTTTCATGGTCCCTTTCAATCCTTAAGATTCTGTGATTCTTATTCCTTAGCACCATTGCTCTTTGGTATTTGCAACACCCTGGTTGTGTGACAGTTAGTCACTATTCCATTTCTATAAGACTTTGCATGCTATTATGGAGCCTGATAGATAATTAACAAAGCTTATAGCTCAGTTCAGAAATACACAGCAGTTATTGCTAAAAAGTCAGCATTTCCTTGCTATTATCATGTAGTGATATCAAAGATCCATGGTTATTTCTCAATTGAATGACAGAGAAAAATAGTTTATCTATCTGTCCATCTATCTATTGGGCTGCTTGATATTTTTTGTTCAATGTCAATGTTTACCAAATTAGAATGAGATTTTGTCTTCCAACTTTGGAAAGAAAAATAATTTGGAAAGGAAGATTAAAAATGCATAGTAATCTGTGAATTAGGTATGTGAAAGAGGGAAGAATGAGAGTAAAGGCATTTGTCAGAAAAGAGAAGAGAGACAGATCTGAGCTGTGCACCTACTTCAAAAGCTTTGGCAGATCTGTATGTCCTACTATAATGAAGAGATAAACAGATTGCCACTGGGCATCTTGAGTACCAGATGAAACACCAGTAGTTGACTCTCAATGCGTGCTCTGGTTCATATGAGGTGGTCTCTTTCTCCAACTTAAGTGTTAAAAAGGACTGAAAAGAAGTCAACAAGTTGGTTTGGGTGTACAGTGTTCAAGACGAGGGTTTTGGTTATCTTTGATTTACGATATTCTGTTATGGCAATGAACCAGTTAAATCTGTACTGAGTATCCCCAGAAGAGTAAATCAAACATTAGCTATTTAAAATGGGAAAATATTTGGGCTGGTAAAGAATTTTTTCCATTCAACTATTTTTAATGGAAAACTTTTTTTCTGATGAAACAGTTTTTTCTTAAAATTAAAAGTCTTTAATGGAAATCAGCTGTCTGCTTTTTTTTTTTAAATTTTCTCTCAGAAAATCTTGGCTTTTTGTTGAAAGAAGAAATTATAAAGAAAATAATAAAATAATATTTCAACAAAGATCCCCATATTTGGAACACAAAGGTGACTACTAATTGGTTAAATATTCTGCAGTCTAGTAAGTCAAATTACTGACACATATAGAAACTGGTGTTTTCTGAAAGAGTGTTTGATCCTGTGTGTATATAAGAGTAAGTGATCAAGAGTGCTGAAACATCTCTTTCTGTTAAGGGTACCAATGCTACTTCCACAAAATAAACGAAAATACTCTTTTTGACTACTTTAGGAAGAGAACTGGGACCTGGGATCTAGGGTTTGCATGAATATGTTGTGTGCTGATATAAATGAATGTTAGGAGACTGGCTGCAGTTGATGGCCAGCAAAGGGAAATTTGTGTCTGCAGAAGGAAGTATGACAGTTGGCAACAGGCTCTAGCAGAAATTGTTTTCCCTCTGGAATTTGATAACTGTTAATTCTTCATATACTTGGCTTTCACCGATGAACACAGAACTTTTCACTGATAAGAAATTAATATTGTTAAACTCCACATGAACTCAAAAAATACCAAGGTATAAATGCTTACCAGTAAATATGAACAGCAAATGTCAGAGAAAATTGAATAATTGACCTTAATAAAATAAGCTTGTTTTTGGAATCTTGCTTTATATTCTTCTGAAAGAACAATCATTCTTATGAAACTAAGTCACGAAAGTATGGTTAATTGGGAAAGGATCGATGGACTTAGCAAAGACATAGGATTCCTAAAGACACAGCAGTTTAAAGCAGTGTTGATTTAACAGTGTGCTCTGTTTATCTGCCGTTCTGTATTATGGGGGACTGAATATTAATATAATAGCACAGTACAGATTGTCCTTAATGGGAGGTATGGTTGGTAAGCCGATGTTTCCTGTGAGGTCCTGAGCAAGGCAAGGTGACGATTTTAAAATAAATACTGACAGAGTCTTTCTACCACTGTAGCCTACCATGAGATATTTCATCTGCACAATTGATCCCCTATCTGTTATGTAAGAAATGGTTTTTAGCACTAGAATGGATGAATAATATTCTTCTTGTGTCTTTCTAAAGGAATTTACCATGATTCAATCAACTCCAGCCTACCCTCACTCCCCATGACGAAGTAAAAAGAAATGGCGGAAACTCCAGCCTTCTGCCTTAACAGCTGGTGAACACAGCCCACAAGTACAAGTGAGGATGACAATGTGAGGGAAGGAAGAATGTCACACAACTGGAGCAAACAGGGAGCTTACACAGGGTACGCCATAAGTCCCAGATGAATATCTATGCAGATTGAAATAAGGAGAGAGAATGAGTGAAAAGGGACTGAAACATTGTAACTGCAGGAGACAATTGGTGTTTGTGGGACTGACAATGGAGATAAGAGCAAGTATAAAGGCAGCCTGAGCTGGAGAGGGTCTGCTTGTCTCTTTCAGAGGATCTGCTGCAGATTACACAGGTGATCCTGGGTGATGTCTCCAGCATTTTCTTGCATGGGAAACAACAGGTAAATGTTGGACTGCTACTCCTCCTTTAATTAGAACAAGGCTCGACAAACTTTGCAACAAAACTTGCTTTGACATGCTAGTGAACCAGCTCCAGCTGTGTTAAGACTGAAGAGAGTCCTGCATAAACTCTCATCACATCATCATATCCCATTGCACCAATCACATATCTCATCATGCCCTGCCATTCTTAGCTCACCCATTGTATGTTCTGAGAAGCGTCTCACGTATCTCCTGAATTTGTACTTATGGTAGGGTGTGCAGAGCTACCATCACTGCCATATTTGTGCTAAGAGCTTTCCTTCTCAGCAGGAAATTTGTGTTATTTCAGTTAATTTAAAGATGTCTTGTGCTGTTTACATGGCATGCACAATTCACCAATATTGCAGTATGAGAAAACACCCACTCTTTTCTCACTTGTCCTGGACTGGGGTGAAGCAGAAAGTGGTATTTTTAATCCTCCTTTTGTTTATAAGTCAGTTTGCTGGTATCATTTTTCTTCTAGCAGTACATTGATGAAACAGGTGGCAGATATCAGGAAAGTGTCTGAAAAATATGATCCAAATGAAATGTTCTTTCCTGTAACATCTCACAGTATCTGTTGAATATAAAATTTAATCAGATGATCAAGAAGAGATGGCAAACTTTGTGTTTGACATGATCCTTCTTTGTATTTTCCTTCTAATTATTTCCATATGCATTTTATCAGAAAAAGGAGTAGTTTTCATCTGCTTCTTTGGCCTGAATAATTCCACAGTACTCTTGAAGAAAGCTGAGACAGCTTTAGCCAAAATTTTCTTTGTGACAGTGTGGTTCTGGAGAGCAATTAATTTAGCAGTGAAATGAGAATTCTGGGGAGAAGCTAGTACTAGCTTTTGGGACAGTTGGGCACACTTTCTGTTTATGAACATGAAATCCTAGGAAATAGGATATACGTGGTTTCAGAGCCCCTACAGTGTGCCCTGGTGTGTTATTCCTGAATGCTGCACAGTTTCTACTGTTATCTTTTTCTCCATTGAAGATCCACTCACAAAATTTCTGAATAGTATCAAATTTTGCATGTTCTACACACAGAAATAGGTTACCACTGGCAACTCCTGTATAGCTGCTTCAAACTTCAGTCTTCTGCAGGGTCATAACATCTGTTATGCATTTATAGAATTCCTACTAATATATTAAAAAGAGTGGATTTATTGCCTGAGCGTCGAATTCTGGAGATTATTCAACGTGCTGGAATTGGTCAGTAGGTTATCCTGAAAAAGCTAAATATAGCTAATTCTGTATTTTCACATATAATGGTCTGCTCAGTGCTGCTATTTTTGTCACTCAACCCAAATCAAACTACACAGCAAACAATGAAAAAACTCCCTTTGTTTCCAAGACTGGGCCTCAAGGCTTATTATAGTCCCAGAGAAACCATGTGCAAGGAAATTTACTCTGGTGCATTTCTAGAACCAGAATATGAGTTGGTAGGAAAGGTTTCAAGGAAATGTGTCCAAGTCTTAAAGTCAGATTTTTTTTTTTTTTAAGAAAGAATGTACCAACTTAAAGAAATCATTTATAATAAGAACAATTACTGAGGTCTGGGTTAGACTCTCTGTTCAGACCTAAAGTTGGGCATGCCACAACTGCCTGATAATTCAGGATCTCAGCTGAAGTGAATGATATTCATCTTCTTTCAAGCTCTCTGGATGTATTTTGTACGCAGTAACTTGCTTTTCCTGGGCCAGGAGCAGAAGCTCTCTCTGCAGTAATGTTTGAGGATTGTGATTCAGATGAATGAGGAGCAAGGAACCAATCTCCCATTTCCCACATCCCAAGGCTATGCTATGAGTGACTGGCTTCTGGTTATTTTGATGGAGTGTCCTTTTCCCACTATCTTGTTATGAAAATCTGGCCTCTTTTAGCCTCCTAAAAAATGTCTGTAGGTTGGGAAAATAACTTCCTATTTGTGCTCTAGTTGTAACCCTCGGTGCAAACAGCAAAGGTTGGTAATCTAGTATACTTGTGCCTCTTCTGTTATGATCTTTATTTGCCTAGTGGGTGGGTGGTGATGACATTTCCCTACAGGAAAATATTAACTGCATAACCTTTTCCCTCTCTCAGCTCATCGTTGTCAGTGTTGTCAATGTTGTCAGACGTCAAGTGCCCTAGTTTGAAGTCACCAGATACTCCTCCTGTCTGGGCACACAGCACTGCCAGCAACGCCCTGGTGCTCCTAGCCTCCTGAGTGCCACACTTTGTGTGACTGCTAGCCATCTTTGACAAAGAGCATGTTTTTCATGAACAGCTAAGGAAATCCTTGGTCAAGATAAACAGCTTCCCCTCTCCTTGCCTGCTGCCAGGAAGCTCTAATAGAACTCTAAATAGAGTCTCTGTAGCAGTGTTAATTTTTTATTTTATTTTATTTTTATTACTTCACATTGGAGTTCAGTCCTGAACTCTAAGCCAGAAAATCTAAGCTGTGTTGGAACTGATGAAAGGCCACAGACCTTGCTAAAAGTTTGGGTATTTCAAAGGTTTCAGAACATGTGTTATCATTTACATAGCATATTTATTTGAGAGAGAGGAGCTTTGCTGATACCTACTCTCTGTCTCTGATAAGACCATCTTTACCCTGCGACATATCCTTTGAAATGTGCCTTTTCCCTTTATTTCCACCAAGTCTTTTTCAACTCCACTCATACTCACCAGTGCACAGTGAGTCTCATGGCAGCCAGTCCTGCTGTCATTATGAAGGCAGCAGCATTCTAGCCTTGTACATTTGCAGGAGAAAAGGTGAAGAGCCAAGCAAAGCACTGACTTTTGGCTTAAAAAATCAAATCAAACCAAGACCCTTTGTGATCCTTCCAGCCTGGATCACGAATTCTGAGTGCTAATATAACTGAAGAGCTTGAAATGCCAGCTTTGCTGACCAGCCCAGGTGTTTGGGTGTATGCAAAAGGTTATAAAACATGTTGAAAGAAAGTCCATTTTAGTTATGCCAGAAAGTGTGTTGACCAGCAATACTTTTGGGCAGTTTTCTCTTAAAAGTCAATATTTTCAAACAGATTGGAAAAAGACAAGAGTTATGCAGAATAAACAATTTTTTATTGTTACTGAATATTGTTACCTGAAATAGTAATTTGTGTGTGCAATTAATTGTGAATGACTCCTTGATAATTTCAGTAAGTAATGGCAAACATAAGTACACCACAGGAGCAAGCTAATGTGAAAGTGGTGGCAAATGTAGAGCTATTGGCCTGAGCTGTGTATTATTTCTGGTTATGCTGAGGGTGCAGATTGCCCCATCATGGCTGTAAGAAGACAATATGACCTGGAAGACAGCAATGAATCTGGGAGTGGGAATGAGATGAGGAGACAAGATAGACTTATGAGAGCCTGAGAGACAGAAAGTGGGAGAGATTTAGATGTTGGTTTGGTATGTGTAAGAGGAAAAGCAGGGGAAATGTGTGCAAGGATTTCAATGATGGAAGTGAAGCAGCTGGTGTTAATAGGAGCAGCTAGGAAAAAAAGAAGCATGATAAGAGGAGTAAGCAGGTCTATAGACAAAAGTCTGAAGCACTGAAGAGGAGGAAAACTGTACTCTGAAAAGTATAGTTGGGAAATCAGCTCATCAGGGGTCCTTGGTTTTTTCTTCCAAAGTTGGTTACTACTAACAGATGTTGCATAATGTTGCACAATGCCCAGATGTATTTGGTTTCCTCCATCCTATTCCTGGCATAAACTGTTTACTTCATTGAGTAACTGCTACTTTGCCAGCTGCAGATGCCAGGAAGAAGTACTAGAAATGTTTCCCCAGGAGAGGACTGAGGATGCTGTCTTCTCACCTGCATCCAACTGTGATCTCTGTTAATACCAGGTACTTCTGGGTGATTTGTTTGAATGTCTGTGTTAGGATTTTCATCTATAGAGATATTTTCCAATATAAAGCTTGTCTTGATGTTATAGATCATCCTAGTCAGCACAGTGTTGTTTGCAGGTATCCTGTTTCTCTGAGACATTTTCAGACCCACATGATGGTGGAAGACCTGTGGTAGGTTTGCTTTCTCTAAACTCACCAATAGAGTGAGGGCTCTGAGACAGGGTCAGGATCGTACTTTCCTTCTTCAGATGTTTTGCTTTGTTTAACAGAAAAAGTGCTTAGAGAGGGGAAAGATATAGGTCTGTCAAATGAGTGTAGTAGAACTGAGCTCCCCATCCTCCTGATCCTCTGTTCTTATGATACATGAGGATTAATCACACTTCCTGCAATGTCTCATGCTTACAAATGCTGTCCTACATGCTCACACAGAAGACTGACCACAGCAGCAAAATAAAAAACCCAACAAACCCAACAAACCCAACCAAATCATAAAAGAGAAAAAGAAAAAAAAAACGGAGAAGAAAAAAAGAGAGGTCCAAAGTTTGCATATAATGCTTTGAGGTGTTTCCTTTTCCGCAGCCATACAGTTTAAATATAAAGGAATATGTGAGAATTGGCAGATAGTTCCTGGAGTGAGAGCTAGGACTGAAAATTAGTAGGAAGAAGGATTGGACAAAGGAAGTAAGTGTCAGACAGGAGAAATATAAGAAAAATCTCATGTTTTGAAACTTCTAGTGAATTCTCAAAGGCTCAGTGCAAGTTTTCTTTCTCAGGGCAGGTAATTATCTCCCAAAGCACTCATCAAGTTGCACTATAATAGCATTGCCTTCTGGGGAAAACCCAGGTGAACTTTTCTTGGGAAGGAGCGTAAAAACTTCCAACAGCATGCTTAGATTCAAGGATAGTAACAAATGCTGGTCTTGTGAAAACATTTTATTTTAATTCCACAATATCCCCTTATGTAAACACTGAAACACATTGAATCAATTTTTCAAACAAACTTGTAAAATCAGAAAATATACCAGCCTGTGATAGGCAGCAGCATTAATTGCCAGGAGCACAAAGAGGTATTTAAGCGTTGAAGCATTTTGGCAAAAATACAAATGACTTATTTTCCTTCCGTGCCCTTGAAAATAGCTTTACTAAACTCTGAGCTTCCTATGATGGAGAGTTTACCATTAATCACCTTTATGACATCTCATATGTAGGTTGTGGATAAATCCATGGGCCCTAATCAACCACTTTCCTGAGGAAATTAGCCAAATCCCGACTCTTTGAGGAGGGAGGCGGGGGATGAATCACAACAACTTTGCTATTCAGACAAATCTCTTTTCAAGTGCCCTTAAAGCTTTTTTTCATACACAGCGAAGACAGCCACACAGGAAACAATAATAGTTTAATCTCTTCAAAAATTTCCTTCCTGCACTGCAGCAGCCTTTCAGACAGGTAGTCAAAGCACGCCAAAGAAAATTAGCAACAGGCTATGCCAAGACCAGGCTATTACATTAGCCTTTTAGCTCTGTCCCTTTTCCTTCCATGTGTGTAGACAAAAAGAATCTACTCATCTCCCCAACTAAACACTCTCTGAGCTACGTTTTGCTGTGCATTGGTAACACTTATAGGCCTGGGGAACTGATGATGAAGAAGAGATGACACAGAGGGATGGATCCTGCAAACTCTTACTGTGGTACCTCTGCCATGAATAACCACACTGATCCACATTGCAGGCCTATAAAGAGAACTGTGTTTGTAGCCTCTTACACGTGTGCATACTTACTAGTAAGTATTTGCAGGAGTCTTACAATATGTGAGATTTTTTTCATCCTGAATTTTTCTTCCTTTTACTTGGAAAACTTCTTTGTTCAATGTGGACTAAGGAGGAACAAAAAAATATTTAACACAGAGCTGGGTATGAGTCAGGGTCAGGCATCATCACGCGGAGCTTTGCTTTGCTTAGATTTTTGTTTTGCATGAAATTTTCTTTACACATCACAGGGTCCATTCTCGAATTGTACTGTAGTGACGTGGCAGGTTAGCATGGGCTCTGAGGTAGAGAAAGAAATGAGACATCACTTGCAAATGGTAGTGCTTGCTTTTGTCTATGTAGACAGGTTTCTGCTACAATTATAATGCTTGTTAATCTGATGATACTGATGCTATTTGAACCAGATGTCAATGTTTACACCTCTGCAGTGTTGTTTAAGGAGATATAAGTTAAAACAAGTTATATATGGTACTTTCTACTCATGTGGCACAACCAGAGCATAAAGGGATAGCAGAAAACTGCCAGAGTGGCGGAAAGAATTTTGCTTTATATTTTAAAGGTGCTTCATTGCAGACATGATTGTATGAAATGTAAGTATTTGCCTGTTTTCAGTACAGAGCTTCCACTTTAAGTCAGCTTTGGGTTACTCAGATTGTTAATAACATCTGTATGGAGAAACAGTTTTGTTTTGAGATCNAAATATCTAAAGAGTGGGTGTCAGGAGATTGGGATATCCCATTTTTTCTATAGTAGCTAGCAACAGGACAAGGGGTAATGGGATGAAGCTGGAACACTTAAAAGTTCCACTAAAAAAAAAAAAAAAAACTATTTCACTGTGAGGATGAGGGAGCAGTGGAACAGACT
Organism: Urocolius indicus; assembly: GCA_013401255.1. NCBI lineage: Eukaryota > Metazoa > Chordata > Aves > Coliiformes > Coliidae > Urocolius > Urocolius indicus. Next base: position 17,197 of record WBNH01006922.1, on the reverse strand, counting down.
GCCCAGGGAGGGTGTGGAGTCTCCTTCCTTGGAGGTCTTCAAGACCTGCCTGGGCATGTTCCTATGTGATCTGATCTAGGTTGACCTGCTTCAGCAGGGGAAGTTAGAGTAGATGATCTCTAAAGGTCTCTTCCAACCTTACCATTCTATGATTCTACAGCAATATGTAACAAGAGTGTGTGTTTCCTTGGTTTACAAGCCCAGAGAAGAAGAGGCTGAGAGGAGATATGATGAGTGAAACAGCAAAATATCTACATGTAGTTGTTATTTTTTGAGTAAAGTGTCTAGTTGTATTTCAGTTATGTATGGAAACAGGATATGCTTATAGCAAAAAACTTGACACGAGTCAAGATGTGAGATGTTTTCCATCAGTATTTTTAATGCTTCCTGTTAATAGAACAAAGTGTTATAAAACCATACTTGTTTTTCCTGAGCTGTACTTTCTTCTCTCTATAAAACATCAGCTTGATTTTGCAAAACAATGAAAAGACAGTAAATAGCTATATTGGCCATGTCATAAAGGAAAACCTTTCCAAAGAGATTGCTTCTTCTTCCCAGAAAGAAAATGTCCTGCTGAGTAGGGGCCAGATCCAGTGCCCACAGAAGTCAGTGGAAGAACTCCCACTTATGACAGTGGATGTTGGATGAAATCCCATCTCATCCTTATGTTTAAATGCTGGAAAATGTGTTGCCAAGTTCTAATGAGTACAGTGAAAGCCTTGTGTTATATAAGTTACTTACAATAGATTATTACAACCATTAAAAAGAGCTGATTATTTTTATTAAAAGCATGTTTTTGTTGGTTACTTTTAAGCTGTTCCCAAAGTCTACGCATATCTTTTTTCACTTTATTTTTTTTGAATCTCTGTTTTATAAACAAAACACAAACAAAAACATTATTTCCTGTTGGTTATTGAAGAAAGACTGAATTTATTCTTTACATGGGAAAACGTTTGGTTGCTAAACACATGCAACAGCACATGGCCTTGTTCAAACATCCTATCAAATTAAAAGCAGATTCTGACTCTAGTATTCCAGATGAAGGGCATGGGGCTGGGACAGGCATTCACATGAAATTGCGTTGCATTTGAGAGGACAATGATCAAAGCACTGCACCTCATACAATGAGTGAGTGGCGAATCTGTCTTATCTGAGCAGCAAGGAATAATTATAGAGAATTATTTGATCTTCCGCTAAGGTAAACCTCACAATTATGATGTTGATTGAACAGGTTCTTCTGTTTCAGGAAAGGAAACATGTATATTCAGTGCTGTAATGCACTTACCAGATGGTATTAAAATAACATCCTGACGCTTTGGTAATTGACATCGTCTCAGTCTACTTTGTTGACCGCTCTCTGCTTAGGCTTGTGCTGCCCTGGCAACATAAAATATACTTTCTAGTGATCCAAGGCGGGCAATTCTAAATTCTCTGTGCATTTGGATATGATAAAGGCAGTGCAAATGACCAGTTAATGGTACCTTGAAACCAAGTGAGTAGACCAGACCTCTGCACCCAGTATATGCTTATCTTTTGAAATACAGTTAATTTTTGCAAGTTACAGCTTGATTTTGCAGCTGTACTAGGGCACAGAAAACTTAAAAATAGAATTCACCTGTGCTGTTAACAAGTTTTGACCTTTACTCACATTTGTTGGAGAAAGTAGCTCATAGTACCAATTAACATGAATTATTAACTCCTACATTAATAATTCATTTATTGGAGAGCTAAAGGCATCAGTCTTTGCCAGCTAACACTATTGAGAGAAAATGAAGAAAACAACACAACCCTCATTATAACAGCTTAATGAGGATGTCTGGAAGATCTGATGTGATTCAGTCACTCTAAATGCTCTTTATTTCCTCTCTGAAACCACACTGGGTGCAAAGAATCAGGCAGTTAACTATAGTTCCTGTAGTGCAGGGTTTCTTCCTACTTTCTGAAGAGAGGAAGACCACGAAGGAGAGCTCAATTTAGATATTATTAAGGACTGATGAAGGATGCCATCACCTAAACAATATGAATGCTGTCTCTCAGTAATGAACTATTCTAGTCATGTCTGTATCACTAATGGCTTCAATAGGCTGCTAAGAAAACTATCTCAGAATTGTGCTGTGCAGTGATTTCTTGGCTTCATAGGATCCTTCATTTGGAATCTATATTTGGAATTTAACTGCAAAGATGGACTATAATGTGGTGGTACTCGTTGAGATCTTTCTACATATTTTGGTCAGAATGCAATAGAAAACCATTGAGTTGTTGTCCTGCACAGAGGCTGATACTTCACGACCGTCCTATCCACCACTGTCTCAGACAATTGCGTCTCATTTCATGTTGGTGGAACTGGTCACGTCATTCCTCTCCTACTGCTCCTGCAGTGATAGATAGAAACATTTCTGAGATTCTTTGCTGAAAAAAAAAATCTTTGCTTGTTCACATTTTTTCTTTTTTGTGTCAACATTTTTAATTAATATACATGTTCATTAACATGCATCCTCTCTCTTGAAGTTTGTTAATAACTACAGAATTGCACAATCTTCTTTTAATAACATTATGAAACTGAGATCTCTTAAATCTGCACTTGTTTCCCAGGATCTCGGTTACCTTGATCATCCTGATAACACTTCACATACATTTCAGCCTAAGTTTGTCTTTTGCCATTACTCCTCCTGTGCTCTTTGAGACCAGCTCATAATTTCAGATAATTTTTCAGGCACAGGAGTGGCAGCTATGAGAGGGGATAATGTTGTGCAGTACTGCTTCTATCAGACATTGGCTTCTTTTTCTTTAGAAACAAACAGATGAAATAAAAAAGGTAGGGTGAACTCACAGCTTTCAATATTTCCTTGACCATTTATACTTTTGCTTTTGATTGAAGGTGCTTTCAGTTTTAAAACCACTGTATTTTGCAATGACATTTCACTTGCTTTTGGGCCTTGGCCCACAGATGCATCATAAAGGTCTGCTGAGCAGATAAGCAGTATTAAAATGACTTAGAAAGACTAAGATGAAAATTAAATTAATCAAATAGAGCTCTTGAGGGAAATTGCCACTAATTTCAGATTTTTAATCTCCCAGAAATCAATTATTATTATGTTTATTGATATTGTATTTGTCACTACTTTCAGTATTTTTGCTATGGTGACAGAGCTTAAGAGAAGAAAGAGGTGAGGAAAGATGTAGTAAATAATTTACAACTTCTTCCTAAGACATCAGAACTTACTAACCAGTAGGAAATGTGGGAAGGTTTTACACATGCACACGTCTTTGTGATGAAAAAAGTTTACCCATCTTGATTTACAAGTTGTATGGAACACAGCTAGGTCTTAAAGATGCTTGTGACGTGTCAGTAAACATTTATCTGTTCCTTTGATTTTTAGCACCTGAAACACTGAGATAATAATAAAATACTTTTTGTGAGCAGATATAAGCTCTTCAAATGCCCTTCAGAAGGAGATCACAAATACTTCTCAAGTACAGATAGAATTCTTCACGACATAAGTGAAAGGTGTTGAAAGTTCAATTTGATAACCATTACAATTATCTGACTCTGAAAATAGGACATTAAATGCGCCAAGGTAAATTACAGCATTAGTGTCAAACAAAGGAAAGGTGTTTTATAAGGGAGTTGTGTCAGGCCCACTGCCTTCATTCACTGATAGCACCAGTTTTGACTTGCATAGTGACAAGTTCATGCTGTGTTGCACCTGCCTTCTATTGCCATGTACATCACAATGGCAGACTGCAAGGGATGCCATGAATTGTTTGACTTGTTGCATGCAGGAAGTTAAGCTACCTCATCTGAGCGTTTGTCTTTTGTATTATTGAAATTTTCCACTGGAAATCAGTTGGACTTTTTGAGCAAAACACTCTTTAAGCTGTGTAAAAAGCATCAAAATTTGACATTTTGAAATTAAGACTAATTTAATTTGTTTTTATAGAGTTCAGAGCAAAGAAGAGTTAGTGTCATAATATTAGTCACAACTTCTTATTAAATCAGACTTCTTACTTTGCAAACAATAAGTTCAGCTTTGAAATTTAAGCAGAAAATTGACTTTAATTGTAAAATACAGCAAATATTTATATGACTACAGACTGTTAACAGCCATTACTACGAAAATCACTGAATAATATTATAAATCTTGTTACTGAAATCCCAATATTGGAGTTCTCCAATCACAACAAAAGAGTTAATGCTTAACCTTTACCCAGGACACAAGGCAACTAAAGCCTCCTGCAAGTGAAAATGCGCATCTATCATATTTATAAGTAGTCATTCAATTAAGTTAACATGTGGTGGTTTTAGCAACATTAAATGGATGCCCCAGTGTCACTGGCAGTCATATGTTCTTCTTTGTCAGCATAAGATTTAATTTAGAGCATGACCATACTCTTTGACTGAAATGTGACAACTGAAGAAGGGATTACAAGCTTGTTACAATTATGACACAGTTTACTGCTAACAAGGCTGTATGTCTTCTGAGAACAAGGCTAGTAGCTCTTGCCTAGTACCTTGGCACTGCATATCATCAGGGACTGGCCTGAGCGATACCAGAACCTTGTCTTCATAGGTTGAGTCAACATAACAAAGGATGACAAGCTCCTTATCATCTTGGCAGATCAGACAAATTAGTAGAATATTTCACTTGGAAAAGACCTACAATGATCATCTAGTCCAACTGCAGGACCGCTTCAGGGCTAACCAAAAGTTAAAGCATGTTAAGAAGAGCATTGTCCAAATATCTTTTAAATAGTAACAGGCTTCTGGCATTGACTACCTTTAGGAAGCTTGGTCCAGGGTTTGATAATCCTCTTGGTAATGAAATACTTCCTACTGTCCTGTCTAGACCTCTCCTGGTGCATCTTTGAATTGTTCCCATATGTCTTATCACTGGATATTGGGAAGAAGAGATCAGCACCTACCTCTACCTATGTTATTCCCTTAAGAAGTTGTACAGAGCAACAAGATCATCCCTCAGACTCCTTTTCTCCAAACTAGGTAAAGCCAGATTCCTTAGCTGCTTCTCACAGAACATGCCTTGCAGTGCTTTCACCAACTTTGTTGCCCTCCTTAGAATGCATTCAAGGACCTTCACATCCTTCTTAAAATGTGGAGCTTAAAACTGCACACAGTACTCCAGGTGAGTTCCACCAATGCTGAATACAGTGGGACAATCACCTCTACTGACCTGCTGATTANCCAACTGCAGGACCGCTTCAGGGCTAACCAAAAGTTAAAGCATGTTAAGAAGAGCATTGTCCAAATATCTTTTAAATAGTAACAGGCTTCTGGCATTGACTACCTTTAGGAAGCTTGGTCCAGGGTTTGATAATCCTCTTGGTAATGAAATACTTCCTACTGTCCTGTCTAGACCTCTCCTGGTGCATCTTTGAATTGTTCCCATATGTCTTATCACTGGATATTGGGAAGAAGAGATCAGCACCTACCTCTACCTATGTTATTCCCTTAAGAAGTTGTACAGAGCAACAAGATCATCCCTCAGACTCCTTTTCTCCAAACTAGGTAAAGCCAGATTCCTTAGCTGCTTCTCACAGAACATGCCTTGCAGTGCTTTCACCAACTTTGTTGCCCTCCTTAGAATGCATTCAAGGACCTTCACATCCTTCTTAAAATGTGGAGCTTAAAACTGCACACAGTACTCCAGGTGAGTTCCACCAATGCTGAATACAGTGGGACAATCACCTCTACTGACCTGCTGATTATGCTGTGTTTGATGCAGCCCAGGATGCCCTCTTGGCTGCCAGGGCACTGCTGACTCATACTGAGCTTAGTGTCAACCAGCACCTCCAGATCCCTTTCTACAGAGCTACTCTCCAGCCACTCCTCTCCAGTGTATGTTTGTTTGTGGAATTACTCTGTTCCAGGTGCAGAAGCCAGCATTTGGGCTTGTTGAATTAAATGCTGTCAATATTCCAACCTTTCTAGATCTCCCTGCAAGGCATCTTGTCCCTCAAGATAGTCAATAGACTCTCTCAGCATCATCAGAAAACTTGCTAATGGTTCATTCAAATCCTGCATCCAGATCATTGATAAAAGTGTTGATCAGAACTGGCCCTGAATTGAGCTATGATAAATCTGGTTGCTAGTTGCATATGGTTCATTCACTATAGCACTTTGAGCTCCACTGTTTAGACAGTTTATCTGAAATCAAGACAAAATAATCAACAAATAAGTGGATTTTTGTTTCTCATTGTCACTTTTATGCTGCTCCTTTAGGTGAAATGTATGTGTCATTTCATGTTGAGACAAGGAAGATTTATTCTGTTTGTTACTAGGACACATGCAAAGACGTGGGTTCATTTTTCTTATTCTGCTACCTCTTTTTCTTTTGTGCCCTTAAATGACTGCCTCTTTTACAGGTGATTCATAAAGGCATCCTAGGTAGAAACTTTATCACTTGATGTTTTCCTGTGGTTAGTGAAAGATGTACCTTTTACAGGGTAGGCTGAGTTACTCACTAGGATCCTGTGTCTCTTCATTATACAAGTAAATTCCTAACTTAGGCAATTGGTTATGGTTTCTGGAAATAATTTCTGTGAGGGTGACTAAATTTTCAGATAAAGAAGATGTAAACCTGAGAGAAAATGACACTCTGGAGCAATATCCCCAACTGAAGAGATATCTTCAACACAATTTAGAGACTCTCTAGATTATTGCAATGTGGTTGGGAGGCACATAACAGGGTCTAGATCTCATTTCTAATGTTTACAATGTTTTACCTATTTTGGCCTCGAATACGCCTTGTATCTGAATAAGGCAAGGCATACATACTATAAACAATACATGCGGGGTATATTAAAAGTACTTTATCCATTTAAGGAAAAGTTGTATCTTTGATCTTCCTTTTCTCCAGAGAACATTCTACATTGCTATTAGATATGTGAAGAAGATATATGAAGACCTATCAAAGAGCTGGGAACAATTTAGGCAGTGTTTAGTGAAACTAAAACTTGAAAACAAGGCACTGGATGCATGTATCTATTTCTAAGCACTAGAAATAATGACCCTAGAAAAGAGTGTAGGAACCATGTATGGGAACTTACTTTCTGTTCTGGTGCAGTTCAAGATTTCAAGAGGATCAGTCAAGAATGACTCAGATTGCCTTTCCTTTCAGATTGCTCTTGAAGTCCACTTTTTCTTTTCAGATTGGCTTATTTTAAGAATAATGTCATCCTGTCTTAAATTCTTCCTAACATTTTAGTTAGAACTTTAGATATTTGTCTACTAAATATGGATAAAATGAAACAAGATAAATAGGCAAGAAATTGTTTGTGTAATTAATCTGCATTGAATGGATGCTTTTCAAAGCTCTTACCAGCTTAAAAGAATAATACTTTTCAATTTGTATATAGTAAAAATTACCAAGAACCTTCCCTCCTATAAATGTCTCAAGGTCCTTACTAAGTGCCTACACTCTACTTGTTTATTTGGTTTTTTTTTACCCCCACCAATGACATCAAAACATTCAATAGAATATCCCAATGTGAAATGACTGTCCTGAAAAATTCATCTGGAAAAAAACACACCAGAGAGGACAAGTATTGGAAGCTGATGTAGTTGAACTTGTATTAATTACTGTTAAATCCTGGGAAGAAAAGTGTTTCTACTCACCTTTTCTACTGGAGTCATGTAGCTGAAGAAAAGAGTCACTGAGAGTAGCAGCAGATAACTTCACAAAGTAAAATCAAAAGAAATTAAATCACGTGGGAAGAAAAATTAGTCAGGCAAGAAGATTTGCTTTGCTTGTGATGTTTCCAAACCTTGATTCAAATAAATACGGGGGAAAAAAATGTGAAAAGGTTGGAAGAAAAAATAAACAGATGATATGTGATTGCTTTGATCTACCTTTGTTATGACTTGCCTTGATGGTTATGGCAGTCTACGTGAGCAAAGGAGCAGACATTATGGTAAGCAACATCACCAAATTACCTGTTGATGACATGCACACAGTTAAAAAAGTAATAGCATGGTCTAGCTTGGCAATTCTGATAGTCATAACATGTACAACATGGTGCTAGATAGAATCTTAACTCTGTAAACAATGACTCATCATAGGACGTCATAACAGTGCCGGAAGTGGATGACAACTGACAAATAAACTAAATTGTCTTTGATGCTATTAAGACAGAAATTGTAAAGGGAAACAGTGTATCAGGCAGAAGAGTGGTCTTTTCATTGGATCTTCAGGTCTCAGCTATGAAATGGGAACACTAGTTAAGCTTTGTGTAGGCCATTTGGCATGGAAAATTATCAAAGGGAAAGGAGATTTTCTTGTAATAACAATACGAAATAGTTAAAATGCCAGAGATCAAAATGACTTTGTTCAGTCATTAGAATGCCCCAGTTTCTATACTCATAGATGTCTCAGAGGTCTAAAAGCATTGCTGATAGAATATTTTTTTTTTCATTAAATTGGATTTCAGCAGAGAATAAGCCACTAAGACAAACAGAGAAGGAAAGGCTGTTTGGGCAGAGCAGAATTTTGTGCCAGCCACACACAAGGAAAAAATAAACATTTTCATTTACATTTTCTTATCAGAAAGTATCTCAGCATGAAGAGCTGTCATGCAATCACCCAATGACAAGTCACATCTGAGTTTCCAAAAAATCCCCAACAAGCTAAGGGCATGTAAGGAAACAATGAGGGGTGAGAGAAGACATTTAAATTAGGAATGTCCCATAAAAGCAGATGTCAGAGTTGTAGAGGGAAGTTTATTCCTGATTTTGGTGAGAAGATAAGGTTCTGAAACTTTGGAGAAGCACTAAAGTGAAGGACCTTTTCTGATCTTTGCCTACACATAGCTTTGTAGGCAACTTCTCATCTATCTAGATGTAGATTTGTAGGCAACATTTTGGAGTGGAGCCTCAAGAGAACTCTCTGAGGCTCTAGAGAGTTGGAGGGAGCCTCCATTGTTGGTAGAGGCGCTTCCTCTGTCGGGGCCCGAGGGCGGGTTGTTGGCAGCGGAAGGCGGTGGGTGCGTGTTTCAGCACCTCCGCCCCGGTGGACAGCTCCCGCCCGGACTGCCACGAGGGGCTGTCAGCGTCTCCCAGTTCCCGAGGGGCCCGGGGCCAGTGGCCAGGGATCGGGGCTCAGCTCGGCTCCTCGGCACAGTCAGAGCGACAAACAGTACTATGGCCAAACATGAAGCGAGAGAGCAACGTGTCATATTGCCACTCGAATCTGCTTTTATGTGCGATTGAAGCAGGAAGAGAAAGAAAGTGGAGATCACGAGCCTAAAGTTGGACTGATGGAAATCCCAAGAGAGAGAGGTACAGGAAACAGTGAAAAAGAACTGAGATTCTCTGGGACACAGTAAGCTAGGAATATCTCACTGATACAAGAAGACAATGCTTAAGCATCTGAGAGAAAATAAGAACAATTTGAGGGGAAGTTTCATTTTGTGTGGGCGAGAATTAAATTCTCCTTATGGGGAGGATGAAGATGCAACAGAAAGGGTCTTTTGTATGATCTGTTCTTAATCTGTTAATATGATTAAGCTCATATTAATTTATGAGCTTAATATTGAAACCCATGATTTAGTATTCTCGTTGCTATGATGCTGGGGAACATTGTTTTAATGTTTTTGCTTATAAAGGCTGGAGTGAGGACAGGTGTTCAGCTCCACCTTCTTCATTAAGTGTTGTGAAAAATGACATCTCCTGTAGAAGTGGACAGGAGTTAGAGAGTAAAAGTCAAGCTTTTCTCTTACATCAGGAGCTTTTCCTTTCCTCACATCCTGTAATGAATGCACAAAGGGAGATGAATATACTCATATAGAGAAATACAGATTCATTTTACCACCTCTGATGGCTGAGGTATTCTTCATTCTAGACCCAGTTCAAATCTCCTTTGAGAGTAGAATCATCCTTCTAAATGAACACCCATAACAAACTATCAAATTCTCTCACCCGCTACTCACTTGCAGGATGCGCTATGATTACATCTTTGCAGTACCTGTCTCAGCTTGCAGTCCAATCTATGTGCAACTGGGATGCACATAGAGCAGAAGTACAGCTGTGTGTCAATACTGCAGTCATACATACTCTCCCTTTCTGGCTCTGTAATCTTTATTGAATTTTCATTCATCATTATGAGGGATTCCTTTGGCACTGCAAAGGTGCCATTTAGATACGAGCATATTCAATCAAAGCAACTTAAACTCTTAATTTATTGCTTGTTAAACACATCAGCTCTGCTATTGGGGGTCACAGTGCGATAGTACTGACTAACTCACAGAAGGCCAATGTAGGAGACAGAGCAGAAAGAATGAAAATGTAAAGCCCTATGGGCCTCATCTCCTGGCCACAGAAGTGGATTTATATGTAAAAGAGCAGAGAGACACACTAGCAGATTTCAAAACCTTCTTCTGGTGAAAGGACATGACTGTTCCAGGAGCAAGGTAGTGTGGAAGGAAGCCCACCTCTAGCTTGCAGTCAGAGCAACCTCCAAGAGTCAACTCTGGCAAGTGACAACTGTCTGTTTTGCCACTGTGGGATTACTGCTGTCATCCAATTGGCATACATGAAAAATATTTCATGGGAGTCCAAGGAACTCTTCGGAGACCCAGCTTTCAACACAAATTTTTTCCTTTTGGGGTTTGTTTGTTTGTTTGTTTTTGAGAGAGAAAGAGACTGGAAGTGGACAAAGGGTCTCAAAGCTCTTCACTTTTGGATGAAGAACAAAATGCATGTAAATTCTGCAGGTAGAAACCGTGTCTGATAGGGACTGCTGCTTTATTATATGTGTGTGCCTTGACAGTGGTGACCAGTGTAGTGAGTAAAGACTGCTTATTAATTCCTATGTCCATGTGTGGTTACTAAAGAGCAGGGGGAAGCAGGCCTTTGAGTATATTTAACCATTTCTGTATCACATAACTTTAGAGAATATACGTTTCTTGTTGGTTTCATTTTTTTATTAGTTTCCTTCTTACTTGTTTCCCTCTTTTTCTGAGCAAAGGAGAAGTAGTTTTACAGTAATATCAGTGTGGCAAAGGGAAGAATCACTCTCTGTGTTTTTATTGTTTGGTTTTGAAATGCAAGTGACATTAGAAATATTTATGAGAGTTTATTTTCATCAGATATGACATAGAGTTATTTTTAATCAGAAACAAAACTATCAGGTCATACTGAAAGATATGAAAATGTAAGCTAAAGGCAAACCCACTGAAGAATTAATTGTTTTTAATGTCTAGTTTTGAAATAAGAATGCTATTAATAGCATATATGGTTTATGTTTCTTGTTCTGAGATGACTTTACCTCGCCAGCATTCCTTTAATTTCAGAAATCATTATTGAAATTAAAAAGTGTAACTTGCTTTACGAAAGTGTGCTGCAGTTCACTGCTTTTCATCATAAGTTTTTAACTCCACAGTAAGTTTGTTTTGCACTGTACAAATCCCTGCATGACACCTGAACCGTGGTAAAGGTGTTTGAGTTTACAGTGCTCTATTCCCTAGCTAGAGGTTACTGCTGTCATGAGGTCATTTGCCTGACTCAGAAAAACCATTATGGCTACTTTGTGAAACCTCTTCAGATATTTCCTTCTAATGACCATTTACAGTTCTCATTTTCAAGGCATTGTGTCTGTTTCCTTCTTGCTTTCAAACAGACTTTCACATCATTCTGGGGTCAATGGAACTTTTGCTTCTTTAGATGCTTGAAAATTCTGGAGGTGATTGCTTTCTCTGCTCCAGAGATTTCTTAATTCAGTCATTTTATATATACACATGCACACATACACAAACACATATTGATCCTTCTCTTCACTGTCATAAATGTTAATGTAGTTTAACATACTGAGTTGTCACCAATTTGATTTTCTAGGTCAAAGAGTTCAACCTTCTTTAATCACTGTGTCCATAGCTCTCCATCACATTCAAAGATATATTTTGAGCAATTTAATCTTCCTACTGTTAAGTTACAGTCTTTTCCTCAGTTTTCCCTCCAGTGTTATCTTGGCTGAAACTATTACAAGTATCTGTTTCAAGCTTTAAGAGCCTTTTTCAGCCAATTTACAGTACATTTGATGCTGTATAAATATTTGCGATGACTACGAAGGCATCCCATGTTTCTTATAGGAAAATGGGTGATAGTTTGAGATACTCGGTGTTAAATATTCTGCTGTGTCCACAGTATAGTGTTTTTTCTTTTTCTTTTTCTTTTTCTTTTTCTTTTTCTTTTTCTTTTTCTTTTTCTTTTTCTTTTTCTTTTTCTTTTTCTTTTTCTTTTTCTTTTTCTTT
>WBNH01006921.1:6033-47642 GCA_013401255.1 Urocolius indicus | reverse complement strand
ATAAACAAAACAAAACAAAATGTATGTCTATAAGTAATCTAAAAAAATACTGAAAATCACAAAAATGATACACACCAAAAAAAAAAAAAAAAAAGAGGACCATGGCAATAAATTTGCCTTTTCAGACTGGCATCCTAGCCAAGGCTGAGAGACTTCAGAACATGGTGAGGCATTGTACTATAGCTCTGGAGTCACTTCTAATTCCAGCCTTACTCTGACCCATCCCAAGCGAATTGCACTACACAGACTCTTGCCCCACAAATTAATTACACAACTGAGGAGATAAGGTTAGCCTGTGCAATGAGGCAATTTCCCAGCTTTTAGAGAAGGAATTTAAATGTGGATGATCATGAGTAGGAAGAGTTAATACTAAAAGAAGGAAACTACATTTATCCTGTCTTCAGTCAAGGACAGGTGAGGCCCTTGTAGTAACTAATTATTCTCTAAATGAGGAAAGCATCAATGTTTTCTTAAATGACACGGAAGTTCCAGGAGAGTCCTTCAATCAAGCATATTTTTTTGTCATTTACAGAAAGTATATGAATTACCCAAATAAAAGTAATTACTGACTACTAGGGATGGAATTCCTTTTAATATAACATTCTCTAATATCTACTTTCTAGTTAATGTCAGTATGGTGACCCTGTAACAGAAAAGTTATGTAATTTAGTAGGATTTTTTCTGAACTCCATAACTAAGATGAAGCCTTAAGTATCTCCTGCTCTTGAAGTATATTATTTAAAACTACACATTGATTTGTTTTTACCAATCAGGAAGGAAGTTATTGGATCATCATGTGCCTCCATCAATCCTTATTGAAATTGTTGCTTTTTTTTTGTTTTTCCTGAAGACTAATTATCTTATTTATAATTGTTTTATGTAGCACCTTTTCTTAGTGAGTGTGCCCAAGTCGTGTGTGCACCCTGTATACAGAACATCCATGTAGCCACCTTTTGAAAGTAGAGAAATGTTTAGAAAGCATGTCATGTGCTTAGTAACATTTGACACATGGAGGTAAAGAATACTACAGAGAATCATAGAATCATAGAATGGTAGGGGTTGGAAGGGACCTTTAGAGATCATCTAGTCCAACCCTCCTTAAGAAACAGGTCCACCTAGGTCAGGTCACACAGGAACATGTCCAGGCAGGTCTTGAAGAGCCCCAAGGAAGGAGACTCCACAACCCCTCTGGGCAGACTGNCCTATACCTAAATATGTATTCATTGCTTCCTTCTTAGCCCTATGCTACATTAGAGAGTTCATTTACCAAATCTCCTCTAATGTCTTTCACTGAAAGAAGTCATACTTGTCACAAAAGGTGACATGATGTCAGGCTGCATGGCCCATACATCTAAGAATCAAAGCTTTAGTACAGCACAACCATAATCATAGATTCTCCTGGAATCAATTCTAGAGGGTCTTGAATTTTAGCACTGTAACAAAACTTTCTTGGAAAACAAGAAAAAATGAGTTAAAAAATTAAACAAACAAAAAAACTAAGAGGAAGTGTACTTTTCTGATGGATAATTAAAATGTTGGATTTTAAAAAAAAAAAAATCCCCTTAACTCCAGAAGTTGGCAATTCTCTACTTATCTCCTACTTTCAAACCTTCAAAAAACTCTTTCTTATGTCTACAGTTGGGGTCTGCTGGTAAGTTGTTTAATGGAAAAGATGAAGTGGGAGGAAAAGTGGACGTTGTGCCACAAATAACAGATTGTATGAGTTTTTTTCCAGCTCTTATCTACCACGGACAATGTGTTGGTGTTTTTTGATTGTCATATCAGTGACAGTGATTTTAACAGAAGAACAGGTATTATTCATTTTTAATTGAGCTTCTCTTGATCTTTTGCTTTTTTGTCTATTTTTCCACTCAACCCAATGTTGGACCCTAAAATGCCTACTTACAGCATGTGGTCAACAGAATGTACTTTTATTTTGAGAAAAAGCCTTTCTCTAATCTTACCTGTGTTTATTCCTCTGAAATAGTTTAAGATATCATATACAAACGTAGCAACGTGATAATCTACCAAGAAGGTGAAGCTTCACTGGATATTGAATTAAAATGAGAAAGAAAACGTGTGAAAAGCTGAAATGGTACGGCTGTAGAGGGAGCTTACCGTGATATAATATATTTACATAAGCTATACAACATGTGTTTAAGGCACTGGAATAAGGTTTAATAAATATTCAAGGATTGGTTCTTTTTCCAACACAAGCGTCCCCATTCAAAGTCATGCTAATATACAAAAAAGGCTACAAATCTCGTATTTGTTATATGTACAAGAGGCCTACTGCTGGCCCTCTCATACAAGTATGGTTCCTGTTCACAGTCTTTGACATTAAAGATAAGGAGCAAGGCTCACACAGGATAGGATGTGGCTAAACTGAAGCCATTAAATAATTTTGACACTGCAGTTGCCCGGAGTTCAGCTAATACAAAAATAATTTATAGTTTCTCCTGGTTACGTATGCAGGCCTTGCAGCTATTAGGGTGGCATGAGCTACCACTACTGTCATTAGTCTTTCTCTCTCTGACCTGTTAAGAGTGTTAGCCATAAAACGAGGAGTTAAAAAAGGCAAGACCAGAGTTCATTTGGGCTCAGACATAGGGAAGAGTGTATCAGCTGCAATTCTTTAGTGAGGTGTCTGTTTTAGACCCAAGAGCTAAGGCAAGACTGACTATGAAAATATTTTTTCTGGAGAAAAAACATGGAGCACTACATTAACTCAATTTCTTCTTAAAAATACCGCTCCTGACTGTATTAGGGACACTCACTGGAATTACAATGGATCTACACTTCCATTCCCTCCTTTCTGTTAATACACAAAACTGATTCCTTCAAAATGGGTTTGAATTCAAAATAGTAATTAATTACTAAACTACAGAAGGCTCTGCTTTGACTAAGGCAAAGTTATTAACTTGATTGAAGTTTAAAGACATTCTTGGTTTAGCATTTGTCTTTTCTTTGGTCACTCATCTCTTTTTGGAAAAAAAAATAAATTTGTGCCAAGGAAGACTGTTTTGTATAACTCAGTCACGTGCCTCAGGAGGTGTATGTGAGGATCAGAGATAATAGAAACCAAGCAAGTTGGGGAAAGGACTTGCATCATCTAACTACAAGGAGGTGGTAAAGCAGAATTTCCTTCTAAACAGCTATGAGGGTATTATAGTTTCATTTTTCAAAGGGAGATAACACACAGATTTGAAGGGGAGCTGAAACATTCAGAAGTCAAAAAGTATTTGGGAAATCTTATTTACCAATCAGGCTTAGCTCTTTTCTTTGTGTCCTTTAACATTGCTATTCCATTTAGTTACCTTGCTCTCTTCCTTCTGCTATGAAAAATTAGCTAAAGGATGAAAATTTTGGCCAGTCCAAGCAGTACTGAGGTAGAGATTGAAAGACAAAAGGGTTCTCTGAAGGCCTTATCTCACTAAATGTTAAGAAATCTAAAAATATATAGATGTTGAAGTTTCTGGAGAAGTTTCTGGAACTCATAATTTTTAAAACTTGTTTCAGACTGTCACCACGATAGCAAAAGAAATCTACAATGAAAGAAAATTCTTATTCAAAGTAAACCTTTTGGGTTTTTTCCTTATTATAATTTGCACTGTCATATCGTTACATGCTGACTATCTGACACTTTAAGGCAGAAGTCAGCCTATATACTACTTAACTGTTAGTAGTGAGGTAGGTAGAAGCAATGACCTGCAGATTTCAACCTGACTCAGCACTGCAAGACTTTTAAGTGGTCTCAAAAACATTACTTTCTCATCTTTATAGGTGATTTGAGTTTGTAAACTACTTGTTAAGTCTACTAGCATGTTGTGAATGTTGAAGAATGCTTAGAAAACTAACTTAAGACATCTATAAGAGTATTCTTAAAGCAAAATTCATACTGATGTATATTTACAATGGTTTTGTCTCTTCTACTTTTTAGAGCAGATGATCCTTTGATCAATAGCAAGACTTTCCAATTACAGTATCGTCTCTGCTCTAAATTGCCATCTGATTATTACATTAGTCAGAACATCTTCACCTACTGACATTAATGTTAGCACGGAAGCCTGTGCATGTTAAGGGGGCTTTTCTTGTAAATTTCCAGTTAAATCATGTTATTTGTTCTGCTCTTTATTCAGACATAGAAAATTCGAACTTTCTTTCATATACTTCAGCCTCAAATAAAAAGCTATTAATAACTAGTAATATGGTGAATGTTACATGAGGTATAATTGTATGGTCTATTGTTCCCGTCTGTGGCTGTTTTAAATATGGTAGAAGAAATTCCAAGGAGCCTTACAATATTCAGTTTGGAAATAACAAAAAGAAAACTTTCCCGCTAACTTCATAAAACTGTGATTCAGTTATAGCTTACAAAATGAAAGACAAGATAATCAAGAGTTTAAAAATAATTGCTTGCAAAAGGATATTCAAACAAAGGTCCTGCACTTTCTTTTAATTTGTCAAAGTACACAGTAGCTTTTAGTGGCTACATTGATAGATCTTGCTCATTAATTTGTTTCTACTATTATCGTAATCAAAGCTTTTCTCTCTATTCTGTGGTTGAATACTCAGCTGAAACATGTTTTATCTTTCCTTAATAGTTAATGAAGGCTTCTCGTTTTGTTTATTATTGTAATTTGTTTAGCATAATTTTTTTCCTTTAGATCAGTCACAAATAATTAGATTGCCTGCTTCCCTATTGATGACAGACTCCTACACAAGCCAAATTCTTTTGTAATCTTACTATCAGTTCCTTCTCCTCCATCTCGGGATTGTTTTATCTCAAGCATCTTACTACTCTAATATAAAAGAAGCTATCTCATAAAGAAGGTTTTATGAAAGTGTGGATTTTCATTCCATAACCTCTGATCTTTGCCTACTTTAATAAAGGAAAATAGGAGGAAAGGACTGATAAAGGTAAATTTAAGCTCTGTTTGCAGCTCAATATGCAGTCATCTGCATTCACAATGCTTTTGATTCATCTGCTCCCACTCTGCACGAAATTAACAGTAGTCTTGCTCCATGACTGATCTGTGTCACCTCAAATTTCTACTACAAGTTGGACCAACTGAAATGCTGCTCTAATTCATGCTTGTTACTCTGAAGAAATAGTCTATATATCAGGAGTCATCACTTGAAGGACTGTGATGTTGCTGTTCCTAGGGAAAATAAAAATGGTTGTACAACAAGAACAGAAAATGTAACATTACTTATGAAGTTCCAGTGAAATTGCATGGACTTTGGCTAATTTTCAAGTGAATAATAAGTATATCCCTATCTAGGTGAAACAGTATCAGAGAACTGATTGGTGCTTCTGGTTAGGATGCCATATAAATGTACAGTGATATTAGTATCTAAGAGTTCTAGCTTGAGTGATTTTCCCTTCTGCTGGTAAGTCTGACTGCTGAAACAACACAAGATGCTTAAGTGCTCTGCAGCTTCATGAGAAAGGGTATGTTGTGCAACATGAGAGATCTTGACTTACTATACTTGTTAGCATAAATTGACATGTAGAAAACTACCTCTGGATCAGCAATGAGTCTGAGTCTGAAACTAATGTTCTAACCATAAGGACATATATATATGCTCTTACTATGTGGAAAACCTCATGCTGAAATCTCCAAACTGAGATTTGTTTTTCACTTAAATATTTTTTTAAATCTTTTAAATCTTTTAAAATATTTTTGTTCTAGTCTGCAATTAAACAAATGGCAAAGTCTGGGAAACTCTGATCTGCCATGTGCCGTTAACATTATTTGCAGAGGATAGATGGTTTGGCAAACATTAATCACAGAATTACTATGAAACCACCATCTTCACATGCAAACTTTTCCAAGCTGATTCTCCCAGTAATAAGCCACATAAATTTAGACCCTTAACTATATATCAGTCATTTGAGAAGTGTCACAGAATCACAGGATCTCAAGGGCTGGAAGGGACCTCGAAAGATCATCTAGTCCAACTCCCCTGCCAGAGCAGGCTCACCTAGAGTAGATCACACAGGAACTTGACCAGGTGGGATTTCAATGTCTCCAGAGAAGGAGACACTAATGAAGCCACCTTTCAGTCTCCTCTTCTCCCAGCTAAAGACCCCCAGCTCCTTCAGCCTTTGATCATAAGGGAGATGTTCCACTCCATCATCTTTGTGGCCCTGCACTGAACTCTCTTAAGTGTTTTATTTTGTGACCTGACAAAATCTAATTTAAAGATTCTATCTGAAGTTCTGTTTCATTATATGCACTACTGTCCTTTGCTTGTATTTGCCACACAGATACCAAATATGCTGGTGTCCAGCTTCATAATGAATAGCTTTCCCATTTTTCAGAGGAAACTCTCCTTCATTGTAAGTTACTACCAGTGTAGATACAGAACAAGAAAGAAGAAAACATTGTTATCGTTCTTTCTAATAATTTATGTGTCCACTCATTGGACAGTTACTAAAATTACTTTGTAAGTGTCATAATTTACACCACTGCTACATTTCTGAAGTAGTCATTGTTTCTGTTAAATTGCTTTGACTGCTCTTAGTTGACTAACTTGAGCTACATGCAAATGAGAAAAATTAGTGTTCTGGAATGCAGTCATTTATGGTTGCATGCTTAAACATCCTACCAAAATCTAAGTATCTCATATCATCAGATTTTTTAAAAAATTTAATCTTTTTCCTTTTTGTAAGATTCAACAACTTTTCCACTAAAAACTTGCCATTCATTTTAAATATAATTTTAATTATGGCAGTGGACCAGAACAGAGCAATAAATAGAAATGACACTATGGAAAAAAAATACCGTAAAAATTCTGGAAAGGACCACATGACAGTATCTTTCAGTATTTGCGTACAAGCACAGATGAATTAAAGGGCTTTTGAATGACTCGCAATTCCAAAGTCCAATAGCTAAAGAATTAATATCAATACCAATAAATTAGAGAAGTATAACACTGTGACTGTACATAATTTTCCTGTTGTATAAAAGGAGATAATGAACAAGGTTCAGGAAAATAGGTGTTGGGAATTAAAAAACTGCTTCAAGGACAAAGGCAACCAGACTAAAATAGCTCATGGACTTCAAGTGAACTGAATGTTCACAGTAGGATTGAACTAACAAACTTGTCTCAAAACTTTGTCATTAATTATCCATTTTCAGTGCCACATTTCAGATTTTAATACTAAATTATTACAACTAGACACTAAATTATAACACAGTGGCATGAGTTACCTCTAGATAGACAGCTTCACAGATGTAAAACTGATACTACTTTGGCAAACAGTGGATATGTCTATAACATACTTGCTTTTAATGAGCTGAATTTTTTTCATTCTTATTCCATATTATAGATGTGTACCATAGCCTGAATAGATATAATCATATAAAACCACAAGGGTAGTTTTTCCCATAATTTTTTATTATTTTTAAATGATTGAGTAAAAAAATCCCTGAAACTTTACTCTCTTAAGTATGCAGGCAACACATATTTCTGCTCTGTGAGACATCTCATTTCCATTGGTTAATGTCAGCTGAGGAATCAACTGAACCTTGACATTTTTCTCTTGTGGTTGACAAATAAAAGATAGTGGTATTAAATGACAAGCTTTCAGAATTAGAACCCTCTGCAGTAGCAATATGGTGCTTTGTATTAAATCTTTGAATACTATTCCATACATTAGCAAGGAGTTCTGTTACTTTGTTAGTAGATGTTAAACAATTGACCAATTCAGATACACAGCATTTGGACACAATAGTCACTTAGAAGAGCTGATTAATTTAGAACTGTCTTGTGCAGACTTAAGGTCACCATCTTGTCCTTTTTTTTTCCTGCCTAAATAGCCTATTCTACATAAATCAGAGCTCCTGTATTTCTATTTTTTTTTTTTTACTGTTAAGGAGCCTTCTTTTATTTAGTCAAAATTTTTAAACAAATGCTTATTGTAGATTCATTTCTTCAAACTATTTCTCCCACGTAGCTGTCTTAATTTAAAACCAACATACAAAGGACTTTAAAATTTATCTGTTTTCATGGTGTTTAAAGGCAAGAGTAAGAGAATATATGCAAACCCTTGGCATCTGAAGAAATGAAAACCTTGTAATTTTTTTTTCTAATTATTATTTACTCATTTCCTCCAGACTCTCACTGCTTGTTGTCATAAACCTGTTAAGCTGAGCACTCCAAGAGGGCCTAAGGAAGGAAATACCTACCTCCTTTCTATGACTGTGAACTGAGCGTAATGCTTGTAATGCTTGTAATGCGAAGTCTTGTATGAAAGAAATACATTTACTCTTCATTAATTACACATTTCTTTTTGTTGGACAACATTTCAGCATTTCCATCACTGCAATCTCATCTAGTGCTAAAAATCACATTCATATTCTACCAGACTTTGTCACATGTACAGTTCAAAATCTTGATGCACAAGGTTTTACTGTCAAACAAACTGTTTTATAACAGCTAAAAATATTTGCAGATGTATGAAAGTTTTTCTGAACAGTTTCTGCTGTAAATAAAAGATTTTAAATTATTTTTTTGGTGGCTTCCTTTAGGTCTAACAAAAAAAACATTCAAAAATACCTTGACAGTTTCCTCTCAAGAGCAAAATCCCAGCAGGAGTTCATAGTACTTGATAAGCCCAAAGCTAAAGAAGAGCTAATGCCCCCACACAATTATCATGCACTCACTTAAACTATGGTGAAAGTATAGTCCCCTTCTATCTGTAGGGATTAGTAGTGTCCTATAGATATTTCTTATGTGTGTCACTGGAGAAAGGTCTAGGATCCTATGTTTTTTCTATATGAACCTGGAACACATCAGAACTAAAGATGAAGAAGCTATTACTGGCCTGATGAAAACTCCTATGATCACTGAAAAGATCATTCAAACAGAAAAAGGTAATTACACTATTGTTAAATACTACCAATGTACTTAACAGAGACAGATTAAATAAACTGTATGCACTCACAGACATCTTGAATTAAGAGTCTTATTACTGAATTGCTGAATAATAAGCCTGAATTTCATAATCTGTGCTGTTTTCCTTCACTTTTATCATATATGCCTAAATAATGCAGTTTCAAGAAACTTGTGCTTTCCTTTTCCCTTCATCTTCTAATGGTTCTGAGTTTATCAAACTGAACTAGTGCCCTTTGCAGCACATATGCTGTTGGTCCCTCTGTTAGAAGAGTTCATATTTTTGACCCATCTGAGAGAGGCAACATAAGCACATTAAGACAAGGTGTTTGTTGCAGAAATGAAGCTGTTCCATTTGCAGTAGAACGTTGCATCCAGCTGTTCGTTTATTGCAGCCCTGTGTCAAAGCAATGAGATTGACAAGAAATGGAATCAGCAGGCAGTGGTAAGAATCTTATTTTTAAAAGACAGTGGTGGTTGTTGCGTTGGAAGAGACAAGAAATTAGTCATTAGTTCTCCCACCTGTTCCTGTCCTAAATACTGGCATTAATGAGCTAGTTCAGAAATGCCAAGCAAAGGAGCACAGGAGGTTCTGTCTAAGTGGTTTAAAGAGCTACCTGAAGGTTTATCATGTTATTCCTTCAGTAAGACAGAAGCCTTCATGGGAAACCTCTAAAATATGTTTAATGTTAGGTCTGTCTCTCAGTTCCTTCTCTTTACCAAGAGAGGGCCTTCTTGCATGGTTTTTAGGGGTTCATTGGTTTGTATTTCATTTAACTGGTTGTCAGATTCATGAAAGAACCAGGCTTCTTTCTCTTTTTTTATGAAATTTTGCATGGAGAATATTAAAAAAAGTAAAATTCTATTTTTGAATACAGGAGAAATTAAGAATATAGTACTTACCTTTTCCCCTCATAATTCAAAATATGTTTAGTTAGCCTCACCATGAAAAGCATTTTTTTTTATCTGTAATTAGTTTTAACCTTTTCTTTTTTGTTGGGTTGTGTTGTTTTTTTTTTATTATTTTTTCCTATCAGCAATGATGAGCTGAATATCTGGAATATCAACTGCCTCTGATCTGCCTCTTATTAGCTTACAACTGAACTCCCTCTGGCTGTTACTCTTCCAATTTTGCATTTGTTTTCAATAAAGACTGGAACAGTGGAACTAAGCAACAGTTAGAAATATAGACATCATTTATTTTCCTATTCCTGTCCTGAATTAAATCATTTTTTAACTGTCTGAAATGTTGTGACAACACAGATGGCAATCCACAACAGAAGTTACTTGGAAGAAAGGCAAACAAGAGTTTAGCAAGCGGTATACTTTTCCTAACATACCAGCTTTTTCTTTCTAGTGAACAAAATTCAGGACTAGATTTTTTTATTTCCACTTACGTAAACTATCATAGTTTTACATCAGCTATAATGAGCTTCTTATACAGGTAGATAGACCCTCAGTATTAGTAACTTTAGAGACTAATGGACTCTATTGCCCTTACTCAAACTATGCAAAGCAGCTGTTTGATCAAGATGACTTGTGGATCTAGAACTGCTCTTAAGAGAACCACTGGGGAGTAGCTTTGTTCTGCTATCTGTTATTGTCAGTGTCATGTGTACTGCTAACAAATCCATCAGAGTGAGACACAAATACAAAACATCTAGATAGTAGGGAACAAAGAGGAGAGAAAGGGAGCAATCAAACATGAACCAAAGGTTTTGTTCCACTCCATGACATAAGTGGCATACTTGGATTTGTCTTTCTGAGACATAGGATGTTATTAATCTGTTCTGTTTGGGTTTCCTGTTGTGTTCTTTTTTTTTTTTTTTAACTTATTTTTTAGTTGGTTCTTTGGGGACCCTTTAGCCAGAGAAAAAAAAAAAAAAGAATTGTTCCTGGTCCCTTTGATTTGTCTTCAGAGGTGATCCTACTGTCCCATAAATAGGATGGTTAAAACTGGCCTTCAGGCATTGGATGTATTGTTATTTAAGCATGAACCAGAAGCTTGTCATTTTCTGCAAAAATATCCTGCCCCCACTGGCTTAATTTCTCCTGGCAGTAAATGATACTAGGAAATAAGCCATTGGAGTAGTCATTATAGGAATTCATGCTGTTGCTTTCAATTTCTCTTTAGTTTTTTTCCCCCAAAATACCACATAGTCTGCCTAACAATTATTTTATATTTACTGCAGTGTGGGGCACGTTCATCAATGCTTCAGTTAGAAGTGCAAACCTATAATTACTGTCTCCAGAGCCAGAAAAATGTGAAGTTTCATTTGTGATGATGAATATGTAGCTCTTTTAAAAGTTCTTCAGTGTATTATCACAAAGTGAGGAAAAAAAGAAACGGAGGGGGATTTGTCTGACATTTCCACTGGGGAAATGGCAGTTATACGGAAACACTTTTGTCCCTTTCGGTAACAAAACATCAAAGACTTTATACCTTTTCTTCATTGTGTAGGACATGAGTGTAGAGACTTCATATAATCTACTTAAGATAACTTTACTTTAAATAACTTACCATTTACATAGATGAAAAGAATATTAACAGCATTGAGATGTGCATTTATACGCTTTTGTAAAGAAAGTAAGAGCATATCTCTGTGTAAGAGCACATTCTAGCTGTTGGTTAGGATTAGGAAAGATTTTTTTATGTATTGAGTATGTTCAGTCTTGGAGTACATCTTAGAGTTTCATAATATTCTCTTGAGTGGTCTAAAGGAAGAAGTAAACTTCAGAGAGCTCCAGTCTCCTGTTCCCATTTTCAGCTTAGAGCTTCCCTTCAAGGAGGCCACAGCACATTTCTGCCACTCATTATTCCATCTTAGTGAGTCAGGAGACACTGAAAAATCTCTGTGCTTGTCTGTCTGATCTGTCTATATTGAAATTACTCCTGTCATACAGCAGCATAAGAGATCCTTTAGACCTCAGTCATTGTGCTCTGCTCTTGTTCTTGTCTTACTCAACCATGGAATTAAAGCACTTACACCATAGATTGTCCCTCACAGGCCCAAGCTACTGCAGAAAATCAGGTCTATTTTGTCCTGTCTTCCTTATTTTTTTAAATCCATGCTATGCATATCTACAGCAGCTACTCTTTTCTTTAGCCACTGGTATCCCGCAGCAAGTGGTACATCTTGCCAATTCCTTCTTTGATACCTCCATTTTAGAAATACTTCATAAATTGTTTCAAGGACAGTGTTGTCTATTTTATATGTGGTTTGAAGTTTTCAAAGTCTTATTTTGCTAAAGAAAAACATGTAGTGAACAGGCACATCTAAGTAGTAGTCAAAATCAGATAGTGAAGAAAGGCTGTAGCAAAATATATCTGTGTGGAAAACTGTGCTGATTCTCCAAAGATATTCACAACAGCCAGGTGCAAGTAACTTCTGGGCTATTTTCAGTTGGCCTCTGCTAAATATGATTTGTAAGTTCCTGCTGTTTGAAATGTAATGGAGAGCATGTGGCATTGAGAGAATAATAAATGTAAGGCAATGCAAGATTGTTACAGAGTAAAAAGAGTCATTGTCAACTAGATTTGTAACAGAAAAGATACAGTTGATAAATAAATGTCAGGGCTATATCTCAGTAGGTGGATAGGACTATTCACAGGGGTGGACCTCACTTAATTCTTATTCATAAATTCAGAATTGTTGAAAGTCAAGTAGAGATAAACCTTGCAAAGGAAATTGCCACAAGTGAAAAAGGTTTTCTAGAAAATAGGAAAAAAAAGTAGAGTTGCAATGTTAAAACCAGATATTGTCTAAAAGACAATATGAGTCTGGCTCAAAAATTAAATGAATACTTCATCTCAGTTTTCAATAAAGGGGACTCTAACACAGGGACAAAAGCAGGATGGCTAATACGAATGGCTATACAAAAATGCAAATTACAATAGCTAAGGTGAAGTACAACTGAGATGATGGCATTGGAGTCAGGAAGACTGGGTAAGCTTTATCAGAGAAATCAAATAATTGGGAAATGAAAACTGAGTTCATTAACATTGATTCTTATTAAACATATGAATAGGTTTTATATTTAATTGTTGAAGAAAAGCAAAATTAGTGAAATATTAAAAATGCAATTAAGAGAGGCATAAAAAGTAAGAAAGTAACCATAACAGCATTAGTTTTGATAAAATGCAAGAACTTAGAAGGAAGCATGAAGGAAATCACCTATTTGGCTATAGCTATTAAAAGAAATCCTGATTTACCAAAAGTAGATTTTATTCAACCAGTGTGGCATTTTCCTTCAGGTTAAAGACTTTGTCTTAATAAGATTCTCAATATCAGAGTTGACCATAAAAGAACTAAAAACATTTTCATAAATAATCAACTCATTTTAATATGTTTTACTTTAGTCATGGACAATATTAAATATCATTTGTATTTTATCAATATAAACACATCATACTGTTCAGCTGTACCTTTCAACTGACATTTTCCTCTCTGTAAACACTACTGCCTTTACTGCTTTAATGTTAACAGATTTTAAGCTCACAGCAAAGTCATGAGGATGGCAAATACAGTCTTAATTTTGGATACAAGTGTTGGACCTCCACAGGGTGAATGATTAGAATTAACAAGTGAATTTATGGCTGAGGGAGGGTTTGAAACAAAGCCTTACTCTATTCAGTTTCTTCTCCCTTAGATCCTGTCTTCTGTTTTACAATATTTGTAAAGCAGTACAAAGGAAACAGTCAATCATGGTATCTTTTTTTGTTTCCAAATTGACAATTTCAAAATATCCATATTCATTTGCAATTGAGTTTGAGTTTGGGTATGGCAGCACGACAGTCCTTTCCTGACGGAAGTAACCCTAGATATGTAACTCAGCTTCAAAATAACCCAAGTGTCAGTCACATAGCAACTGGGGCAATACAGCATTGATGCAAGTCTCACCTGAGAAGTTGGATAAATATTGAAAACAGGAGTACTCCAGCTATTTTGAAAGTATCTGTGCAGAGAAAAAATTAGTTCACTTGAAATGAGATTTCCACAGATAAGCTAAAGGGTCCATTCACCATCTTAAATGCAGATGCTCTGGAGCATCTTACCTGGCTTCCAGTCATTGGTCCATAATGAAAGGTACATCACAGAAATTCTGTGTCTTGTAATAAACTCTAACTATGCTTTTAAAAATGTTTGCAAAATTAGTATTTCTTGTTTACCAAATGGGAATTTGTTTTGTCAGACTTCATCCTCAAACTCACAAATAGTCTCCATTTAAGAACATGCACATATCAGGCATTTCTTCTACAGAAGAAGGATAGGAGTAAAAGCAAGTACAAGCTTCTGGAAGCTAAATTTCCTTCAAAACCCTGTTTAAACTTTTTGTAAATAGTAATTAACTTCCTCAGATTTTTTTTTTCCCCCTCAGAATTCTGAACAGACGGGAAAAATGCTGGATATTGAATGCTGACATTTCTTGTATTCCAAGTGAAATACCACTTAAACTGAGACCTGTTATACTTCTGCCCAGTTCACTTTGGTATTTTCCAGTAAATGAGTATTCATTTTGAGATTAGAGAACTGGAGAATAGTGATTAGTAAAACTGAAATATTACAATTGCTTACTTAAAAGTGCTGGTTTGGAAATTCTTTCAATTCCTTTTTACTCTTTTCTTGGTTGAGACAAGCTTGTGTGTATGAGCCTGTGAGGGCAGTCAGAAAATGGGCTGGAGGGCCTGTGTGTCTGTGGTGAAAGCAGCTGCAGAGCCAACTGAGTGGATGTTGATTACCAGCAACCGGAGTGAGACCTGGGCTTGCCAGGGTGTGTGTGTCTGTGGTGCAAGCCACTGGAGCCACTGGAGCAAGTGTAGGTGTGCAAATGAGTGAGTGTGTGAGCACCAGTGAAGATTAAACCAGGTGAGCCAGTGAGTAGGTGAAGTGGTCTCGGAGCCAGGAGGTGAGTCTTGGCTATTGGGGACCAGGGAGGTATGGGCTGTCTCTGTGTGTGTGTGAGGATATTTGTGCCTGCAGCTGAAGCAAGGCTGGGGCCCCAGAGGCTCATATGTCCAGGTGTCAGCAACTGGGCAGACTGGGTGACTGAGTCCAGCTGTACAAATTGTACATATGTACATTGTACATATGTATATACATCTTTCATACCAGGAAAGGCTGCTGGAACTGGGACGGTTTAGTATAAAAAAGAGAAGACTGAGTGGGGATCTTATTAATATTTACAACTATCTAAATGGTGGAAGTCAGGAGGTTGGGGCATCCCTTTTTTCTGTTGTAGCTAGCAACAGGACAAGGGGTAATGGGATGAATCTGGAACACAAAAAGTTCCATTTAAATGTAAGAAAAAAATTGTTTCACTGTGAGGGTGGGCGAGCCTTGGCACAGGCTGCCCAGAGAGGTTGTGCAGTCTCTTTCCTTGGAAGTCTTCAAGACCCTCCTGGACATGTTCCTATGTGACCTGATCTAGGTGGATCTGCTTCTGCAGGGCAGTTGGACTAGATGACCTCTAAAGGTCCCTTTCAACCCTACCTTTCTATTATTCTATGACATACACATATTCCCACTAGCAGATCTCCATCATATTCAGCCAGGGAGAGGAGCAGGATGAAGCCATTCATGTTGTCTGTGCTTGTGTGAGAGCTCTGTGAGTTTGTTGTGCTGATCTGTATACCTGTGCTCCATATACCTCTGCCCGTATGTACCGGGAAGATGTGCTCAGCCTCACTACCATTTGGACCTGGGGTCCTGGAGCTGTGGCAATCTTGCCTCTCTCAGGCTCTCAGATCGGGTCCTCTTTTTCCCCTTACAAAACAAAAAAAAACTTTAAGTCCCAATTTTTTGAGAAATTGATGTTTTTCTTTGTTATAAAACTGTGGCTTTTCCTTTCCACAGATGTTTGTGTTTTTTTTCTACCAAAAGTCAACATCTGTACTGCAGTTGCCAATATATAGCTGTTTATTTCAATGACAGGTTAAGTGCTTCTAATTCTTTGGTGGCTGTTTTATGGAAGCCATCTTTCATCAGGTCTCTCTGTCCAAGCATTAAATCCACATATACCACCAACAATAAGACATGTTAACCACATACAGGGTAAGTTCTCTTGTCTGCAGTCATGTCTGGTCTCAATCTGTCAGTTTTGGGTGACAAGCATAACTCCTTATTACAAAATGCATTCTAAAAAGGTGACATTAAGGTTTTTTTCAAGTACTAACAAACAAATGAGAAGATAAGGTTTGCAAACAAAAATATCATCATATGTTGGGCAGAAGTCAGAGCAGGCAAGTTGTCCTTTCCAAAATTTTTGCAGTTGGAAGGAGGAATGAGTTTGCCATTAAGAACCTTCTTTTTCATCTTCCTCCACTAAAATGTCAAATAGATATCACTAGCACTATGCCACTAACACATAGCTCTGGTGTTACTAAAGACCTAAATTGACATGTGGCTGCACTGTCTGTAATGGAATTGTAGAACAGCTTTTGACATAGTCTGTCGGTACATCAAGAAGATTCAAAATATTACTTTAAGCAGTCTTTCTGCCACACTGGTGGCTGATTGCTGAAATACATTATATCTTATCATTCCTTTTCAGTAACTAGAATTCACAGTTGGCCTTGGCTTGTTGGCATATGCCACATCATGTTTAGAAAGCATTGTAATTTTGCCTTTAGTGAATTTTTAAAAAGAGATATTCACTATATATGATTCAGTCCTGTCATTTTGAAGCTGTGATGACCTTTTGAGTCTAAAATGGTTTTATATCTAAGGACTTGCAAACGGACTCATTTATGCCTGGCACGCCCAAAATTTTGGATTTATGCCAGGACAGAGCCAAGGCTTCTGATGCTATAAATCTGTATCTTGGTCTTAAATGCCAAATAGAATGTGCAGTCAAAATTCTGATTCTCTGAGACTAATAGAATGTTTACCATTGAGTTTAATCAATCACAGACTTAATCTCCTATGATACTAACTTTCTATTTTGCATATCATAGCTTAACTACACATTCGTGCAACAATGTTTTGTTCCATGAATATTTCTCTGTGCTGTAAATTTTTCAGTTTTGAAATTATTTCCCTGCTATCCAACAGAGTAGAAAGCAAATGGAGGAAGTAGAGAGGCAGACTGGCACTCTGTCAAGTGTAGATGTGTTCTCAAAGAGTTCAGACTATCTTTTCTTCTGTTGTAATTAGATTTACAGGACTAACAGGTAGCTGTACAGCACACATTTATGATATTCTCAAAGTCAGTTTTCCCGGTTCTTTTACTCACACTCTAAAGTTCACATTTAACTTTTAATTAAATCTAGAGAATATAAGATTGAGTAAAAGTTACATTTATCAGTTTAATTTTTGAATGCTTACTGAATATACATTACTGCCCTGTGATTAAATCAAATTTCAGTTATTAAAGATCCTTTTATTTTCCTAAAACTGGTAGACTCCTATGACATCCTGATTTCTACAAAAAGAAGTCTGATTCTGTACATGATAAATGGTCTCCATTCAGGATATAAAACATATGCTAAGATTTTTTTTTTTGTCAGACTATCCACTTTTTTCTGTATAACTGGTCACTTGTGGACCTCTATTTGTATTAATCTTGCCCTACTGTAATGAACAACACATTTAACATTTTTCAAACAACTGCCACATTGATCAATAACAGATTCTAATATTTCAACAACATATACTGGTGGCAACGGCATAAGTTACTACTAATCGGTGTTCTTAGCAAATTAGGCAAGTAAATGCCAGCATATTACTAAAATGCTTTTAAATTATTTTCTATGTTTACCATGTGAGTGTGTGACAACTTATTTGTATATTACCTAGATGAATTAGGAATGAAGGACTAGTGAATTGAAAGGAAGGAGTAGCATTTATCTCTGTGTGCTTTGCAAAGGGATACCTGAGCTAGTTCTGGGTGGCAAACCTTAGCAATAAAGGAAGAGGAACAGTGCTAGGATCTGCTTTCTCTGGGATCTCAGTTTCTCAGATCTCTCACATTTCCTAATTAGCTTACTTCATGTGCATTGCACTCCACTTACACTGCATCTTCTGAGACCAGTGCTACCTTTGTCCATCTTTGTAATTTCCTTTACCAGCAGACATATCTAATGTAAACAGAAAGATAACAGCAACAAACAATATCTCATTTTGCTTTTCTGTGGAAACAAAGAAGATTGCTCAAAATTGTCAATATTTTGACATCACTTTGATCTTTAATGGCATTCTGAATCTCAATGTGGTTTCTCCTGCTATCCACTAACGATACAGAATCTGCTCTATGCTTCTGGACTAAAGCTTAGTGGAAAGAAAAGAGAACTATCTTTGCACCTATGTAGAGTAAACTGTCTTTTAACATTTTTTTTTCACCTTTGCCTACCTTCTTTATCAAAGACATCACTCAGTTCTCTCAGCATGCTTGGAGGCTGACTGTGGGGTCTCACGGGCACATATAGGTTGACTTCACTCAAATAATCCCACACTTGATTCTCATTTGCTGTTAGTAATTCTCATCCTCCTTTAATTCTTGTCCAAGGACAAAGAGCTGGGAGATATTGTTGATGAAGACTGAGGTAAACAATGCAATGAATACCTCAGGCCTATCTGTATTTACTGTCACAAAGTCCCCCATCCCATTCAGCAAAGAGCCTACATTTTCCTTGTTCAGCCTTTTACTACTAATGTAGCAAGAGAAGCTCCACTTTCTGCCCTTGATATCTTGAGTAAGTGTCATTTCCAGGTGAGCCTTGTTTTTCCTAAAGTCATCCCTACTTGCCAGAATTATCTATCCTTAGCCTAGGTGTTGTATTGTCTTACAAGTGGTATGATGGTGATCTGTAGACCTGTGAGGAACAGCAGAAATCCTGGGACAGCAGCTGAACCTGTATGTATGGTGGGAAGAGATTTATAGATGATGTATCAGGGCAGTGAAGCTGAGAAGACAATACAGGAAGGAGATTTACAGAGGACTACTGAGAAGAGCAGGAAAAAAACACAGATGGGATAGGTAAATATTGAAATTTTGTGAGAAATGAGCTGACTACAGCTAAGTTTGATATCAAGGATAAGGAAATAAAAATGTCTTTACAATCCTTATTCTTTTTGTTTCATATTACTAGGTCTCTGTTCTTAAAAAGCTAGTTTTTCTAACTTCTTTATTAAAAACTTAAATTAGAAAATGTTCCTGTCTCGAGGGAGCTTACTAAAGAAGAAAGCAGATGCACCTTAAAGTGGTGAGTGACTAGGGGCCCCAATATGCTAGCTTTTTGAGAATAATTATTTTTCTCATAATTTCTTTTAGATTTTTGCCAAGATTATTGGCAATGAACAGCCTGAGTTAGAAATATGTTCCATTTCTGTCTAATTATCTCATAAATATTATTGATCTTGATATAAGACTATCATCATAATATTTTCTAAATATTGAAAGCAGACTGATACTCCTCTACTTTTCACCTGCTGAAAAGTTCATGTACACTGAATGTTACCATAATTATTTATATAGAGATCTGTATCTTCCTAAATGCTACTCCATGTAATGTACAGAGGTGAGATACATGAATACATTTCATCTCATTATACTAGTTCTTAGAAAAGAGTGATTTCAGGATCATATAATCTATATTTTCACACTTTTATGTATGTTTCCAGTATTTGGAACAGAATATATTTAAAATATCACTGAGTAGTGTTCCATTGGTTAACACCCACCTACCTACTGCCTCAATGTTGCTATGAGCTTGTCTCTATCAGCTGCTCAGTTTTTATGGCAATTCTTGGCCCTCCCCTCTCCCTACATAACTAGATAGATAGGGGAAAAAAAAAAGTATGAAAGCTGCACTTACAAGTATTTCAATTAGCTATATTCAATCATAAACTTCAAAGATCTGCATCCAATGAGAGAAAGGTAATGCATAATAATATCTTATCCCACAAATACACATTATCCTTTATGGTAAGAGAACATGGACTATTTGTTTAAGAGTGAAATAAAGGACATGTTGAAGTGAGTTATCAAAGTAATCCAATTGAGATCATAATGCAATGCAAATTATGTATTTCTAGGCATCCAAGTATATAGTACTATCATGGGAGGTAATATATTAAAATATAGTATAGAATTGTTATTTCTTTCTTTAATAATTTTCAGATTTAAGAGTGTATATTTGCAGATTTGTATTTACATCTGTATATAATAATATACCTGACATCTTTCTGTGTTATTAATTTTCAGTTAATTGTTTACTTTGAGATATCCACCATTTGTAAAGTCTATGAAGAAATATTATTAGGAAAGTCATTTAAAATTTATATTCTGTTAGAATATCATCTCTGTAAAGGTGATTCTTATGTTGATATATCATTCAGGTCCTGGGACCTTTAACACCTTTTTTGTGACGAGCTCCTTAGAAAGCTATTGCTAAAATTGACTTGTATGTGTCTCAGAAAATGAACTTGCTTCTCTGTGATTGCACATTGGTGTATTTTAATATTCACTTCCTTGCAGAAGGATGATGTATTTTTTAAATTATTCTCTTTTCTTAGTTGTTTTCAATAAAGATCAATTTTATATGATATTTTGCATTCGAAACAGAGGAAGAATGAGTCATTGTAACTCAACTGCATTAGCAAAAAGTTCTGCTTTACTTACAGTTATGAAAATAGTCAAGGTAAAGAAAACAAAAGACCGTCTATTTGGAATCACATTCTTAATAAAATAGAAAAGAAACGAAGTAGAAGAGCATGTCTTCTCTTTCTGTATCTCCTCCAGCTTTTAGGAACTTCTTCAGTTATGGTAAATAGACATGGACTTCTTCGGTGTTTTTCAAAATTTCTTTTTTTATCTCATCTTACTCTCTCAAAAACCATGAAAATGAGTTTTATAAGACAACTGCCCATGGCAAACAGATACTACAGACATTACCGATAGGATACTTTTTGCTTTGGTGGGAAACTTATTTATATTATCCCCGTAAATACTGAAATTGAGATTTTCTAAACCTGCTTGTCCAAACTTCCTAAAGATTGCTTGAGGTCATGACAGATTTTCAGTTCTCTGCAAGTGTGGAAAGAACATCACAGTCAATTGGCTTGGCTTTGACAGGGATAGGTTAACTTTCCCCACACATTGCAAGGGAACATGGTCAGACCGTCTGAGATGATGTTGACGTCATGCTCAGTAGATCAGATCAGCTGCCGGAGCTTGGGAACTGCGGCTGTTCTGCCAGGCTGTGGGCAGTGAGCACTGATACTGGGCATCACTCGCTTTCTGTATTCGTTTGCTGTCATTACACCTCTGTGTTCCCCCTTGTGTTGTTCTATTAAATTGTCCTTAGTTCAACTCATGAACTTTACCTTTTCCTCCTAATTCCCCTCCCCATCCTGCTGAGGTAAGGAAGACTAAGTGAGTGGCTGTGTGGTTTGGTTGTTGTCAGCTGGGTTTAAACCATGGCATCAACCATAATAACAGATCTAAATAATGATAGTTTCCATCAACAAGGTCTGAAGGAAACTATATGGTTGAGCCAAGTTAACAGACAGTGGCAGAAATGGTGGGGGTTTTTTTTGTGACAGTAAGTGGTTTTCTAAATGTTTAGAGCTGTTTTTCTGCTGATGATCTCTTTTCATGCAATGAATTATGCCAGCCCAGGGAGACTTCTGTCTTTTACCTGTCCTTTGATGGTACCAGTCCCCAGACTCACTCTTACAATTTTGCAGGGTCTGAACACTACCTTCTCCCAAGCAACTCTTTGAGAAACGCAATGAGTTTCTCGTAGCTTCCATCATATGTGACAACTCTGCATCTCTAAAAGCTCAAAGAACCTCAGGTTTGTGGAAGCTCTGGAAAAAAAAACCTTTCATTATAATTTTGCTGAAACAAATTATCGGTTCCTAGAAAGTTATAGTTAAAGATAAAAAATGAAAAGATTATAATAACTTCAATTATACATATAAGAAATATATTAAAATAATATCTCAAAATGTGATTTAGCCTTTTGATAAAGCAGTTATTAGCTGAAATATTAAAAAAAAAAAAACAACTATTCAAGATCTGAATGCTCAAAATTCTACAGAATATTCTGTTTCTGTCTGAGACACTCTTCGACTGCTTGTTTCTGTGCCAGGCTTGTCATCTCTGTTCCAAGAGGGTTCCTGCCCACATTAATAATGTCTCTTCTGAGGAAGTGGCTTGTCACCTTTTTACTTGGATGCCTCGCATGCAAGCAAATCTTAAAAGTTTTGAGTATTGTCATTTTCTTTTACTTAGAAATTTAGAGGCAAAAAAAGTGTAATTTTGATTTGATGTGGATTTTTCTAAGAACACATACACACACACACACACACACAAAAGTATATTGTTCAAACTCTGTTGAGTGAATTATTTTGAAATAGTTCTCACATGAGAGATGAACTTCTGAAAAGCATGCTTGTTTGTATTCTTTCTCATGATGCTTGTCTCTAATAAAATGATACACATGAGTTTTCTCATAGCTTCATAAGCATTTCAAATTTTGATAGTTTTATATAATGAAAAATCCATACATATTTGTATCTTTTCCTAGAAACCACAGAAAATATAAAAATAATGAAAAAATCTCACTTGGCTTTTAGTATTCCCATCTGTTCCCCACAATTTTGCCAGATATTCAAGGCTTGCACCAACACTGTCATAATAGTTATTTCTCTACTGCCCTCTTATATTTTAATTTAATAGGAGAGTCCACTGTCAGCTAGCATTTGTGAAGTGGTGTGGGCTCTCTTTTTTTTTCATTTCTTGTTTTTACAAAATTGAATTTTAAAAAAACCCTACAACTTTCAGAATCTTTGGCTTTGTTCTTCTATGCTATAGGAAAACTTCTGAATTCTAAGTCATGTAGAATGGGGAGATATTTTTTTCCTATACTACATGTGACTGCATTTGTGGGTGTTTTATAACTAGCAGCCAAAATACATTAAATTACTTGGCAATCACTGTGAAATAAGACAATGTCAGTCCATTCAAACACTGTATCCTACCCTACTTGGATTGTACTAATTTCTGACAGGTAACTAAGGTATTTGCCTCTTATTTTACAATTTAGAGACATTTGTTGTAACACTAACAAAATCTATGAATTTAAATCTATGAATTTTTAACATGGATGCATCCTCCTTTGAAGCACAAAATTATGGCTTTGTGTCCAATGCAATTTATCAGAAAGAAGGCCAAACTTTTTAGAAATTTTGTCTGTTGCTGTCTGTAACACTTTTATATTAAAGCGTCAGTCATCTGCTTCCTAAGATGAATTTAAAGATGCCTTTTGGAAGGTCACAGAATGGTTGTATGAGTAAAAAAACACACGTACTTAGTAATTACATCCCAGTGTATAACTCATGACTTCCATATAATTTCCTAAAAGGAGAAATTTGGTTAATTAGATGCCTCTTTTTTGTTTTATTTTGTTTCTTGTGCAGTTATTTTCTTAACCTGTTTGTTTATTGGATTTTTTAGGAGCTTATTGTCTAAACTGAGCAATGAGATTTTACTGTTTGTAATCAATACACTCACTAGTTTTCCTAGATAAGAACTAGATAACAACAAAATTACCAGTTTTGGTTCTTATTTGCATCCAACAGACATGTCACTATTGAGCCTTATCTGTGACTTACTCACTACTTTTAAAAAAATCAATATTTACACGGCTGCAAAAGGGTTTGTAGGCAAGATCAATTCAAAGATATAGCAGAAATAGACTGGCTGGAGGAATATGGTACGGGCAAAGACAGAACCAGAGCATCTTGACAGGTCATCATTTACTCATTTGCACACTCTTCAGGCTTCAAATTGATTTGCATGTAAACTTTTACTGAAGTGCATAACCCATTAAAAGAATATTATCCAAAAGGAAGAATTTTTCATATTACCTGTAAATATTGAAAAGGTTTACACTAAAAGTTAAGATTCGTAAAAACATTAGGGATTTTGTTGTTGTTTTGGGTTTTCAACTTTTTAAAAGCAGATGCTTTTTTAAATAGTTGTAAAGCAAGTTTTTAAACTCGCCAACGTATGTTCTCTCACCAGAAAAAAATAATTAAAGAATTTAAAAGGGAAGAGAAGAAATGAATCAGCCATTATCAAGTTCAGTTTTACTTGTTTCTTAGTGAAGAGAACAAAATGTACTTAAAGGCAGCCATCAGGAAAGAAAACAAACACTTTTCCCAGCTGGCTGCTAAGAGATGTATATGATACTTGACTAGACAAATTTACCCGAAAGGCGGAGTGGCAACGACAAGTTCCAAAACATCTTCCATTTTTCCTGCTAGTAGTACTTCCCATCAGGGGAGTGGAAAAAAGAGAAAGATGAGACAAACAAACATAGGCTTTAGTACTATGACCTGATATATATTAGTGATAATCATTTTTCATCTCTTCAGATCAGGTTCCTTATGGTGCATTAATGGAACATATCTTTCAGTTTAGTTCTATTCAGACTCAACCAAGTTTGAATCCTTTGAGTTTCTTCTACAAACCAAAGCAAACGAAACTCTATTAACACATGTATGAAAAGCAAGGTCTTGCTCCACACTAGAGTAGCACATACGTCCCTCACAAGAGTTATGGAGAACTAGTTACGGGTTTGAGTATATTCTTTGTAATTTCTAATCTGAAAAAAATCCTTCTGAAGTTATATTTTCTTTCATCCTTTTATTCCTGTGTGTATTGTTCCTTGTGTTCTTGCAAAATTTTATAATAGTTGCCTAATGAATGTAATAATTATATGGGTGAGCTTCTTTTGTGTTTGATTTCTGTCAGAAGTTTAGCTATAAAATTTGTTGTATTTTCTAAAATGCTCGTGTGCACAAATCCCAACTTTTGAAGTGATAGATTTTATGTTGCAGTGGCATTTCTCTGGAATTTGAACTATTTGGACTATTAAAACATTTAACAAAAAAAAAAGCCCAACAAAACTTGTATCCAATAATAGACCTAGAGACATGATGAAAGGAAAAATTTGCTTAAAGAAGCATGGTTATATGTAATACACTGTTGATATTAAGGGAGTGGATGGAAAACAGATCATAGCTTTGAAAGAGAACTGTGTCCTTAAAGCAGATATATAAAAAAAAAAAAACCAAAAAACAAAAAAAAGCTTTTCCAATCTCTAATACTATAGCATAACATCCCAAGAGGAAGCATAGCTCCTTAAAAAATACTCCTTAAAAAATCTCCACTCCAGGCGATTTTGGACTCTACCTCAGGTGGGCAGCAGTCCTCAATGTGCTGCATTCTCATTGCATTCTTCAAGCACATCCATGCTATAAAAATGAAACACCTATATAATAAGCTGTGAACAGACCCTGAAAAAGATATTTTCTTATACCATGAAAAAAGGGGTTTTAGGTTTTTCCTAATAGCTACGCCTGATATGATTAGAAATTAATGAGAAATTTGTGATTAAGGTAAGTCATAGATTTTGGTTTTATATCTTTAAAAAAAAAAAAATTGAAAAAATTCCTAGTAAGCAGAAAATGCTAAAGGCCTTTCAAGTTATCTGGATTGAACAGGCCCTTCAAGCATACAAAGGAAATGCACGTACTTAAAACATAGCCTTGAGTTTTTGCTACTAAAACATATTTAGTCTGGAGCTCTGTTTTGTAAGATCTGAAAGTTATCAAATGAAAAGCAGCAGGATAATGAGTAAAATTTCCTGTAAATTTTTCTTAGGCTATTTGAATTATGTAAAATTTAAGATAGAAGCTAATTAAATATGGCTAAAGAGGAGAATGTAAGTTTGAACTTCATATTGAAATTTCAAAATAATTCATAAAATCCATGTTTATAGCTGTTCACTCTCTTATATAGAGAACAAAACACTCAGGTATAAGATATACAAGGTTATAAATCTGAGGGAATATATTATAAAAACAATTTGACAGAAATACAAAATAATGCATCAGTTTTTTAACATCTACAGAAAGAAAAAAAAACAAAACTCTGCGAGTGGTAGACTAGATTCATCTGATCAAGGATTAAGGAAAAAAGGGAATTACTGCTGAATGTGACTCACTAGGCATGCCTATTGGTTTTTAGAAACTGTGACATTTTATAAGTACATGGCCTTCTGATTCTTTATTAGTACTGCATGACAACTACTGAACTTAAAAAGGTAATTGTTGTGCTAGTTTTAACTACAGTAAATTAAGGAATCAAAGGAAATGATTTTTTTTTTTAATGTAAACAAAATTGAAAATAAATACTTAAAATGTTAAACCAAAATTATCTGAATGGTGCAAACTGTAATCTCTCAGATCAGAATAAAGCAGAAAGAAATCATGCATTGCTCTTAATGGAGAAAATTTTTTCTTATCATCCGTTTTGAATCATTCTGTGAAACCCTGCCGTGAACAAAGCCATACAAAGAATGTTTGATTACATGACAGAAAGGAAGGGAGTCACAAGGAAAGCTGAAGATAATGTTTTTCCAGCTTTCACGGTAAGGCTATGAAACACGTGATTGCTGAATAGCTGTAAAGGGTCCAGCAAGCATCGAATACTTACTATGTTCAGCAAAAGTAAAAGGCTATTTGTGAACAAAGGCACAAAAATGAAAGTGCCTGGAAGAAAAGATCAACAAAAAGACTTAGATGAATAATTTAACTGATGACATACCAAAAGATATCAAGACACATTTAAAGCAGTGTATTCTTTTCCTACCATCCAGTCGATATAGAAGGGGAAGCTGCAGGAAGACCCAAAATGTGTGACAGCAGGACATTTTACAGTCAGCTTCTAGAGGTTTATTTATATCAGCTTCCCAGGCGAGGCTTCAAAGCAGGTAATAAATTTGCCCACATCCTTCTCCCTTTTTCACTCTTTCCCTAGGGAACACATACTCAGAGGAATTCTTAGCCCTTTGTGGCCTACCCTCATAGGTCATTTTACTTATGGATCTTCTGTCATTTGCACATAGGCTCTGCAAGCAGGATCTAAATCATTCAACAGTACATAGCAGTTGTTTATTAGTTAACATGATAGATAACTGTGACTTAAGCATGCTAGTAGGTGAGGTGTTAATAAGCTCACCTTACCAAGTGAGACAGATGATGAGGCTGAGCTGGACAGGGTTGTCCATCAGGCTAGTAAGGGTTGATTTCCATTAGTCTTTGGAATGAGTTGATCCTTCATGTTGCTGAACTGCTCTTTTCTGATTCTCTTCTTAGGGTTTGCATCTTCTCATGGCAGTATTTTCCGTGTGAATGCTTCATCTGCTAACAATTTCTGACTCCGCAATTGCACTTCTGTAGTTTTACTTTTCTTATATCACATGACTTAGCTTATGTACTCTTTTATATATTTTTTCCCAATAAGCAATTTTCCCAGTAAAACTGAGCCAAGGACATATGACCATGCTTTAACAAAATGGCGTTTGGAGCACTAACAGTTGAACTGAAATGAAAATTACATGCGGGAAAAGTGCTCCGTTCCCATATCTATCCCTACTAAGCTGTGTGAAATCACTGTGGCTCTATCACAAAAGGCTTCTACAATATTGAAGCTTGGGCTATGATTACCCTCTTACCTAGCTTAATTTTTAAAATAAAAACATTTTGTAATGATATCACTCCTTTTATTGTCATGTACATTATCAACAATCTGTGGGTTCTTCATTTCTCTTACATATTATAGAAGTTAGCTGTGAAGGTCTGAGATATAAATACATACACATTGGGCTTTCACAGCTAGCTTATCATGTGATTGACAGAAAATGATTCATTCATCATTCCTTTCAGAAAGCTTTTCTGACTTGCAAATGTGATAGTGAATTGGAACTGAATGTGGTGATACCTCGGCTGATTTTCTAGCACTGGAGAAAGATTTATGGTTTCATATGGAAACCAAACAGAACTCAGTGACTCTGACTCCATATACTGCCATAAGAAAGTCTATACAATTACAGTAGCATAAATTGACCTCATCAGGATGGAGGATCCACCTCTATGGATTCTACTATATTTTTCTTTAATGATGTCCTAAACACCAAGTGAAATATGAGGGAAGAGGTACAAATGGAATCAGACAGGTAAGAGAAATAAAAGTAATGTGAAATGCCAGTAAACATAAACTGCCAGGTTCTGCATGTCTCTCATCTTGAACTAAAAATACTCATTTCCTCTGTACAAAAAAATATGGCAGCTTTTTCAATAAACAAATAAATATATATTTTTAAAGTAGGAAGAGAAGGCTATACATTACAAAAGGAGCATAAGCAGTATATCTGTCCACTCATATCACTTCTGAGCTTTCTAAGTCTTGAGCTATAAGTTTTATGTTAACATTTACATAGATAAGATTCAGCTGAAGACAGAAGAGTTTTGAGAATTTTATACAAATCCTTCAATATCAGAGCGAGGGACACAAAGAGTTATTAAAAACAGTATTCATAAATTACTGTAGATATTCTGCTCACAAAATAATAATTAAAAACGTATTTTCCATTTTTAAACTCAACTGGGCAGTTGTGTTCTACTTTTTGTTCTAGTTGGAAGGTATAGGTGGGAGATTGTAGCATGGCTATTAAATACGTACAGGTTTAACACAATAGTTTCTAGGTTATTAACCACAGTTCATTCTTTTCCATATCGTTGTTTCTCAAAACATTAACTTATCAGATAATTTATCATAAATTTCTCAGAAAGCAATTTTCTAGAAAATAATTTAGGCTTGTGAATACTCACATAATTCATTACTAGAATGTATTAAATACAAAAATGTTTATACTTTTAAAAGAATGAAATAGAATCATAGACACATTAATGAAAAGTTAATTCTCAGAGGGAAAAAAAAATCTGTTTATATAGTGGGCATTTGTTAATGATTAACAGATCTCTCAAGGTTAACCCATGGCTTATCATAAGGTCATTTACTATGGACATAAAAAGTGACACAGTTTTCCATTTCCTTACCATGACAGAATATTGAAATATTATTCAGTTTACTATTCTGTGTAGTGTACCATTTGTATTCAATGGTTTATAAGTTGTTCTACTTAAAATGCTGCATATTCCAAAAATATTAAGATTTCTGGTTTTACAGGATAGGTAAAAAGATCCTTGGAAATTCTGGAATTTCACATTTGATCAGTATGTCCTGGAGGAAAGGATATCTGCAATATTTGTGCACACATTGCTGTTGATGCCATAAGAGCAGTTTAAGAAATAAGATATAGACATTATCTATATCATCACATTCTAATAGGGAGTAAGATACTGCTCAAACAATAACCCTAAACTGGTAATGTTGCTATTTCTCATCCCTTCACTCCTTCAGAAATCATATCAACCAAAACTAAATAGAATTTCTGGAGAAAACAGTTGGAAAGTTTCCTTCCTTTCTGTTAATGAAGCTATTTCTGACAGACATCTCGGGAATTTGTGGATTCTGAAACAAAAGGTATGTAGTATATCTCTAAAAGTAGGATCACAACATTTAAAATGCAGAGCACATCAATATTGCAGCAAAGTTGTTGTAGTATGAAAGAAACAATCTTTCAAATTTATATTTGAACATGCCTAAACACATTACTTTGCATATTATATAAGTGCAGTGCCATATCCATTTAAGAACTCTTATAATTTTGCCAATACTGGTGAAAGTAAAGCTTAGAAGCTAACAAGTCTATTATATTAATTTTGAAAATAAAGAAGTAACATCATTGAAACAGAATACTGAAGACCAATCAAGGGAACACACACTCAGTAATTTGATAACGCATTGAACTTTGAGGTATTAATTCTGAATGCTTACTTGCTGACTGGAGAAGTTACACATTTTCTTCCACTTTAGCAGATGCTGACATTAGTCCTATGCCAAAGCAATCCACTGCATCATTCTTGCCAGATGAGCAAGTCCCTAAACTTGAACTAATCTGACTGCTGCTTTTCTCTTTTTTGGTACAGTGCAAATGCCTCTAGCCAAAATACAGTTCTTCATTCTGTTCCCTCAATGAACAGAGACATGTGTATGTCTCTGTATGTGTATTTAAGGGGAATTCAAGAGAGGCTCTTACCCTAGGGTAATGAGGGTACAATCCCACCTGAACTTTGTAAATCTCACTAAAATCTTTGTCCTGTTTTTACAGTGACATGAAGGGATAGAATAATGCAGTGGATATTTATGAGAATATTATACAAAATAAGAACAATATGAGTTATTAGTCATCAACACTAGCAGTAGGGAAATATGTACTTGTTCATTATTGGAAAACAGAAAAATGGACATTACCTGGTCAAGGACTTCGTAGCTTTCTGGCCTGTGTTTATTTCTTTCTCTGAGCCTTGGAATAGTAATTTCCTGTGGAGGATTCTCATGCAGACAGCTTTGCACCTGTCTGGACAACATAACACACAGAAAGTTGATAAAAATATTTCCAAACAGTACTTCTTAGTGAAGATTATGTTAGTTTTATTTATCGTCTCTCTTTTTCATCTTATTCCTACATTTCCTATGAATCGAATATTCCATTCAATTTCAGATGAGCAGGGATTGTAGCTATACTTGTGATTTTGAACATTTGGAATCTTGGGAACAGGATATAATAAAGCACTTTCTTTCTATCATTCATCTCTATTTCTGCTCTAGATATTGCTGGATGGTATTTCCATGTAAATTAAAAACAGATAGGTAAAGTGAAAACCAGTTTCACCTGACAGGTCAAGAAAAGAATGTTTACTTCCAAAGCCAACACAAAGAGGAATTGGAGAAGTACTTGGTCATCTCTCCTAATAATATGAAATCTGCCAGAAGCTTAACCATATTTCCCATTTATCTAAAACCACAGCATTGACTAATCCAGATTAGTTGTTTAAATTGTTTCCCAAAATTATCCAACCCACTATTCAAATAAATGTTAACATTTTAAGATATGCACTATTTTAATTTCTTGTTACATACCATTTTCTCCCTAAAGATAATTCACCAATATGTAAAGAAATAACAATAATTAGCTTATACAGTAAAATGTGGTACTCTGAATGCAGTTAGTGGTTTCCAGATATAAGAATATATCATTTTACAAGCAGGAGAAATATTCTAATATGTCAGGTCATCCTAAGGGATGTCATTCTATGTTATTAAAGTTTCATTGATTAAGTTTATTACCAGAAGTTGTAATGTCCTAAAATTTGAGAATATAACTGTATAAAAAAAATACAAAACAAAACAAAAACATATAAAATATTCACAAAATGCCTAGAGAACGATTATATTCCATTGTCTCATGAGTATTCTCACAACCTATACATACTACTAACACCTTCTGGGTGACCAGTAGTAACTGACAGGACAGCTAATACTATGTTGAGAACATAAGGTGAGATTTACCTAAGACTTTAAAATTCAAGCCTCCAGCTCCCTCAAAGCAAGAACTGAAGGACAGGAAACAATAACACTGCAATATAACCTGTACTTTTT
This sequence comes from Urocolius indicus, assembly GCA_013401255.1. NCBI lineage: Eukaryota > Metazoa > Chordata > Aves > Coliiformes > Coliidae > Urocolius > Urocolius indicus. Next base: position 16,319 of record WBNH01006921.1, on the reverse strand, counting down.
CTCTGTGTATTGTCTTCAATCCTCCAGAAGATTTAGGTCGCTTTACTCCCATCTGAGATTTAAAAACAGAAAACCAAACCAAACCAAAATTTCCTACATGCAGACTGACATTACAAACGATTCTACATCTTTGGTTTTGTCATATCTCTTTAAAGTTGAGTTTGGGGTTTTTCGTGTTCTTTTACAGTTAAAAAATAAAATATGAGGCTTATTGTGGAAGCAATTCATGTTTTTGTAAGAAAAAAACATAAGAAATAAAAAGAAAAGTATTTAAAGAAAACAGCTATTTTGATTTTCACTAGTCTATGCAACCCTGTGGGAACTGCCACTCAACACAGTAAACTGGCTGAGTTGTAAAATGATTGGTTAGGATGCTTCTGGTTAAAAATAAGGAAGAGGGAATCTATAATAAGCTCCTGGAAAACAAATAAAATCAAAACAAGACTTGTCAACAACCTGAGTTTTTTGAAAACTCTCAACTATTCAACACAGACATGAACTCTAAGCATATCAAAACGTAAGGAACATTCATCACACTGAAATTTCAATCTGTCCCTGCTCCAGTGGGACATTTATGTCCATATTCAGGACATAAATAAGGACTTCTCTCCCTTCTGTGGCTACCAGTATGACATTATGTGACTCACTATGCTCAGAATTGCAGTAAACAAAAATTCTTAAATGTTAGTAAAGGTCATGGACATCATGGTGACATATGCAGAAACAACTTCAAGGATAGTCAGTCACAGAGCCAGGAAAGAAAGAAAAGGGAAAGAACGGGATACCAGGTAACACAAGTAACACATTTCTGTGCCATAAGACGTGAGACCTAAGAAGCACAGTATTAGCACTCAAGAGACAACTATCTCTAACTGTAAAGCTGCCAGTCATAGTAATATGACTTGACCATTGATGGACTTGACAGTAGAAAAATAAATTCTCATCTAAACAAAGAAGTGTCAGTGCCCCACTTACCATGTTTTGGTGTTTGCTCTTTTTTTTTTAAAAAAAAAAAAAAAGTTAACTGCATCTGTGAGCTCACAGAAATTTATTGTAGATAAACTCATCTGTCAGCAACAGTTCAAGGTTTCTAATATTCAGTAGTATGTACCAAAGAGCAATTCTTCTGCTTACAGATCTTTGGCTTTTATAGAGGGAAACTTTTCTTAAAGGTTTTCTCTTGGTGGTGTTGGGAGAAACGTGGTCTTGTTGTTCTTTTCTTGTCTTTGTGGGACTGGGTAATTAACATAGAGCAACCACTCCCTTTTGGCCTGAGTTTCAGTTTGATATTCCATTACATCTTATGACTACTGCTCTGCCATTAGTAGGTTTTCCATCATTTCTTTTCAACAATACACTCCACAGCACTCAGTGATCCCCACATACTACATGAGTTATTTAACTTCTACATTAGTTTGATTGCATACCTAGGCATATCAATCTTATCAAGACAAAAGATACATTAACAGGGGTTATACCAATATTATATTAATTTTAACACTACTGCCAGGATGTTGGAATAATAACTAATGGCAAAAAGCATTTAACAGCATGATATAAAGTAATTTGTCTGAATTCTTGTTAAAAATATATAGTAGTGATATCAGTAACGTATCCATATACATCTTTTACAGCCCTCTCATGCTAACTTTTTCACTGTAAATTACTGCTGAAGCTGTAACTCAAATCCTCAATATGATTTCAAGCTAATTAGCTACCTTGAGGTAAATTCTTTGCAAGAGAGTGTAGAGAAGTTAGGCACATATTTCTTCCTGAATTTCAGTCCTTATGTGAGATGCTTTTAAACTTTAACTGGTTTTAAATTCTCACACAAAAATTTGTTCTATTCCATGGATTACTGTGCAGCACCTCAGATGTTCAAGGTCTGAATGCACTGGGTATTTTTTAGCCATACATGACACGTGAAGGAAATGGTAAACAAAACCTTTAACTTTCAGCTATCTTTTTCTTTCTGTTTTCATTGCAGTTTGCCATTCTTTCTGATCACCAAAATGCTCATGAAAAATTAGCATGACTAATACATAGCTTATTCAAGCAGCCATGCAACATGCAAATTGTACCTAGTGACTGATGACTGACTAGTCCAGGATTGAAAATTAAAATTCCTCCTCCAAGTTTAAATTTATTTAAAAGTAAGATCAGATACAAATTGTTAGAATACTAATACTGGACAGTTAGTCAACATGATGGATTTATTTATTTTGCACTTGAAATTCCACTCCATGCTTTGGAACCTTGTAAATATTTTCATGATAAGTCCTCAATAATACAAGTCATCTAGCTGAGATTTATTGTGAGAGCTTTCCTGATTAAAAAGTACTCACAGTCATTATAAGCATATGATGTTGAAGGTCCTCTTGAAAGAAAGTCCTTGCTGAAGTTAGCTGATGTTTTTACTTTTTCAACTTCCACATTAGTGGGCTGGTTGCCTGAGTGTGTCCCATGTTATATAATCTCCCATGTGATTTAGATATAGAAGAGGGAGATAGGTTTTGGTCTTAGTGAAATAAGATACCTAAGACATGAATCATTTAGTAAACTGTGCAAATTTTTGCTTTTGGCATTCTCAAGCTGAAGATGACTTTCTATCCAGGAGTCTTTCTGTAATAGTAAAAGCTGTGATATTTTGATTAGCTGCTTCACCAAGTGAACCCAAGCTAACAGTTTTATAAATAATGAATGGATTTAAAACTAAGATGATGTCTTCCTGGTATGGTAATAATGACTGTGGATGATTCTGTGTAAAATTCTTTGGGTTAGGTTAACTGTGTCTTTATCCAGAGACTACAGAACAGAACAAAATAACTTTCTTTCTAGTCTCTTTAGCCTTGGAAGAAGTATCTATGAAAGACTGAAAACAAACTAGCAAACTATTTTGTAGTCCCTATATCAGACCACAAAAATTTCCAGTAGCAGGAATACTAACAGATTTGCAAACAGGCAGCAAAATCATCATTAGACTTAGGAAAGAAAATGCAAAGGGTAATTAATGTTGAGGATTTAAGAGGTTTCTTTTATGAACAGAAAAGTTACTGAGGGGATTAGGTGAAGCTTTTTTTAACTAGAAGTAAAATGTCCCTGTCACAAATATCTGTTTAAGATTATTCTAGCACTTTCTGTAATTTAGTATACCTATCTGGTGATGATGTCAAACTCAGAATCTAAATTTAAATTAAGGCATTCAAGAGTAACACAGAGTGTTCTCACTGTATTCATTTAACCTCTCTGTAGATACATGCTTTAAGGTCTTGTATGTACATACATTTGCATTCTCCATATGAATGCTAAATGTTGATTTTTCACATTGCTGTGAAGTTTTTACAGTAGGAATTAACATTGCTTTTGACATTACTTTCCTCCAGTACAAGTTTGGGGCTTTTAATAATGTTTAAAAATGTAGATGAATTAGCCTGAGTCAGACACAGAAGTACAAAAAATATCTCAGATATAGATAAACCAAAAGTATCTAAGATTCTCAAGTTGCTTCATCCCAGCTTGCAACCTTGTTATTTATAATAAGATTTAGAGCAAAGATATTGTTTACTTTCTTCAGATTTGTTTTCCTGTGCATTGCAAATAAACTACTTCATAGCCATGACTTACATTCCCTAAAATTTCTTTTATGGCAAACATCCATTATACTATCTTACATCTCTCTATTACAATAGAGTCTAGATATGAAAGAAGAGTTGCATTTGTAAGACTTTGCATTTGCAAATGTAAATTTTAGTTCTAAAGAAGACAGATTTTAGTCTTAGGAGCAAAGCTAATCTGTAGCTGCAAGTATGTGCATCTCTGTTTTGGACAACTTTGATTATAGCTGAAATAGCTGAATTTAGGACACAATATTTTAACTGAATCTGGATCTCAGAGACTTTGGTATGACATGTGACTTCCACCTGCTCTCATGAAGTGTCATTTTTTAGTTTAGGGGACTCATAAAATATTTATAAGAAAAGAACAAACTCTTCTTTGAGAAAGACTATCTTATTTGTCCAGATCCCAAACTAATATTTACTAGTGCAGATCTCTAAATCCAATGTAGAAATTATTTTCTTTAACATAGGGAGGTGATTTTTGTAACAGTTGCAGACTAGGCCTAAAAACTTCAGCATATGTTTTCTTCTTTACAGACCTACCTCATCCCAAGATTAAAACTTATTCCTTGAGTAATACCACTGCTTTTATTTACCCTGTAAATGTTGTTCAGCAATAATACATTTCAAAGCACTACTACATGAAAAAAAGGCCACTCAGATATAATTTTCACAGAATCACAGAACCTTAAGGGTTGGAAGCGAACTCAAAAGATCCAACTCCTCTGCCAGAGCACGACCATCTAGAGTAGGTCACACAGGAACTCATTCAGGTGGGTTCTGAATGTCCCCAGACAAGGAGACTCAACAATCCATCTGTGCAATGCATTCCAGTGCTCCCTCACCCTCACAGCGAAGAAGTTTTTCCTTATATTTCTTTGGAATCTCTTATGTTCCAGCTTGTACTCCTTCGCCCTTGTCAAAAACAGTCATGGCAATATCCACCAGCCACCTTGCTTAATCAAAAACCAAATTTGTTTTTCATTCTCCTCATAACAATTCACTATGAAAGTAAAACAACATGAGTAACAAAACACATGGGATGTCTCATATCCGTTACCTTTATATATATGTGTATCTCATCATAAAAAAAAAAATCAAAATCACTTAGAAAAAAAATAACCTTAAACTTTTAAAAGGATAACTAAATTACATTATATTTACACTCTGTAGACACTTGAAGATCAAATTGAGAAATTCTTAAACAAACAGCTTTCAAATTTTAATTGTGAAAGCAGTTTAAAAATGTCATTAGAATCTGGACTTCTCTGCTGCCTTAAAATCTCATTGCCTTCCAAGTGTGAAGAAACATTTGGCATTACAGAGTCTTTGTAGATTTTTCTTTGTTCTTTCTCAGCATTGCTGTCTACTATCTGTGTATAATGGCAACATTAACAGCAAACAAGTCGTTTTTCATTGCAAGTAATGCAATATTTGGCAGGACTCCCAAAAATCCCTTTTCCCTTTATTCTTCCACTTCCTCCACCATAGTGGCAATGAGCTGATTATTTGTTTACACAAGATGAAAGAGTCAATAACCGAGTTTTCAAATTTGCAAGCAGAGACATTTGTCATTTAAATAGGAAGTTCTGTGCCTGAAGCAGAACTCAGTTTGATCTGCTAAGGAAAAAAAATCCATTTGGCTAAATATGCTGCTGAGGATGTACATTGCCTCAGCAGAGGGAATAGATTAAGAACAGATATACGCTTTAGCTCATCTAAAAATATCAGAAAACATTATGACATATTTTCTAGCAAAATACAGTCTATATGATATTTCAAGGGAAAACATTACTGAGCTCAACATTAACATGCAGCAAACATATCTCTTAAAATGGAAACAGAAAGGGATTGGTTGTTGGTTTTAGTTTTGGTTTTTTTATAGGCATATTGTCTTGAGCACTCTAGCTTTAATTTAAGAAGATTCAGTGCTGTTTATGAACGAGCCGGTACTGAATCTCCAGTTAAGAAAACCAGCTGCAGATTTGATTAGAATGATAAATATTGTAGTGATGCTTTATAAATAAAGTAATGTGTTGCCTTAAACATTTTAAATGGTACAATGGAAATCAAGCAGAGAAAATAATGCAACTCAAATCTATCTCTTTTGGAACAATACAATGTTATTTTCATTTGAGTTTTCTTCAACGCAAAGAGCCCTTCTTTCAACTTGGCATACATTAAGTCTTTTCACAATCCAAGATGCTTTCAAACAGTTAATAGCATTTCATACTTCTAAGTGTTGCATGTAATAGAAAACGTAATCAAAGTAATGTCTTAATGAGATATAAAACCTCATATATCCTATATAGTTTGCATGGAAAGTTAAATTATAATGGTATCCCAAGGAACCAACACCCTAAGCTGAGATATATTTGAAATTGGCACACTCTAGATGCTACTAAATAAAGGTAACTAAATTAAGATAATTAGGAAAGAGAACTCTTAGATTTTTTTCTCTAAAATGGATTGCCCACATCTTCAACCACTTGCCTACCACAGTACCCTAAAGCACTTACAGAACAAATTTTATGACAATGCTTTTTTCTTTTTTCTGTTTAGTGATACAGACTTGATAGAATGGACAATATTCACCCCTTCAGGAAAGGTCTGTAGGGGTTTAGGGTTTGTTGTTTTGTTTTGTTTTTTTTTTATAGGGAAATAAGTGTCCTTGAGGAAAAGAAAGCAACTGATTGGGCCTTACACCTGTAAATTGACATAAGAAATAGACCATTCCACAAAAGCAGATGTCATGCTTTCTATAGTTACTTTTCAAGAGGCAGGATCTCCTATTGCATTTGGAGTGTACTACAAACCTACACAGGTGTTTGAGGTGTTTCTGCAGACAGTATTCTATCTGTGACTTGTTGTTTTGCGGCCTGAGGAAGAACGAAACGTGTTTCTTGGACAAGAATTGAGTGTAGGGCTCATCAGCATATTCAAAGTTAGGTTTGTTTGGGATATGATGAAGTTGTGACTATGTATGCTTACAGAAATATAAAGTAAAAAATGAGCAATGCCTACAAATTTTAGTCATATTCAGCCTTAGAATCTGGAATAGAGTTTTCACATAACAATTTGAAATTAATTTACTGAATTAACTTATAGATTAGACCTAATATTTTATCCTTTGATATCAAAGTTAATCAAGGAGTTTTATCTACAACTGATTTTACAGTTTTCTAACTTCTTAGGAGATACAGGATTAAGGTGACAGAGAGATGAAAAATGAAAGGATAAAATAAGTGTGAAAAAGTCAGTACAGCTACAACATCAAATCTCTGTTTCATTCAGTTTTGAGATATAAGAAATAAATACAGTATAAACAGAACAGGAAGTGACTACTGATCTCTTCCTCTTAAGTGGAAGTATCACTTAAGCTGCATAACTTTCAGAAAGGTCTATAAAGATATATGTGTCAGACACAGTCACAGTCTCACAGATTGATATGGGGGACTCACGTACCTTTGTCGTCTTAGTCCTCTAGAACTTGGTATTGATCCAAAGGTAAAAAGTAATTGCTTGAGAAGAATGTACCCTGGATTTCAGTAATAACTAGGGTGATTATATTGATTTACATCAAATCTGTACATGTAAACAACCAAGTTCATGATAGTTATAGCCCAAGTAATGAATATCACTGAGATTGTTTCTTCACAATCCAAAGTAATTCCAGTAATAGTCTCCATCTTTGCTGGCAACTCCACACTAAACTGAAATTGCGATCAGCAGAGAAGAGAATAAATTTGTCTTACATTTCAGCTCTTTAAAATCTCAAGCTAAACATGGAAACCTTCAAAATGTTCTGCTTTTGCTGTATAAAATCTGCATTCTGTCTTTAGCACTTTATGATACCATAAAGGAATATTTGAGGATGCAGTAAGGTCTCTTCCCTACAGTAGCAAGCACAAGAAGTCAAGATTTATTTGAAACAAATTATTGAGTTTTCCTCTTCACTTGGAAACATGGGCCCTGGGAAACTTCATTCATGGAAATAAAGATTCTGATAAAGAATATCTATCAGTGAGCAGAATGAGATAGAAAGCTTTGGTAAATGTGGCATACAATTTTGACTAAGCATTATTGTATTTAATGGAGGAAAAATATTCTATCTGATCACGTGGTTGATTGATGTCATTAAACAAGCAATAAAAGGAGAAAAAGAAAATATAATCACTCATTTAGCACCAAATGAAGATGTCAAAAAGAAAATATGCTAAATCATTATTATAAATTAAAATAATGCAGCATTTAATTTCTTATATATGTCTGACAAGAGATTGACTTTTAAACACGAAGAATGTGACCTCATCCAGTGCTCAGTTATGAGCAGAAATTCAATCTTGTTAGTGCCACTGAAACCTAGTAGGTAAAATCATGTAATTAGAATGTTAAAATCACAAATTTCCTACCTACTTAGGGCCGTTTACACAAGCAAAATGAGAAACAAAAGAAATGGAAGTCCTCATCTCCACCTCAGTAAAACTCTGTTCCAACTATTCTTGGATATTTAAAGATGGTGTCCTAATGGATAAAACTCAAGCTGTACTGAAGAAAGCATGTGCTAGAGAGCACATGCATCTCATTAGTAAAGGTGTGTGTTCATTAAGCACTCTCAATAATATATAGAAAGCACAAGACGCACAAAGAAGTGTCCTTTTGTTTTAAAAGGCTGGATTTACTGGTATAAAGTTGATTTTTCCAACCTGTAAAACCTTACGTCAAATAATTGCTACATCTAAGGAGAATCAAGAGCCCACATACTCTGTGTGTTTTACCTCAAACTTCATTCCAAGAAAAAGAGGGAGGGTGATCATAGAACTGAAAGTTAGTTGTTGATTAGTTCCAAGTGATTGTACCTTGTCTACATTTGCAAAAAGACTGAAAACCTATATGCCTGGTTTGTACTGTAGGAGTGCCAATTTCACAAAGTGGAAAACAATTATAAACCAGTTCCACTGAGAGAGAAGATAAACACCACAATACAATCAATATTTGGGAGCCGTTTAAAAAAAAGATTTTCCTAGATTCCCCCAAAGCCGCAGTTTTTGTTAAAAACAGCTTTGCTAAAAGGTAAGAGAAAGCAGCTATAACAAATTTATAACAAATGATAATACTTAGCATAAGTTATAAACTAAAAATTACAGAAAGCTCATAAGTACAACATAGATAAATGTACAGCAAGCAGAGCTAGAGAGAATAGTTTCCATGAGGGCAGTAATTAAGAACACATTGAACAGTAACAATTGAAACTGGACATCTTTTAACCAACAAATATGGATAAGCTTGATGTAAGAGTTTTTTAAAGAATTGACTGATGTCTGGACAATTCACACTGAATTTTCAAACTTACAAACATCTTGGGATAATGATGTATAGATTTCATGAATAAGCAGAAGAAACATTGAGTTTGACACATCTCATTAATCTTCAATCTTTAAAGTAAAAATTCTGTATTTTTAAATAATAATAATTTAAAAATCAATCATTTCCAGTACACCAGAAATCAGTCATTAGTCAATTCATGATTGCTACACTGAGAAAAATAGTTTGAAGGTGGAGCACTAAGATAATTATGAACACCAATTTCCACAAAAATAATTGTTTGGTGAATGAGCAAGAATGCAGACATTCTTTTATATTTTTAAGAGATCTTATCCAATAATATTTCTGCAAAAAGGCATAAATAGCTTTGCAACCTTTCTCTACAGAATTGAATTTAATAATGGGCAATGAATAACTTCAGAATATAAATGCACATATAATGGTGTTACTCAAATAGAAGTAGCTACTTTTGCCTGTTCCGTTTCATTCAAGGGGGAAAAGTTATCTTGGCAGTTTGAGTGTTTCCTGACCTACATATATTCTTCTGGTGAATTTACTCTAGGAGTAACTGACACTTTACTTTTGATTGCATACACTGAAATTAGTTATCATTTCTAAAAAAGTTTTGCATTGTGCAACATCTGACCTTTGCAGGATTTAACCCATTGCCCTCCACGTTTAAAATTCCACTACATTCAATTTTAAAAATGGATGTTCAGTGTTTACATTTGAGCTGGCGTACTGCTAATTTGTATTCTTGTTTCAGAAGGGCATCATTTTACTGGTGGAAATAATCAGCACCACAAATTTCTTTTGTCTATTCATTATATTTAAGATTACTTCAACCTGGGATTTACCATATCACTGCAATTAATTATTACAGTAATAGAAATCTTCATTCACATAATGAATGTTGATGTCATAAAATGTCAGACTGTAATCAACAGCTGTTGTCCTGTGTTTGGCCAGAATAGAATTAACTCTCTCCAGCTGCCGCTGGGGGGCGTGGCCAGGCTATTCAATCCCATGTGACATCATGCTCGGGATATAAGGGCAGCAGCTGGGCCAGGGCAGCACTGTGGCTGGTGCGAGAACTGCAGTTCTGCCGTTGGGCTGAGCGCTGGGCTGAGCGCTGGGCTGAGCGCTGGGCTGAGCGCTGGGCTGAGCGCTGGGCTGAGCGTGGTGAGCAGTTACATTGGGCATTGCTCATTTTTCTTTGTTCTTTGGCCATCATTTTAACTGCCTACTCACTGTGGTGTTCTATTAAACTGTCCTTATCTCAACCCAGAAAGTTCTACAACTCTCTCTTGATTCTCCTCCCCATCCTGCTGAGTTGGGGAGGAG
>WBNH01006920.1:95005-357748 GCA_013401255.1 Urocolius indicus | reverse complement strand
TTCCAGGGATGGAGGTGAGGCCTATAGTTTCCCAGGTTCTCCTTCTTTCCTTTTTTGAAGAGTAGAGTGACGTTGGCCTTCCTCCAGTCCTCAGGCACCTCACCAGTCCTCCACGATCATTCAAAAATTACAACAGTGGCTTAGCAATAACATCAGCAGCCCCCTCAGCACTTGTGGGTCCATCCCATCAGGTCTCATAGATTTATGAGTGTTAAACTTGTCCAACAGGTCTCTATCCTGTCTCATCCTCATCCACCAAGGTAAAGTGTTCCATTCTCCAGACTATCCTACTATCTTTCACGGACTGGGGCTCCCGAGGGCCTGCCTTGGCAGTGAAGACTGAAGCCTGTGTTTCCACACATGGCCATTCATGGCTGTGCTCCAGTCATGAGAGCTATCCCACCATGTCTGGGTAACTGCAATGAGGTCATGGCCCTGTATCCTCACCCACATCTCCAGTTCCTCCTGCTTATTCCCCAGACTGCGTACATTGGTGTACAGGCAATGCAGGGGCTTACTTGAATGCACAGGTTTCCCTGGATGGATGCAAGAGGATCCTCCCTCACTTGACACTCAATCTGGGCAGTTAGTCTCTGCTTCTTATCTTGGTTCGGGGCATTTCCTGCCCTGGCCTGTTTCCCTGTTAGATAGGACGGCACATACTTTGCCATTTTGCACTCTATCTCCCAAGGCCTTCAGTTTAACATTTGAAACTTGAAACTCATCAACTTTTGATCATTTTACTCCAGACAATTTACTTCTAGCTTTTAATTTGAAATCTTTGCAGTGGAATGGTAGTACTAATATCTCAGATGGCTTGTGTGGTGGCTAATGTGACTGGTGCTGACCCTGATGTGGCCACTGCTGAAGGGCTGTTTTCTTCGTTTCCACATCTTGCTGGGCCTTCTGGAGTGACAGTGGGGTTTCCTCAAGACACATCAGACATGCCACACAAGGATAAGCCCATCTGATAGTTTCTAGGTGTGTAGGAAACAGAAAGGCAAAAAACCCAGAAAGCTCTTCAAGGTACTCTAAAGTGAATTTATGCCATTGTATTTATACTAGTTATTGCATTTATGCAATATTCATTTATTTATGGTATTTATAGCATTTATGCTGTTCCATAAGGCCTGGAGGCACATATACAATTATGTTGCTCAGGAATGGAAAACTTAATACATAAAAATAAGTAATTTCCTGTTTGTAATTCCAAACATACCAGATATGCAAATACTATGAAATTTCATGCAAAGTACATTTGATTTCTCTTCATCTATGCCTTCTCCTTCATTCCACGACAGTATCGTGATTTCTCAGACTCCCTTCATACAGACAGATGTGTCCCTTAATCAGGACTCAATCACCAGATCTACACTAGAAGCGGCTTAATAAAGCAGTTCAACATCACACTTTAATTTTAGAAAATAAGTAAATAAAAACACCTACTCCAGTGCAGGGGTAACTTTTATACTACAAAGGTGGCAAGATTTCTGGTCTAGTCATCTCATTACTTGCAACTGAAAACATGCAAAAACTTTAACTAGCTTTGTTAAACAAAACCTTCGAGTGTATGCCTTGTGTGTGTGTGTGTGTGTGTGTGTAGTTGGACTTTCTCATAAAACTCCCTTGTGCACCACTTCACATTTCATTGTATGATAAGGATGTTCAAGGCATTTTCAAATGACAGCAGTTGTAGTACTATGGGTATACACATTTAAACTTTGACCATCAATTCTTACATTAACCCCAGGGTTTCACTGCTGTAACATCTCTCCTTCACCTCTTCCTTTGCAGTCAGTGACCTCCTTCCACTCTCTTCTTCCTCACTCACTATGTTAGCTACAGGATTCAGTCCTTTGTCCTGCCAAAATTCTGTGGTGCCTTTTGATTTCAGTATACTTAATGTTTCCAATTTTCATTTCTGTTATCCATGTGCCGTCTTCAACTGCATGACATGGCACCTTTGCTGTAACTGAACCGATCAGGAGCCATCACTGTGAAGAATGTTGTCAGAAATGGAATGTTCAGTATGACTGTCATCTCAAAATGACTCATTCAGAGTACAGGTTACAACAATAGTACAAACTGATGGCTGCTGTATTTAATGTTCTTTATTCATACCCTGGGTAGACCAGTAACTTTTGATTACTGATGTTTAGCTTCTTTCCTTACATTGTAAGAAGGCAACACACAAATATATTCTTACTCCTATGGTGGTTTCTCTGTTGATTTTGTTGGTTTGTGGGGTTTTTTTGTGGGTTTTTTAGCTGATAACTACCTGAAAAAGTTTTCTATGCACTGGGGTATCAATATGATCAGAGAGCACTGAAAAAAAAACCCTGAAAATAAACACTATGCCAACACAATCTTTCTGGGATGTTGACCATAATTTCCTCCACCGGCCATTTAGCGGTCGTAAAAAAAAATTGCATTAGGAAGTATTGGCAACGTCACTCTTTCAAAACACAGGTGTGAGTCCCAATGTCAGCAGCGACCACCAGTCCCAACACCAGCAGTAGCCACAGTCCCGATGTCAGCGCCGGTGTCAGCAGAGGCCGCTGGCACTGCTGCAGTGCTTTCCCATTTGTGCACGCTTCACCGAGAAGCGGCAGGATGGGACCTGTCACCGGACGTGCCGACTCAGCGCCACAGAACTGAATCTCTTTCTGGGTATTGAATGTGTTCTAGCCTTCGCTGGCAGCCACTGCCACCATTAACCCTTTGCTGTCAGGCCCTCTCGGAACCGCTCTCCTCGGCGCTAACGGCTGTCCCACCGGAAAGCTCCCTGTGCCCAAGGCGACAGCGGGTCACGGACGAGCAGGATCTCGATCGTTTCGGCCGCGGAGCCAAAGAGCCGGGCCGCCGGGACTCTCCCCGCGCTGCCGTACGGCCCCGCCGCAGCTCCGTGCGCAGCCCGGCGCCGCCGCCTCGCGCGGTGGAGCTCTCCGCCTCCCCGAGCTCCCTGCCGCGCGGCGCGTGCTGGGACTCGTAGTTTCGCGGCGGGGCGGGGCCAGCGCCGTGAGCGCGCGCTGCTTGAAAGCGCCGAGCGGCTGCCGGGCGCCACAGCGGAGCGGAGCGCGTCCCGCGCCCTGCTCCCTGCCTCTGCCCGCGCCCTGCTCCCTGCCTCTGCCCGCGCCCTGCCGCCGAGAGGTACTGGCGCGCTCTGCTCCGCGGCGGTTGGCGGGAACCGTCTGCTTCCCCTCCTCCTGCCCCACACCTCACCCCCTGTCCCGGCAGCGGCTGCCCGCGCGCAGGGAGAGGCGGCGGCGGCCCCGCCACGCGGGGGGCGGCCCCGCACCGGGAGAGCGGCCTTAGAGCTTCTCGCCGCCGGACAGGGCGAGCTCCCGGCGCCGGTACGGGCGCGCTGCCCGGCGGGGCGGCGTCGGCGGGGCCTCGCCGCATCCTGGATGAAGCGGCCCCGAGGCCGGGCCTTGGCGCCCTTCGTGCCCCGTCCCCACTCTGCTGCCCGGCGGGACTCGGCCCCGTCCCCGCTGGTGCGCGCGCCGCTGGCTGCGGGGCTCTGCATCCCTTCGGGCCGCGGCTCACCGCCTCGGGCGCCGGCGGGAGCTTCCCGCCTTTCTGGCTCGGCAACGTGATCGGGCCCTCCTCGTGCAAAGATCGACCTTGTGTTCCGGCTTTCCATTTTCTTGATTGCAGTTTAAGCGGCGTCATGGGGATTCAGGGCCTGCTGCAATTTATCAAGGAGGCTGCTGAGCCTGCTCACGTGAAGAAATACAAAGGGCAGGCGGTAGCTGTGGACGCGTACTGTTGGCTGCACAAGGGCGCTTACGCGTGTGCTGAAAAGCTGGCCCGAGGAGAGCCAACAGATTTGTAAGTATTTGTTACGTGTCTGTCTTAGCCCTGTTACGAATCAAAGCTTCAGGAGCTTGATGTTTCTTGAGCTAAAAGCTAAGTTAAAGCAGTTTTACTTCTTACTGTTGCTTCTGAATCCTCAGTCTCAGTTGTACTCTTTGGAAACGTTTGCTATAAGTGAATACCTTTCCAACTGTGCAAATGAAATATTGAAGTCTACATTGGGGGGGAAAACCCCCAATAAAATACTTTCTAATAAAACACCAATAGGCACATTTATCTGTTTTCCAGTGTGTCTTGCTCTCAGCTATAAGCTAACCTTTGATGAGATTCTGTAGATGCAATTAATATGTCTCAAGTTCAGTATTATTTTTCAGGAACCTTTTTTGTACAAAGCGATAGTTTGTAAATACTACTGACCCAAGTTGTAGTGATACTGAGAAATTCCAATATGTGTTATGCTCTTAAGGTATAAGTTTCTTTGCTTAATGTAGTATGCTTTAAGAGTGGCTTTTCTAATGTAGCATGGATTTCTTACTTAAACAATTATATTTCTAAAGAAAGAAACTAACAAGAACTGTGGTTATATTTGAAGTTCAGCTTTGGAGCTTCAACCAGACTGGCATGAGTTATTAGCCATTTCTGGAAAACTGGGTTGAATTCTTGGTTTAGATTAAATATAATTTTAGATAGGGATGATTTTTTTTTTATCTCTTCAGAAATAAAGCTACACTGATTAGTCTAGTCAAACTTCACTTCTGAAACTTGGATTGGAAGCAAGAGAGACTTGATGGTTTACAAATGGGTTGAAGTCTTTTAACTCCTTCTGTTGTTATGGAGTTTCATCCAGTACTGCTACCTACCTCTGAAAGTAGTACAGATCCCCTCAGAGTCCTGAGAATAGGATACATTTCAATTGAGAAAGCAATTGACTGATAGGAGAGACATTAATAGTCACAGGAACCTTTGGAATGTTTGAATTGAATTACATGAAGACTTTATGAGTAAATCTTGTTTCTGTCACGTACCAGTGCTGATCTTAGACTAGCACGTTATAATGTGGAGAGCCCTGTCACCCTTTAAAATTAATCTGCACTGAGTTATTATATCACTAAAATCCTATTTGTTCCTCTCTTTCAAAAAGCACAGTTATTTTTCAGTTTATGTTTTGTAGCTCTAAATCCAGTACTCATATCATTAGAATCTAAGTGCTCTGAAGTCCTGCTCTCCCTCCCCTCCTTACCCCTGCCGGAAGGATTGCATTTGCTATTTTAACTAGTGACCTTAAAAGAAAAAACAAGCTTGAATTGATTTTCTTTTGTCCCCAGATGAGCCTTATTGCAATGCACACAGTATTTACAGTAGTTATTAGATTTTTAGTTCTGCGCTGCTGATCAAATGGACTTGTGCAGAGCTGTAAAAATAACAAGTAAGGAGGTCAGAGATCCAGGGGAATACATCAAGTCTGGAATTCCCTACAAGTATTTTACTAAGGGTTGATCTTGGAAAGCAGTGCAGGATTACCTCATTGTCCACTACCACATTCACTGTTAGTACAGTTTGGAGAACTACTGTCTTTTGGAATATCTTAACTACTGTGCATGTATTTTTTTATATGAGATGGACACGTCCATAGCATATATCCACCATCTAGAGATGAGTGGATAGTTCCATAAAAGGTTGAGTACCCCTTCACTTCTCCAGCTCTACAAAAGTGCATTTGTTCTGCCTTTCACAAGGCTTTGGGGGAAGATGATGTACTGTGCTTGTCTGCCTCCTGTTTCCCTGGCCATTACGAATTGAGTTGCTGAAACTAAAAAAAGTGATGCATGTCTTTTGGCGATGTTGAATCCTAATGTAGCAAAAACAAAAATTGTACTCAAGTTTTAATTTCATCTTGTGTAGGTGCAGGGAGCACACAGTCTGATTCAGAGTTAGAAGGTGGAACACTTCTCTTGTGGGGAAAAAAAACAGCACTCACAAGTGTTATTACTGTTTTTGTGATGCTGGGAAATACATGGCCCATGAAGATACTTGAAAAATAATTAGTCCTAAACTTACAGTTCTTCTTTCATACAAACAGAAAATAAGCACAGGTATGTTGCATAACAATCTTATCTTTCTTGTCTTTTGTTATTCTTGATACAGTTATGTAGCTTTTTGTATGAAGCTTGTTGATATGCTCCTCTCATTTGGAATTAAACCAATTTTGGTATTTGATGGATGTACCCTACCTTCTAAGAAGGAAGTTGAAAAGGCCCGACGAGAGTAAGTATGGAAACATATTGATCTGCAAGCAAAGCAATATATTTAACACTACACTTCATTTTCAAAGATTAAAAAACTTAAACTTTACCTAATAGCAATATCTGCTAAACTTTCCTGCAATACAGTATTATTTAATTTACATCTTAAAATTATACAAACAAAGGTTTTGTTCCAGAAATAGAAATGCACTTCCTCTACAAAAGTGCTTTCATTTATGAAGGAGGTAAACTTCTGAGCATTAGTTCTTGTAATGCAATTAAAGGCTCTTAGTTTATCTACTTCTGTGATCTCTAGACAAAAATATTTCTTCCAAATATAATGTTATTTAAAAATAATACCATCTTATTTATGTTTCTCTACAAATAATCAGATAAACTTATTTCAGCTTTGGATTCGCATCCCTATATAGTGAGACTTTAGTGAAATGGTGAGAGTCTGTCACTAGTGTTCTTTATTTCTGAATTCTCATGGGACATACACTTTCTTCAGTGGGGAGAGAACAATTTCCGGTATTTGCAATTAAGTAAATGATGCCTTATGTACTCTAAGTCAGTAAGTATCTAATGTCAGATACTCCCAAAGTCCATTGACTTTGTTTTACTGCAACCTGAAGCTGGGTGCATCTCTTCTTTCATGCTGCTGATTTCACTTCCTGAGTTGTCACTGTTTTCTGAGAAAACTTTATCAATTTCAACTTGCCAATCTAACTGTTCTTGTTGATACAATGATACAGATAGTCTTATGTTTTAAAAAGTTATGCAACAGAACAGATGTGAGAAGTGTTCATCTGGAAAATAAATGTTTTCCCCCTTTCCTATCTGTCTTTCTTAGCCCTTTGCATTACCATTACTTGCTCTTTTAAATGAAAAATAATGAATTGGTGAGTATTTTTGTTTATCTTTCAGGAAGCGTCAAGCCAATCTTCTGAAGGGGAAGCAATTATTGCAGGAAGGGAGACTGTCGGAAGCTAAGGACTGTTTTGGGCGCAGTGTAAATATCACTCATGTTATGGCTCATGAAGTTATTAAAGTAAGTTGTAGATGCTGTTGATACAGACTTTTACAAAAACCTCCTGAGTAGCTGGCATGTTTTACTCTGCTTTTGTATGACTACATCACTATTTCTGCCGTGTAGGCAAGAAAAATATTCTGCTTCTTCTGAGCCTCCTAATTTTCTGCATGCCTTGGATTACATTAGGCAGAATTAACTAACTTTAACCTCACTGTTATGCCTGGTCATATAAATAAAGATGACATATCTGTTAAAGTACATCTCTTCTTGCTACTTTCAACTGACTTTGACAGCACCAGTGGTTTTACATTCGCCACACAATTTTTTTTTTTTTTTTTTTGTTATTCTCAACTTTATTCCTGGGAGTAGACAACAGAGAAAACATTGTCTACTTAAAAACCTTTCCACTAGTTCTTTTCATTCTTTGACTTCAATCACAGGATCTTTATCAAAAGAGCATTATACTTGTTCTAGCGCAGTTTTCCTTTGTCCAGAACATAAATTACACAAGTTTGAAGCTGGAATCTGTGGTCAAATGCAACGAGCCTAGTGTTAGAGCCCAATGCAGGAAAGCTTGTTTTTGTGAACTGGTCTATATACTCCTAAACTGTTTGACCTTGAATTTTGAATATGAAATATCCGGTTCTAGTAGGGTGTGTGATCAAAAGATTGTGGTTTCAGTTTTTTAGGGTGTAGAGGTTCTTGTTGCTTTCAGATGTCTTAAAAGTGATCACTGAAAATCGATGCAAAATACTTGTCTGCTTCGTGTTTATGTACAGGCAGCAAGAGCCCGGGGAGTTGATTGTATTGTTGCTCCTTATGAAGCCGATGCTCAGCTGGCTTATCTTAATAAGACTGCCATGGTTCAAGCAATAATCACAGAAGACTCTGATCTTTTAGCTTTTGGATGTAAAAAGGTATGGAAGAAAATACTAGTTGCTTTCAGCTTCCCCTGATGTCTTAAAAGCAGAGTTTTAAGTTTCCAAATGTTTCATGTATGGATTTATTTTTCTGCAGTAAATGGGGGAAACAGACAAGGTGAAAATAGCACTTGGGCCTCTGTAGTTTCCACAAAGTATAACAAAGTAGCTCATGTGGGTGAAAATGACTGTTTTCACTTCCTCATAATTTCTAGGTGTTTCTGAAAATTGACAAGTTTGGGAATGGACTAGAGATAGATCAAGCTCGACTAGGAAACTGTAAGCAGCTTGGAAATGTGTTTACAGAAGAGAAATTCCGCTACATGTGTATTCTCTCTGGTTGTGACTACCTCCCGTCAATCCATGGAATTGGGCTAGCCAAAGCCTGCAAGCTGCTAAAATTAGCCAACAATCCAGATATTATAAAGGTAAACTTTTGATTTGCTTTGTGTGTTGGCTTTTTAGGAGTCTATATCAGTATATATGAGTTTACTACCGAATTGGAAATATAAAAAAAATTCTGTGCTCTGAGGAGAATGCTGAAATGAGTATTTTTTTTACTTCTGCTGTAGAAAGATGCAAAGCTAAATTTACCCGAATGGTGAAGTTATATGTTTCATGAAATACACCAAAGTAAGGTGAAACAAAGGATTGTTCTAATAATAATGTGCCTCAAAGACATCTTCTGTTTTAGGAGACACTTAACGTTTTGCAAGGCTCTAATTTTTTTTTTCCCCCTTGTTACCTGCTCTTCTGATTTTGGAGATTAGTTACCTGAACTGCTAATGGAACACTGTTACTTTTGCATAGGTATTTATCTTTGTGTGGGAGGGGTAGGGACTGGGAGTCTTATTTGATTGCCTTTTTGCATTTAATTCCATACGGATACAGATACTTATCAAACTTCTCTTCCATAATGTATTTAATATGTTGCAGAACAAAAACTAAGCTAGGGTGTTTCTCAGACAATGTCTGAAATGAAAACAAAACTACTGTTAGGAAACAGAGGTTAAGAGAGTAGAAATAACTTCTGTAGTAAGGGAGATAAAAGGTTTTTAAGAGCTTGTAAGAAAAATACCTTATGTGGCAGATAAATCTAATCCAGAAAAGCATTTAAATATGCAGTCTAATTAGTTTACTGTATTGTCGTCTTAAGTTACTTGTATGCTTTAGTGGCTTTTTCCCCCTCTCACCAGCTGTACACAAAGAACTAAGATATTTAATTTTAAAATATTTTGTATTGTGTAGAGCAGACATCAAAGCAACTGGTTTGGTTGGCTTTTGTAAAAGCAAAAGTGGAACTTTGAATGCAAATCATGATTTCCTTTATGTCTTTTTGAGATTAATGTCAGGTTTTAGCAATTTGGAAAACTTTTCACATAGTAATTTGTCATGTAATTCATTACTGCTTTTTTCCACCCGTGTTGAAACAACATGAGAGAGCTAAAAAGATATAAAGTAGTCCAACATTACATATTCAAATTCTTCCTTTTAATGAGATTAATAAATTTTCCTGCATTTAGGATGCATGGCAAGAACACGGTGTGTTATTCAGAGAGGAGAAACTCTTCCTCTAGCAGATTGATAATGCAGGTTATGTTCCTTTAAAGATCTTTTATGCTTTTAGGTGTAGCTGGGAAATATAGAGGTTAATTATTAGGAACTTATTTTAGTGATGCAGTTACAATGTATAAGAGAAGCTATCAGATGACTATGTAGTCCTTTGTGTCAAGTAATGGAGGAGGGAAAGAAATCTAACTTGGTTGGTTTTTTTTCTGTCCTAAAATACCCACATATTGCTTGTGTGTTCTAATTAAGATGACAATAAAATTAGATATGCATTAGCTTTAACAAATATATCTTAGACGCTCTATTTCTGTCCAGTTCTTTCTTTATTTGTTGGATAATAAACATTTATGGGAGTTGAATTGTGTTACCTATGTGATTGTAAACAACTTGAGTGGGGAAAAAATACAAAAAGCATTTTTCTTTACCTGTTTTAAGTTGAATGTGCATGTTGTAACAGGACACACATTCAAAATGTAATTACAAGAACAGATGTTTAATTGAAGTGTATTTAATGTTTTGTGTAACCTACAAGATGAAACAGTTTACTTTTTTTAACAGGTTATTAAGAAAATGGGGCAATACTTGAAGATGAATATAACAGTATCAGAAGAATACATACAGGGTTTTACTCGAGCCAATAATACATTCCTTTATCAATTGGTTTTTGATCCTGTCAGACGAAAATTAGTTCCTCTAAACGCATATGAGGATGATATTGATCCGGAAACACTAATTTATGCAGGACGGTATCCTTTGTGTTGAAACAGAGTCGGGGGGAATAAGGGTGAGCAGATGTAGCATCTTACAAATTTCATTGCATTTGTAGTGTACTTACATTTCTTTTTTTTGGGGGAGGGGGCAGGGGGTGGGTTTTCCACTCCATCAATTAGCTGTTGACTGAAGCCTGACTTTTTTTGCAGTCTTAAAGTGCAGGGGGATTTGTTCTCTTTTGCTCTGATTTTAGTTAGGTCAGTTACCCCCTGCACTGTTTATCATTGACATGTCATTTAGGCAGAAGTTACTTATTTTTGTTTTTCTTTTTAGAAAACAGCTTGTTAGATACAGGTTACATTTAAACTCCAAGTCCCTTTTTGAGTGTCTTTAATTTCTGCATGTTAAGTGTGTTACCTTTGGTTTAATTCTTGCAATCTGCGTTCAACTCATTCCCTAATCTAGACATTTCCTGTTTTAACAGTTATCTATTCCAGTAAAACAAGTAGCATTTTTGCATATCCGTGCAGCATAAATTTCAGCATGAAAATTAGAAAAATGAAGACTATACAAAGCTAGTAACTACTTCAGGAATCCCCTCTCTTGCTTCAAGCCACCTGATTTCTGGCATTTTGAGAAATTAGGAAGGACATCACTCCTGCTGATAATCGAAGTTTTTGGTTTGACTTTTGCAGTTTGTCAAGCACTGAAAATGTATTTCAATGCTAGATTGAGGAGTAGTATTAATGTGTTTGGTTAATATTCTAGCAATGCTTTTTGGCACAAAAATGAGAAAGAGAGCTAGTCTAACTTTCCTCCTATGGTCCTTGAAAGGTGATGAAAATTCAGATATTTTCCCTTAATACAATGGGAACAGACACTTTGGTGATGGTACTGCTTTTCAAATTGCCATTGGCAACATTGATATTGACACAATGGAACAAATTGATAATTATAACCCTGACACTGCACAGGTAATGTCTTTGTTCTGAAGGTCTATATTAAGATTTTGATTTGGGTCTGAGCATTCATGGAAAAATGATTGAATATTATTTGCAACTTCATTGGCAGTGACAGGTACTCCCACAGACATATTTCTCATTCTTTGTAAAGGTAATATCTCATGGTTTTTTGTGGTATTTCAATGTTTATTTTGCTTTCAGGCTTTTTTGGCAAGTCTTTAATACTATTGACAGAAGTAACTGATTTAAAGAAAATTCTCAAGAGACTGAGATTTTTTCCAAATGTATAAGTCTAAGGAAAGCGTTTTCCCAAATCAGATTTTCTGAATAGAAACAAAATTTAAACTTTTAACTTTGTTTGAGATAAGCACCAAGTTACTTATGTCATAGCAGAATGAGCAAGTCATGTCACCACAAAAGATGAAAAATTTGCATGAAAAATGTGAGAAATGTAGGAATGAAGAGAAAACTGTTTATGTGGAGTACGTCAGTAATCAAGTGCAAATGTTGGAGTGTTTTTTTTATAGACTAAATTGTGAAATCACAGTAGAAGGCAAAATCATTAACCTATTCTGTGAATATTTGTTTGTAGCCTGGGCAGAAGCGAAGTTGTGGCTGGAATGACAGACCTGATAATCATGCAAATAGCATTTGGAGCAGAGACTACAAGCCCGTCCCTAATGCAGATACCGTTCCTCACAAAACGCATTTACATTTACTAGAGAAACCGACAACCAAAGGCATGGAGAAGATAATTAGCGTTAAAGGGCTAAAACTTCCAAGCAAAGAACTCTTGGCAAAACGGCCAAGGAGTGGTATGTTTTTATTGCAATAAGTATACAAATAACAGTGGAAGGCCATGGAGAAAGCAAAGATTTTATCTTGGGCTTGATGGCACCTGATATGAGAGACTTCACTCTTATTGTCTGTATTCCATTTTCAACAAGTTGCAAGACAAACCATGATCTAGATAATCGCTGAAGATCCCTTCCAACCCCTGCCATTCTATGATTCTATAATTCTATGATATAAAAGCCTGCATAACAATTTAGGGTGGCACCACTTTCAGCAGCACTTGACTTTGACTTGCTATAATTTGCTAGAAAACATAGCTGTTTTCAATTTTGAGTTCATGTTTAATGCCATCTGTTCTATTTTCAGAATAATTGTCATTTTATTTCCATCTCTTCATTTCTTAGCAGCTTGTTTCTCCTGCAGATGACATTTGAATAGACAGAAAAATTAAAGAATGTATTCTGTATTCTAACACTGTGATGCCTATGTCCCCTGATATAGGTATTCTTTACTCCAACTTTCCCCAGTAAATCTGTTCTATGTTGTCTTCAGTGGTGTCAATGTTATATGAGCTAAAACAAACAGCCCAAGTCTGTGGGCTTGTAACAGAAGAGGCACTTATTTCTTGTGTTTTATCTGTTACGTTAAGTGTTTTCTTTTGCTCTGCTTCATTTGCTTTCTGATTATGCTACTAGGGATCCCTTTTTGCCATTATTACTTCTGATACCTTCCTACTTCTTGATTTATCACAATTGGTTAGTTTAACAACCTGCCTTAAGTCAAATTTAACTTTGCTTAGAAAGTTAGGTTTTTTTCTAGTACAAAGCCTGAAAAAATAGCTATGTTAAAGACTTTTAAACTATAGTGTAAATAATGTTCCTACTAGACCCTTCTAAATGTTGTTAAGCCTATGAGCATATTTAATGCAATGCTTAGTCCTCTCATAACTAGATAATTCTGTCACATGCTTCTACAGTGATGCTTAAACTGTTTTTAAATTTAGAAGAAATCTCGGATGGAGATCTGTTGAATCAATATGCATTTTCAAAAGCAAAAAAAATCAAGAAGGAAAGCAATGATGATGGTCAAGCACAAAAGAGCATCTCAGTAATACAAAGCCTTGATTCTTCAGGAAATCCCAACACTCAGGAAAGCTGTAAATCCCTGCTTAAAGTTAGAAATAAATTTGCTTCTTTTCTACAAAGGAAAAACAAAGAGAATGATGCTGTAATTGTTCCAGGAACAAGAAGCAGGTATGCTTGCATTGCATGTTTTAATAAGTAGCAAAATACTATTTGACCTCACGATTACTGTGAGAACCTGAGTACTGAAAATGAGAAAGAGCTATCTTGAACTTGTTAAAGCAACTGAGATATGATAGAGAGAGATCCTTTTGTGCTAGACTTGCAATCTATGTGTGAATTAAACATATGGACTATTTCTGCAGTGAAAAATTGACATAAAGACTGTGAGACTACTCAATACAGTCTAGCCTCGAGGTATCAAAGCTAATTAGGAATGGCTAGGTTTACTTTCCGGGTAAAGGTCACATGATGTATCAAAAAAAAAAAAAAAAACAAACCACAATCTACTTTGTGCCAAATATGTAAGCAGTTGGTGAATAATGTTGACGGGATTACTTGTTTTAGTAAAGCTAAACGTGGTCATACTGAATGACAGATACCTATTCTTATCCCCTCCTGTTCAGTTGATGCTCCTGATCTTCTACATCAGCACTTGGGGAAGAAGGACTTGGGTTTTGTTAGGTTTTCTAATTAGCTGCATGTTACGGGTTTAAGGGTTTTTTATACACGTTTTACCACGGCGGTTTGAATTGATCTTGCACAGAGTTATCACAATTATGTACCTTGCTGTGAAAATTTTATCTTAATTTTGGTATTTTTGAGTAGTTTAATTTTGCAGAACAGTCTTAATACTGATCATCTTAGCTTTAATGCACATCTGCCCAAATTGAAAGTTTTGATATGCTGCATTAAAAATTAAGAGTTGTCAGTGATTGCGGATTCTTCTCTAAAGCAATGCTCAGTTTCTTAAAAAGCTCTGACTTGTATTTACTCCTATGAGGTGCTGCTATAGCATGGAAAAAAGACTAGGTAGGTTCTAGTGTCCTCGATAAGAGGTTCTAAACTGTTTCACTTCTGTTTAGCTTTATGATAATTTATATGTTCTTTAGTTTTGCAGGATTCCTAAATGTTAGGTTTTCTAGTGAAGAACCTTATTAGCATTTCAGTCCATGAACATGTTTACAGATGCTTTTCCCTCCACGTTTTTTTACTGTTACATGCTAAATGCCTCTATGAGGGGCTAAGACTTTGCCTATTGTCAAAATAATTTGCAAGTGTACTTCAAAAATAAAATTGATGGATAGAGACAGTTATTGAATTTTGGAGGTTATATAATCAGTTGCAGTAACTTTTTCCCTTAAATTCACCTTTTAAAAATCTTTTTAGGTTTTTCTGCAATGATTCAATTCTCTTTGATGCTAGCACAAAGAAAGATGACGATGATCTGACTCAAGGTGCTGAATGGGGTTGCCAGAAAAAGGAAGTAAAATATGTATCAGAAGAGATTTCTCAGTTTTCAGAAACTGAAAAATCAACAAGGACTCCCTTTACACCTCCTGGAGAAACACAGAAACATTGCTTTCGGTGGTTTAGCAGCCTCATCGATACTTCAGGAAATCCTGGTCCATCTCGTACTGTATTTTCACAACAGTTTCACCAGCAGGGAAACAACAGCATGATATCCCAGGAAGATCAGATTAATGACGTAGAAATAGAGAATGGGACAGTGTGCAGTGAATTGGAGGAAGAATCCACTCCCTTAACAGAACTGGAAGAGTCATCACAATCTCAAAGGTCTAGTGAGCCATCAGAATGCAGTTCGGAGTCTTCAGAAATACTGCAAGGGTCTAACAACAGCTCAAATGCCAAAGTAAGAAAGCTAGACATTTTTTCAGCATTTGCTTTCATGTTAAAGTATAAAAGAAATCAGGTAGCAAGCTTTTATCTTCAAAATTATACCCTGCGGATTACATGGCTTGTTTGTCTGTAGTTAACATAATTCTATAGAATGGATTCATGTGCTATCTTAAATGAAGAATGTTCTCTGGTTTTATTTTGTCTTCAGTCTTGCTATTGCTATTACTACTGTGAGTCATAAAAAACACTTGCTAGGTTAGCTTTTGCTTTCTGCTTTTGTTAGTCCTTAAAGTCCTTCTTGAAAGCATGTGCGTCAACATAGCATTTCTTGCTGAAAATTAACCCAGGTTTTTCTATGTCCTTAGAATTGATGAAAATATGATACTTATAAAGTATATATCTGTAGCTATAAAAAACATACATTATGTAAGCAAAATACCCAACTTATTTTAAAAAAATCCGTTTTCTGTTGAAGGAATCTGACTCCAATGCAAAATTGGCTCCACTGTTTTCTGCCTTTCAAACTGACAGAAAAAATATGATCATAAAGACCAAGGTAAGATTTCCTTTATTATGAGCTCTACTAAATGCTGAAAATCAATTTTTGTTCTCTACTACTTCATTCTAGATCTCCTAATGAAAGAATTTTAAGCAATGCACACATTGCCAGGCAAAATCTGTATTCTTGTTCTTATCTATCAAAGCTGAGATGAACTATAACTGGGCCACCTATTGATAGCCCAGTTACAACTTATTTGGGAATATTAAACACTTCAATATTAAATAAGCTAAGCTAATGCAAAAAAAAAAAAAAAAAAACAAACCCAAAACTATTCTTAGTTTTCATCAGGAATGACAAATACACAGGACTTCTGATGCAAATTACAGTCATATTCGTAATCCAGATACAGTCACAAGATGCAACATTATTTCAGTGCTAGTCTTTAAGTCTGCTAGTTTAGCAGTCTCCTTCTTCTCTGACTAGAAAAAGCATGCTTAAACTTCAAAATCTAGAAAGATTTTAGTCAACCCTTGGAAGGACAATCATTTTTTTCTTCAGTTATTTTTTCTGTTGCTTAGTCACCTATGATTTGACTTCTATGTAAGAATCAACTTGTGTCCCTTGTCTTTGTGACATTTCTAAAAACTTTACCCATTTGTCCAGCTTACAAAGATTTTATGACCCCAACAACAAAAACGATCAGACTCCTCAGGCCTTGTCATAGGAATTGGCCAAAAGATGCTTTTGTCATTTCTTGTGTGCCTCTAACAATGTCTTCCTGATAGATAGACTGAAAATCTCAAGCTTCTCTCTGCCAAACAAGAATATTGCATGTATCTTGTATAATGGTGACATCATGTGGGCACTGTTAGTAGTGCCTGTTTTACACTTGAATTTACATCTTCATCCTGGAACACCAGATTACAAAAACTTGGTTTTTTCATTAGATTAACACTTTTGCCCACCACTCCTTAAGAAGACTGAGAAATGAAATGAAATAATCTTGAGATTCAAAACTTTATTACTTAGTTTTTAGGAATATTTGTTCTGCTCACCCTAAAACTATATAGAAAAAAATAATATTCTAAATACTGAGGAATATACAGTATGGGAGTAGTGAGGTAAGATAAGTATCATTAAAAAAAGTTCAAGATGCTTGGAGCTCTTCAGACAAAAGCAATCTGCTGAAGATATGTGATGACACTAAGGTTGCTTCAGAGCAAGCACCTAGTATGACTTCCTTCACTTATTTCCTTGAATAATAACAATAGAATCACAGAAGGAACCTTAGAGATCACAAAGTTCTGACCTCTTGCCATGAGCAGGGAAACATTCTGCTAGACCAGGTTGTTCAAAGCCCAATCCCACCTGGCCTTGAACAATTCCAGGGCTGGGGCATCCGCAACCTCTCTATTTAACATTATCTAAATGGGGAAATATGAATATTATGTACAACCTAAGGGTCCTAAACTAATCTTATGTAGCCAACTGTAACGTAAGAACTTCTTATAACTGTCACTGTCTCTTCTGCAGTATTACATGTTGATAACTATGTTTGGTTCTTGGTGATGACAAAAGCTAAAATAGCAGGCCAGAAGGGAGTGATCACTTCAAAAGCTGGTAATTGTGAGTGATTCGTATTCTACAACAAATTGTCAGAATAGCTCAAAAAGTAAAATGTTTTAGTGCTTCTAAGGGGCTGGCTCCTCAAAAATTGGGGAAAACTGGAAGCATCTCTTAAGGCAGAGGAAAACAATGGAAAGTGAATAAGCCACCTATGGTCTTTTGCCACTCAAACTTGTTTGCAAAGAAAGTTATGACTTAATCTACAAGTACATTACATGTATTTAATGTGCTATGATTATGCACCTAAAACACAAATGGTAGGAATGATTAAATAGATAGTAATAGATGTAACTTATAAAATCTGGCAAGCTACTTGCAGAAAAAAAAATCCTGCAGATGGTACTTTAGTATGTTTTTTATGTTGTTTCTTGCATGTGAAGTTCACAAAGGCAAAAATTATCAGCAGTGTTTTATCAGTATTAGAAAGTATGATGGCAGCAGTCAGAGTAGCTATCAACCAGTTAGCCTGATACCGACCTTAGGAAAAAAGGCAGAGATATGAGAGATTGGTTGGGGATGAGAATATGAAACGTAAAAATCACACTGACTGACATAACTGTGGGTTAGATCACGTCAAAATGAGTTTCATGTACTCATGAAAAAAAAACAAATTCACTAGTTGGAAACTAATAAGTAAATTGAAAATGAGAGATGTTTTTAAATGATAGGAGTGATAGCTAGACTAAAGTATGTAGCAAAGCCACATATTTTTCTTCTAATTGACATGTTCAATTGTAAATTTGTTGGATTTGAGAGATTATGTGCAAGCACAGCTTGTTTTCAGCTCAAGGGTTGTTGAGTCTTCTTCTCTGGAGATTTTCAAAACCTGCCTGGACATATGCCTGAGAGGCTTGATCTAGGTGGACCTGCTTGAACAGGGGGATTGGATTAGATGGTCTTTACAGGTCCTTTCCAACCCTTACCATTCTGTGATCTGTGAAATTGACTAAGAAGGTCCAACTTGATCTAATGATCCTTGAAGTCATTATACTGATATCTGTGCTCTGCTGAGGTTTCATGAAAAATGGAGTCATAGGTATCACAGGAAACTACCATAAAGTAGTTTCTCTTAAAATTCTGAAAGCTGACCTTGGAAAGGTTTTTGGTTATGCTACCATGTAAACAGATGAGAAAATAAATATTCAATAGAGTGACCTGCATTCAAAAGAAATTTATATTTGCAGCCTCTCAGGATACAAAGACCTATGGAAACTGATTTGCTAGTTCTTACAGCTGTGTTGTGTAATGTGTATGAGATGTTTTTAGGTTATAGAAGCTATCTAAATATACCTCCTTGGGGCAATTCAGGCACAATGAATCTCAGCACAATGTCAAGCATCATAAGCTTTTTATCATAAGCTTTGCAAGCACAATATCTGTTGCTTACTGGTTGTCATTCTAACTATGCTGTAATATTAAAATCTCACAGATTCCTGGTTTACCCAAACGCAGTTCTATACGATCGCGCATTGTAACAAAGCTAAAGCCGTTGATACCAGCTAAGGTAAGCGGATTAAGCAGGAAATCGTCACCTGTGCAGAAGAGAAATCACTGTGATGCTGAAAATAAGCTGGGACTGCAAGATGCCATTAGTGAACTCCGGAAAAACTTCCAATTTAAAAGGTGAGTTACTTTAACCCTCTATATAGCACCCTGTATATGTCTATTTTTTCCCAAACAAACAATTTTTAAAGCAAACTCTACACATCTCCCTTACGCAATTCAATAAAGATAATCGCTGAAGACGGGTATTTCCTATACACAACTTTTTTTTTCCCCAAGCTTGGTAGAACTATGCATTGTGATGTGTGTAAATGTTCTTCTAATTATTCTTTCCTTTCTAACCAGAAAAGCTCTCAGCTAAAATTCAGATAGTGAAGTAGTGCACTTGGTAAACTTATCAATTATGCAAAACTATCGTTTGACATAAGACCAACAGACATTTCTTAGTATAAACTCAAAACCTGCATAAAAGCTGCCAAACTTAATTTAATAATTGTTTCAAATAATTGTTTCTATATAACTTGATGTACCTCACATTTTGAGATGGCTGACTGTCAGAACTGGTCTGCTTTCAAGATGACGTTGAAGTGATGAACTATTTGTTAGCTGAAATCTCTTTACAAGAGACATTTTTGGACATTATAAAATGATGCTGTTTTCCCTTGTGCAGATGGCTTGGCTATCTTGGAGTTTCTGCATGTATCTTCAAGGTCTGCCCTTGAAAAATAAAGTTTATTTAATAAAAACCTCCACTAAAAACTGACAACATAAAAAACCCACCACAATTTTTTGTCAGTATTCTAACTTGTACTAGACTCGGGTAGAAACTTTCAGTAACAAAGCTTTCTCAGCTCCAAGTAGCAATCTCAACTCTGAATAAGTCTGTCTTATTTTAAATAAAATTATTATTCTCATTATCCTGAGACCAAATGTAAGTAGGACAACAGTATTCTCTTTGCGTTGAGTAGTAAATGTGAAACTGGTGAGCGGATATATTTTAGCAATTTTTGGCCTTATGGCTATTATAAATATACAACTTACTTTTGGTTAAAATACATTACTTGTGATAATAACATTTTTAGAGATCTTACTTTTTATTATCCTTTTGATATGGATTAAAAATTAGAGTCTTAAAGAGAAAGAAGTGTCTATGTATGTACCGCTTGACCTCTGCTTGGGAATATCTGACCAGAGTTGTTCACAGGAGGAAAATACATGTATTTTGATTTAACAGAATACAGGCAAATAAATAGAAGAGTGAGCCTAGGTGGCGCTCTGTTCCTTTTCTCTGTAGATGGGTGCAAGACTCGACTCTCAACATTGACATGTTATCCATCCAGTTTTGGTTGGTCTGTGACTTTTGGCTATATACCGGGGCTATGTGTTTTTGTAGATACTGCTTACTTTTGTGTATATAAAGTATTTGTCTGTGAGCTTTTAGGGGATGCTTTTCTTGATTTATTTCACAAAGAGGTGATTTTTCACTACGTCTGAGTATTTATTCTGTTTATTGTTTTCCGGGTTTTAAAATGGTTTTAAGTTAGCCTTATGTCTTAAGAGTTATGTTGTCTAATGACAAATAAATTGTGGGACACTAATGTGTTCTGTCTAATCCCTAAGTCACAGAATATAAATGACACTATTGTTACTCAGAAGACTTAAATGTTAAGGAACGATGTGCAACCTAGAGTTGTTCAAATGAAGTGAAACTGAGATTGAAGTTTTCTATCACATTGTTTTTATTTTAGGCCTATTTACAGATGAGGGAGTAGTTAGGTGAGGGGTCTTGCTATGTTTTGACCTGTATGTAGTCACAGTCATGCAGGTAGAGACATATAATGCTTTTGTCTTTGTGGTTTTGTGCAGAGAGTATGAAAGACTTCCTTCTTGTAAAAAGTCAGATCCGTTGTCTCCAATCAAAGATAATATACAGCTCACTCCTGAAACAGAAGAACAAATCTGTAATCATCTGGAACGTAGTCATGTTCAGAGAGCTATATTCCAGTGAACTGTATGCTGTACACAATAGGAGGCATTTTTAATCATTGTCAAAAGTTAAATTCTGGATATTTCATCAATATAGTAAAGGTGCTTTGAAAACTAACCATGTATTTTAGTCTGACTAGTGATTTGTCATCTTTTTTTGTGGAACTGTGAATTGAAAGGTACAGCTCTATACTGACTGGAATAAAATCTTTCAGGTGCCTGTGTTCTTTTATTCAAAATCTCATGCTAAACTTTTTGTCCAAACCTTTTTCATCTACCCATTGGCATTTGATGTAGCTTACATGTGCAGACATAGCTGTTGTAGAAACTTGGCTTGCATAACAGCAGCGGAACAAGTTTATGTCTCAATTTTTAATAGTTGATCACTCTTTTGCTTCTTTCATCTTTCCTCTCGAAAAGACGGGAGTAAAACTGCTGTTTAGTGTTTATAAAAGGGTTCACTATATTTCCAGCACTCTGAGATCTGTTTATTTTCTCTGTAAGGTAAGATCTAATCTCTCATCTTGCTTTTAGACCTTTTCACATTATTTATGGGAATAGCTTGAACTACGGAAGGGAATATCACAAATACTTGGTCCCCAAATTCTCATACCAACAGAGCAATTACTGAGAAAATACACTGCGTTCCTTTCTTACCTGCTCTTTCCATGTTTGCTGTTGTCTTACCCAACAGCAGACACACAGAATATCAGTCCTTGGAGCTAAGGGTTACAAAAGAGTATTGTTCTCACAACAAACCAAGCTTCAGTCTTCAACATCTGATCAACTAAAGGGAAAGAATCCAGGAGACTAGAGTCCTTGCTTTGTATGACTGAATTATGATGTATCTTGCTATGACAAGATTTCTGATTTCTACTTTTAAAATCTGAATTTGAGCTAATGTAAAAACGTCTAATTCCTTTCCTTTTTTTAGGAAAGGATTGTATCTCTTTCTGCAGTAGATGAAGGTACAAAAAGGACATCTTAACCTGTGAAACATATCCTTTCCTGAGAATACTTCCCTCTACCTTTGAGATGTTTTGGAAAATGTCAAGTTTGAAATTGACCCATGAGGCAGGTGTTGTGTTCTTGTTGTTCGTGGTTTTTTAATTGTAATGTAATTTTTTTTCTCTTAAAGATAACTTTTATCTCTGTAACTAAGGTGACCAGTTACACTAAATTAGAAAGAAGCTGCTTACAAGAGTAGGTTATGTGTATGTTTATGGGAGCAGTCCTGATTTCTACATTTGTTTTGAAGGTGTAGGATATAAGGAATTGAAGCAACAATGCTCAAGGATAGGCTTCCTCTCATATTTTCACCACTAGAAAACCTCCACTTATCATTGAAGATCAATGTTAGAAATTCTGAAGAGCAGGGGATTTTATCTCATGTGATGTGACAAATGAACACATGGGATAACTGTTTCTGTGTTTCCAGTCATAGAACTATTGCCTAGAATTAATTTTTGTGTTGCTATAAATATAAAAATAATGATGGATTTTTTGAAGGGAAAACAGCAGTGTAGGAGTTGCATGGTTGGTTTGTACAGTCCCTCCTTGCTTGTTCCTTGCCTCTTCAAAGTGCCACTTCTTCCTGCTTTAGTGGATCATCAGAAGAGACAAACAACTTGCGTTTGTATTTTCAAGGACAGGTAACTTTAAAGGAGTGTAGGACATCTCACATGCAAGCTACATGCGTGAAAGCAGTACTCCATCTCAATTCTGTTGCCTGCATATAGTTAATTTATTAAAAATACCACCACCTGTTTTACTCTAGCTTCTTTGAAGAGAAAAATCAGAGTAAATAAAGCAAATGTTATACATACATCCATATTGACACCACTTGTCACAAATGGATGTCCTGGTTTGTGTTTTTTCTGTGTACTCTTGTTTGGAAAGGAGAGTAAAAGTAGAACTGCTGATGCCTTAGAAGGCATAGGGCATGTGACTTGCTGGAGTGCTATTTCAATGGCAGGTATTGGGGGAATTACTCAAAAGTGCTTCTTGAGCATATTATATTGTATGATCTTAAAGCTACTTTGCTTTCTTAAAAATACTGTATAATCACCGGTTGGAGGTCTTGGGTTCTGACATCACATTATGGGCATCTTTTTCAAAAAGCATCTAATAGAGGCCTCTTATATTAAATGCGAGTATATAATACATGTAGGTTTTGTAGTTAAATGTGGAATTCTTAAGTTGGTGTTTCTTTTATGAAAGATATGGTAACTTATGTAAATGAACTTGTGTAAAGCTTTATTTCTGGGTCAAAATTGGCTCCGAGTAGGGTAATGTTCCATAGCAAAAATGATTCAGCATCAAGACAGGATAAGTTGTTACAGGTCATGGATAGTGTGCAGGGGAAGAATAAATAAAAAGTATCAGTGGAAAGAAAGGAAAAAAACCAGTTTGAGTGAACGAGGGAGAGTTTGGTTGTTCAAAAAAGTAGGCATTTCAAAGCTGGAGCATATGAGAGTGGCTGGGAAACATGAAATAGGAGAAAATGAAAGTATTTGGCAACTCAAGGCATATGTTATTGTGTACTGTTTGCTTTTTAATATTCTTTTTACTTTTTCAGTCTCTAGCAGTAATATTCTCTAGTTTTATCAGAAGGACTTCAAAGTAATTTTATGAAGTGGATAGCATTGCCATATCCTAATTAAGAAGGGGAGTCTGTCCCGGAAAAATAAAATTTAGTCATGGTAGTCTAATCCAGGTTGACGTTGAAAATGCTGACTAGTCATTCCTTCAGCAGAATGGTTATGAACTGAAAATATGAAGTATCATAGAGAAATAACATGAGAGTCTGTGATCATCCAAATCAAGAAATAGTTTTGAAACTGAAGGTATGTGACTTCTTGAAATTCAACTGAGACTTTGTTTAAATCCTTTTGTTCTAACTACAACAATTGGTATAATCCACACGTTCCCTCACACCAATCAAAACAGGAGAGTAATTTTCATAGGACTGAAGAATATTGAAAGACCATAGAGCTTTGCAAACATTGTAAAAACAGTTGTTAAATAATAGTATTTTAAGAGAATTTACAGTACTGTGCTTTTCAGCTATTATTGACATACTGTTACTTTATGAAGTATTAGAAGATCACAATATTCAGATTTTGTATATCAATTTTTGTGTTAATTTTTTTGGTAACAGGAAAGGTTACAGTTCTGAGGTGGTAAAGCTAAAGGATAATCCTTTGTTCTTACTGCTTGCATCAAAGAATAACTACCAGCTGATTGTTTCAACATTGTCTTGGTCTATGAGTTTTATATGGTAACAAATTAAAACTATCAATGTATGAGAGAAGAATAAAATGACCTCCACAGCTCAGAGTCCTCTCTTTCTGATAATAGGCCTGAATCTGGGTTCACCAACCCAGAATTTAGTTCTAACAGTCTAGAAATGAACGTGCTTGTTGCTATTAATGACTTTCCTGTGTTATTACATACTTAGTCAGTGAAATGGCAGGGTGTCTGAATAGTTATGGCAGCTGGGTAGGTAATGCAGGGAACCAGGCATTTTCAACAGCAGAGTTAGGAAAAGCTTTAAGCTAAGAGCAAGAGGACAGGAGAAGAGGACGTGGTGAGATGAAGGCAAGATTAAAAACTGTTCCCGAAATTGTTAGTTCAAAAGTGCTATACAGTTGCAGGATGAGGTACTGTTGAATTACTCTTTCCCACTGGAGTACATAGATTTAAGTCCCCTTAAAGAACAACTAGCATGAATATAGGCTTCAAGTCATTCTGTTGTAAAATATTGATGACTTATCTCCAGAATTATGGATGGCAAAACCAAAACATATGAAGAATATAAGAAAGGGCTCTACATGATGACGTCTTTTTCTACTTTTCTGGTAGGTTAGGTCACACCTGACTCTATCTGCAGCATAGCCCATATGGCATAAAGCTGTCAGTGAATACAAAACAGAGAGACCTACTCCATAGACTGCACTGTGCCAGAAATAGAATGAATTCTGCACATGATGAAAAGTTGTACTGGATGATGAAAACAAGAAAGTGTCAGGGAAGAGGCAAGAAAAAATGGTATTATTGAATGTAGCTTTAAAAAAGGAAAAAATAGCAGGGAAGTGTTAATAAAATAACTGTTCTAGGAAACAGGATTGAGGGGATATTGAAAATTGGAAGTGGAGAATACTTGCAGCAGGAGGTAATTGCTGGAGAAAAGTGCACATATATCTGCAAGTTTCTATGGATGTTTAAAACCTTTTCTCCTTCAAGTTCAGGCAGAAGAGTAAATTTTCAGAAGTATTCAGAGCTTTAAGATGACTTTTCTTTGGCTGCTCGAACACTTGCTTTGAGTGAAGGATAGACTTGAAAAAGGGTTGCCTCTCGTTATGTGTTTGTACAGCAAAGTATGAAGTATGGGGGTGGATTCCTCAGATACTACTTACTGCAGAAGAAGTACTAAGTGTACTAGAAGTACTAGTTTTTAAGACTGTCATAGAGGGTTTATTCTCAATTTGACAATATTATAATGGAGATTTGTTCCATGCTTAAGGCGTGTATTAAAACTATTTACATTCTTTTTGTTTTCAGAATGTGTATTCTGAGCATGGAATGGATTTGTCAGATTTTACTAGAACGTAAATTAATTTGAGGTATGATTAATGACTTCTGCAAGAAACCAATTGGGACATCTCTACTGTGCCCTGAATAGCTTACGTGATAAAACAAAACATTCAAATCTGTTTAAATTTGATACTTCAGGTATATGCTGCGTCTAAATTACTGTTATGATTTTATAGAGTCTTAAAACTAAATTTTCATTTTTACTTTCGACTGCCTGTAGTAGGCATCCGGAAGATCTCGGATTATAACGCGAGGGGTGAAGAGGAAGTGAGAGGTCTGGCACGGGGCAGAGATAGAGGAGGTGCTTATGCCAGCAGATATAAGGGCATAACATAAACAATAAGGGGGAGACAGAGACAGAGACGGAGCACCATCCACACCGTGTGTACAGTGATCCTTTCCCTTGACTGTCAGAGAGCTGGGAGATCAGTCTGAACCACCACGTAGTGTTGCCTGCAACGGCAACAACTGCCGAATAATATTCTGTGGTGAATTACATGAGTTACTGCTCCATTTGGAGTAGCACTTTCTTCCTTGTTTTCATTGCCAAGTTCAGCTGAGGCATCCCAAAATACACTGAGAGTACTGTTGGTTTCCTGTTCTCTGGGAGACTACATATCTTCTTCCTTCGTATAGGTGCCTGTAGGAAGAATTACATCAGCAAGATAAAATGCTTGCCAGAAAGACTTACCTTGTGTGAAGGCTTAGTTTCTGTTCCAATAGCTCTCATTCTTCACAAGCTCCTGTGCTTCAGGCAAAATCATACTTTTAACAGATGTAAAATCCTAGCTTTGAAACACCATCATTGTGAGGTCCTGTTTTGAGAAGGATTCTTTAAGGGCTTTGAAGTGACCGTCTAGTGTCATAAGGACAAGTTAGTGTACCAGTAAGACAGACAGTCAAGGCTGATTTCAGGAGGATTAGAAATTATATTTTTTGTATTACTTTAAAAGCAGTAGTAGCTAATATGAACCACTCTAAAGCCTAAAAGCAGTAGTAGCTAATATGAACCACTCTAAAGCCTGCATCTAACAGGAATTTAGGATTTAATTTAGCTTGTTTCAAGTCCTATCTCAAGGAGCATTTGGAGTTTTGTAGAAAACATCCAGTTTAAGTACTTGGAGTGAAGGAAAAATCATTGCAATGTTCATAACAACACAAGCACTTGAAAGATGGATTTGCTTTATAGCTTTTAAGTCTAATTTGTCTTTCATCTGGTAGCTCGTGTTATTTTTGTCTGCTGTACTAAGGGAGTCAGTTCAACAATATTTATCTGTTATTTTAGAAAAACAAATCAAGGGAATGACAATGTATTTCTTTGAAATGCATACTAATTGAATTTTATTACATTCTCGATTTTTTTTTTTTTTTTTTTTCCTGAAATGATTTCTTCATTAATGACTTTTATTAGTACTCAGCAGAAATCAATATTAAACTGATAGAGCTTCCTGAATATAGTAGAGTTTACTACTTGGAAGACAAACTACTTTTACTTTTGATAGCTCTTTACAACTAGATCAAACTTTTTCTGGCCCCTTCACTCAATGCCAGAAGGTGTCACTATCTCTGTAGTAGCAAGGGAAAGAAATATGGCTTAACTCTTACTGGAAAGGGTGTGGAATTTATTTCTTTTAATTAATTGGCTGCTTGTTTATTTAAATAAACTACTTATGGTAGTAACAAGAAAAAAACTGCAGCTTACCTCTTGCTCCCACTGTAAACATGCCAATTCAGAACTGGTTATAATGTGATTAATGAATCAATTAATTTTACACAGACCATTGGCTGTCAACAGCAGAACAGTTTCATACATTCTCTTTTTTTTAATCTAGACTTGTGATTTTTTTTTTAAAAAAAGTGTTACCATATTCTCCCTAATTAACCCTGTCCAAACAATTTTAACTGCTATCAAATTAGGAAAACAAAGAGAGCACACTTGAAAATGTGTGTGATGTGTTTTGTTTAACAGAGCATTTAAACTTAAGGCTAATAAGACTGTTTATCTTTAAAAAGACAGCCTGCAGTGACAACAGTTGCCCTTCCTGGTCCCTGTATTTGACAAACCTTGTTAATCTTGTTTTTAGAGAAGGAGGTATAAAAAAGCTTTTTCTTATAGTCCAAAGTACGAGAATTGCAAGTAGTAAACAGAAAATAAATTGCATCTTAACTTGGTTAACTATGAAATATTGTTACCAGGAATAGCATTGGTTAGGGCATTTTTCAGATGTTTATTGCTTTTCCTCAACTGGATAAATTGGACCAGTTTTGTATACCAGCATATTTAACATGCCTCTTTTGTCTGCAGAAGTCCATTTGAACTCCTGCTTCACTGCCATCACTGAAGTCTCCTTGGGCAAACTTCTGGTTTTCCCACACTTCATTTTGCAGTTTCTTTAATCAGAATAAGCAATGTTTGGTCCTACTCTCTAAGGCTGTCTGCAGGGATTTGAAAAGAATGCGCATTTCTAGAGATTTGAGACAAAGGTTTTGAGGCATATTCCAAATCCAAGCCTGATTACTTTAGTTACTTCTTTGTAACTAAGCCTAAATTTGTTATCCAAAAGCAACCCAGTTTTGAACTGCAACAAAATGTTACTCTGGTACGTGAGTTATCCCTACTTATACTACAAGCCAATGAGTTGAAAGGATACGAAAAATGGAATTGAAATTGTCCTTGTCTTCACATTTTTTTCTGATATATCTAGCTCAAAGAGAAGGATTATTATAAATACATATGAAATTTACTAAAGTACAGTCATGCAGCTGGAAGAGTAGCAGTTCACGAAAAATGCCAAGAACAAGAGTAAAATTATTGGCATGATGAT
Organism: Urocolius indicus; assembly: GCA_013401255.1. Taxonomy (NCBI): domain Eukaryota; kingdom Metazoa; phylum Chordata; class Aves; order Coliiformes; family Coliidae; genus Urocolius; species Urocolius indicus. The sequence goes on along the minus strand of WBNH01006920.1, from coordinate 329,719 downwards.
GATCTAGGTGGATCTGCTTTGGCAGGAGGTTTGGACTAGATGATCTCTAAAGGTGCCTTCCTACCCCTACGATTCTGTGATTCTATTATATGCTTCTGTGATTTTTAAGGTAAAGTATACTTGTATCTTGTATGATTTTAGATATACTAAATCATATAAGTTACAAAGGAACACAGAAAGGAACACTCATGGAAAGGTCCTGTTATGGTTCACCACAAATCTCAGGACAAGGATAATTCACCTCTCTCCTTATCCTTTCCTCCTTATCATGAGTTTGCAGAGCCTGCTTGCAGTTAAGTCATTATTCTATTTTTTTTAAAGGGAAAAGGCTGATATATGGAGCCTTTGGATACCATTGTATTTTTACAATAGTTAAGGATTTGCTTAGATGCTTGTTTAAACTAGTATTTTATACATAATCAGTTACCTTGGCACAAAGCCAAGTGGTAGACAGGGTAGGTTCTGCTCTATTGTACTTGAATTGACACTTAATTCTCCTGTTCACTTCTGTGTGCAAGTACTCAAACATAAGGAATTTTAAAAGCTTTCTTGGAAAGCCAAGAAGCAGCATTCTGGTGAGATTCAGCATTGATTAGTATTAGTGTTGATTCCCAATTAGTATTGATTCCCAACAACTCATTCAGGTGGAGATTGGATGTACAATCACTGTGTAATATATTTAATTAGTAATTGTGATTCTTTAGAGTCAAATAACAAAGGGATATTTATATCATTTACACCCATAAGATAAAGAGGGAACTTTTCTCAACCTGAATAACTACGTTTACTGGGCGTAGAGTTGTAGTACCTTGATTTGGGAAGATTCTGGGAGTCAAGACTGCAGTACTGACTTACTGTGTTAATTGGCATTGTCACGTCTAGAGCTGTTGAAACAATTATTTCTATATAGAGACTACTAATACTACCTAAAATAATATTAAGTATTAGTTGAGAAGGTAGTGTTACTGAAAATCTAGACCATAGCTTTCTCGTAGATTATTCTCTTGTTTAGAATTTATGACCAAACTGGGGAAAATGCCTGTCACAGAAACCATCCATGTGATACAAATATAAATGGGTTTAAGCAGAATAGTTGGCAGATACTCTTTCAGCAGATAATTCAAAGCATTCAGTGAGTGCATGTGAATATGGATATTTTAGGTCAATTAGCAGACATCTTTAAATTGTTAGCATAATATTTTATCAATTAGGTGATTTGACTAAACTAAATAGAATTTTAATTGGCCAACCTCTAAACTCTTTTCTTCTATCAAGACCATTTAAAAACAGTTAATGCTAACTTTAGTTTACTAAAACTTTTTTATTAGGAAATACAATGACCTTCAATGTTCACCTGAACAACAATAGATATTTTCTTAAAGTTCTGGCTGAACTAAACAGAAATATTGGTTTATAAATAATTTCTAGAGTAAATATAGAGAGCACTCATTTCTGAGATTGTTTGCTAAGAAACCATTAAGCATTTTTGGTTTTTTTTTTTTCTTTTACAAGGTAATCAGTATTAAAAAAACAAAAACAAACTAACTTAAAATAGTCTATGATTCTGTGGAAACGTCCAGTTCTCCTGATTTGGAGTTGATAAGCAAAATAGAGATTGGCTAATGATCTAAGCAGCCGAACATAACTAAGCAGGATTGTCCTGTGTCTAATATTATGAGTGTTCAGAGGATTTAAAAGAATAAGCTAATATTTCTATTGGCTTAAGTCTACTTCTTGGAGGTCAGTCACAGTGAGAACATCCATCTTCTTACGAAACTATAAAAATGATACAATTTTGGAGCCTTCTGTGGTTTGCCTTATTTTTCTTGGTTTCCTGTGTCTGGCATGCACATCTTGCCAGTGCCAGAGTCCTGAAATGATATCACCCCTAACTTAGCACTGGAAGATGTGTGCTCACAAGAAGCTGAATTCTGTCTTCTCTGTTACCACTTTGACAGACTTCTTGCAGATCTGGGAGCAGAACTTCGTGTTGGTGAAATGACTGCAACTTCCATTTTTAATATACAGAGGCTCATATTAAGCTGGAATGTAAAGAGCAGGAGACACTTTTGTTCTTTTTCAGAAATATGTCAGTGAGGGAATATTCCAGGTCTGTGAATCTTTGGATTGCAGTTAAGTACACTTACATCCATCAGTCTGCATTGTAACTAAGTAACATTTACATTAATTTGAGTACAGTAACAGGTAAGAATTTCCTATAGCTTGAAAAAAATACCTTCTACTTTTCAGGGACTATAGGAACTGCCTACCACCAGAGTGTGCTGAGAGAAGTACAATTTGGTTCTCTTACACCCTCACCCCCCCTTGATCCACTACACAATGACTGCACTGAGAAAACCTTTTTAAAAATTTTTTTAAATTTTATGTTCTCGGATCGTGAGATGGCTGATGATGACATGGATCTGGCTCTTCCATTGAGTAACTCATCCTTAGTCTTCTGATGAGGACACTGTATCATGAGCAACTCAGTGGGGTTTTCTTAGACTTTTTAAACACCGTCAAGATGCAGAAAGGAAGAGGAGGCCAGGGGTAACTTCAGTGAATCAAACCATGCAACCCTTGCACAAAGGTATCATGACTCATTTTCTTCTGGGCTGCTCTTATCTAGTCAAGGATGAGATAGATGGGAAATAGGTGTAATAAAGAAATGAGCCACTGTGAAGATTCCTCTGTGGTAGAAAATGGAAAGGTTCTACCTATTGTTTTAGAAAATCAGATCTTTGTGGATCTGAAGCTAGTTCTTACCCTGTGAATGAATATGGTTCTTCACAAAGATTGCACTGGACAGCACTCCACCCTCCTCCCTTTATCTAATGTTCATTGCATTGAGTTTCTTAAGGTTTAGTCCCATTTTGCTTGCTTCAATGACAGTTTTAGTTTGCCTAAAAGTGCATTGTGTTTTTTGCAGCAGCACAATGTTATCTTGTGGCTTGATGCACGTTCCCCCCAGTCCCAAACACCTCCCCCCCTCCACCCCAAAAAACCCTGATCCTCTTTGGTATAGCCAAGGAACATCTCTTGTCAAAGGCAGCAAGGCTTAAATGAATACAAAGCTATAAACAGAACAATCAGAGTTTCTATTTGTGAGAGAGTACTTTCTGACAGTAGGCCTAAGCACTTCAGATGCAAAATGCAATTAATTGTATTTTGAGCAAACTGTATTTCAGAAAGCTTTGTATTGGATGTTGGTTGCTAATTCAATTTACCCATTCCAATGCTCAGGTAGTCTCTTTATTTTCTGTGTTCTGGGATAAACGATCTGTATTCTTTGATTTTTACATTTTATATAAATTTAATGTATAGCAACATCAGAAAAGAATTTGAATGGAACAGAGCATGTGTGATCTTTCTTTCATGGGCAAGGTGAGTGCCCAGGAGACTGAATACATTTGCAGGCAGGTGCTGATGCTGGAATTGCAGGGAAAACAACTATGACTGCAGCAAGTCAGCAGACTTTGCAATTGTCCCTGTCAGTGCTGCATGACTAGACCAAGGCTTCCACTGGTCAAATTCTTTCAACACATGATCTACCACAACCAGGGGTCTTCTAGGAAGAGATTTAAACAATATGCAAATTGAATTACACAAGCTAGAGGTAACTAATTTGTGACACAGACAAACCAGTGTTTATACACTTGTGCTCAGGTCTGGGGAGAGGGTATAATCATGTTTGTTTGAGAGATACAGAATGCAAATTAAGGAGTGACTAGAGCTGAGCTGTAGTGTAGTCTGCCTGGTTTATTCACAGTTTTGATCTCTGTTATTTGATGCTGCAGTACTGCATGCTCACTATTACACATGTAATTTCACGTGGGTGTTACAGAACACAAAATAGTTGGAGTTAAATGGAAAAAAACAAACCAAAAACAAAACCCTGAAGTCCACATTCAAGCTCCATGCTTACACACAGATTTGTGGAGCAGCTTCATGGCAAGCCTATGTGGCCAGTCATGTCTGCTGAGGACAAAGGCCCTTGTCTCATCCTATTCAGATGTATAAAGAATAGCAACGAAGGAGGGAGCAAATTGTTACTTATGCCTGCTGGCATAAAATAAAAAGCAGTGATTTTAAGCTGCCATAAGAATTAGCATTAGACAATAGAAAAAGTTGTCTGAGCTTTCTCAGTGAGCATTCTCCAGAAACTGTTAGCAGATACAGTTCTGTATCTATGACATACTCTGAATGACTTCCTGTCATTGTCTCTAGCTCTATGGTATTCAATTGTGCAATTCTGAAGTTCTCAAATACAAATAAACAAATATGAATGTTGTGAAGTTTTCTGCTCTTGGAGTGTTGCATGTCACATATAACTGTGAATAGTTAACAATATTTATTGCTGTTGCTCAAATAATATCCAGAGATCAAAGATCTATTACACTTGGTACAGGGCAAACATCAAATTCAGTATGTTGGGCTGTTGTTTTTTTAACATCTGTAAATCAGTGAGTATTGAGTAAAACTGAACTTTCTCAGGCATCTAGTCTCACAGTCCCTTAGTGCTTGTTATGGCTGTATGGTTTCGCATGACAAAATAAAAGTAGGGCTGCAGGTCAAATCTTGTTCTTTGCTATACCAGAGGAAAGCTACAATAAGTATACTTGAAGTTATTATTCCAAGTTTATACCAGCACTACTAAGCGAGTCTGCAACTTGAAAGAAAATGAAACAAAACCAGAAATTTCAGAGTTAAATAGGCAGTGTGTGTTTGCCTTGAAGACAAACAATGATGTCAGTGAACTAACTTCAAAATTGGGTAAAAAAATTAGAATGATAATCTATACCCTCGAAAATTAGAAAAGTCTGCAGTGAATTGTGTTGATGCCCATCTCAAGATTCATTTCAAATATAGTCTACCTCAAACATTCATTTCAAGGAAATTGCTACTGCAAACTCTCATAACTTCTCAAAACATTCACAAAATTCTCTCCACTTGTTCCTGCTGACTTAATGAGCAGATAAACAAAAGCAATGTCAATGTTATAATGTATAACTAAATTGAAACAAGGACTAGGGCAAAGAATAGAAGCCTTACATGTTATTTTTTTTTCTGAGAAAATACCAGAATGGCAGCCAAATCATAGTCTTAAGCTTTGACCACTGTAACTTGTCTGTAAGCCAAAGCTTTTACATGTTTTGAACCACTGTTTAACAAAAGAAACAGAATATTCAAAAGTTTTACCGGTACACATACAGTGGTATTTATCTGTGGTTTTCATTGATTCAGCTATGAACTGTGTGTTGAGTATGCTTTTGTTTGGTTGAGTTTCTTTCTTCTTTAAAGACAGTTGAAATTTGGCTTGAAAATACTGACCAGAATATAGGAGCATAAGATTATGGCACCCCTGAGGTTAATAATGTCTCAAAATCAAAGTAGGTATAATCCACTGTAATGCGAACTTCTCTGACAAGGTCTCTTAGTCTTTCTTTATTGTTAGACAGAAATTTGTCCAACAATAGACAGAAAAAAATGCCTGGTTTGGAAGGAATATACAAATGTTTTTCTGAAATATCTCATGCAAGGCAAAGAGGCTCATGACAATGAAGTCAGCTGCTCACATCACACACACATTCTGTGGAAAAACGTAGCAAGTGATCTATGATCAGAACATTTTTATTGCTGTTCTACATCTTTCCTGCCTTCTCTCACATCAGGAAATAATCCTCAAGTTTTGGTAGAAAATTCTATTAAGATCTGTTCCAAATCTTTTGTAAAATATGATGCAATTTAAGGCAACACAGTGAAGAAAGGACAGAGGAGGATGTTGTCAGTATTGGAATAAATATTTACACTACATTAATCTCTATAGAGCATTAACTAAAACTATTTACGTAGACTAATTATAAATACTAAACAACAAATTGCCACCTACAAAGTCTTAGAAGACATGTCAAAATCTGAGTGTTAACTCAGAATGCAATTGAATTTAATGAAAATTTAATAACATAAAAGTACAATACTTTATCATTTGTATCAGTGTGCACAGTAGAGAAGGTATCTGCCCTGATGTTCCTTGTAGGCAAAGCTCTTCTCAAATTCAGCTCACTATTTGTGTCTGGAAAGCTAAGTAATTTTGTTGCTGTTTTAATAAAACACAAAATAGCATAGCTGCTGTCTATCTCTAAAGCCATGTGTGCCTACTAACAATCTGTATACTGAAACCAGTTTGTACAGTCACAGTTAACACCTGCTTTACTGGCATGCCCTATTATAAGGTAAAACAATTGTACAGCATTCTGGTCTAAAGACCCTAATCACAAAATGGTACCTGAACCCAGCTGTCACAAGGGAATATTTTTACCAAACATACATTTGTGGTTTAATAAATATACTCCTTGCACTTACCACACATGAGTAAATTTAAGCAAATTAAATTGGTCTCGGAGTACAAACCTTTTGTGCAAGGTGTGTAAAGTAATTCTTCCACTTAGTTTCTGTTTTGGGCATCACACTTAAAAAAAAATGTAGATGCACTGGAGACAATCCCGAAAGGAGTAAAAAGAATGAGCTACAGTCTAGAGAAAGAGTGAGGGAGAGTGGGAGGACTTGGCATTGTTTAGTCTAGAGAACAGAAGACTAAGGACAGATGGGACATCAGACCATAACCATGAACAATGTTTCTGCAAAGAAGGAAATATATAGGTGAGGGAAAAGAGGCAATGAAAACACTGGAAGATTCTATACTATTACTCAAAGTAACTTTGCTTAATAGATTGGTTAAGGGTTTACTGAAGATTTCAGGCTAAGTCTTATTTTCAGTTTAAAAATTAAATACCGATATCTAGTAAAGATGTGAAGCACAAGTAAACATTGTAGATAAGTTGTAGCTTCTAGGCCCATTCTGAAAACTTAACAACAAACTCTCTAGTATCTCTTGAAGATTTCGTGTTAAACAAATTTTCTATGCCTAATCTATTAATATTTCCACAATGGAAATGTGGCTCTAGAGACTTTCAAACCAGTTATTCTGAATCTTTTTATGCTTAAGGGGAAAACTGATTTTTCCTTTTTACATCTATCTTCAAGTAATGGTGACTGTTTTGAAGCTGTCCTATATTTCCCTTCCATTCCTATTCCTTTCTTGAGATCTAAACAACAAAGTTACTGAAAAGTACCCACTGTAACTGCAAACAGCTATAAACAATTCAGGATATTATGTGTAGATATGCACATTAAAAATGCAGAAAGCCTTACGCTTCTGAACTGAAACTTGGAACATTACACTTCCTGTGTGGAGAGGAGTTCATATTCTTTGTATTACTAACATTTACTTTGTCCTTCTAGAGACCTGTTATGTAGGAAGAGATCATTTACCAGTGACTCACAAATACACATAGTCAGAAAAAATGATCAAGCTGGTCTTGCCTACTCAAAATGCTACAAGAAATCATCAGATGTGGCAGGTAGGTGAAGTTACCCCATCACAATCATATTTTACCTTGTGTTATATTGTGCCATATCTTATTATCTCTTCTAATGGTGCAAGTTTTCTGGAGTATTTACCTGCCTCACAAAACATGGTGACTGTGGCACATACAGCTGTAGTCAGTGCAACTTCTGAGCTGCAGTCAGTTCTAACTTTTACAGTTTTCAGTAGCAGATCTCTAGGTAACAGAGGTCAGTTGTACTGCCCTCATTTTTAAAAGAACAGAAACTGTAAGACTGGTTTTTGGAAGATTAGCCCCTGTTCTTCTGTTAACTACTGACAGAGTCAAAAAGAGCATTTAGGTACCTAGAATCCTAATCCTGCTCTGTAAGAAGGAGACAGCATTCCTGAAAGCACTCTTAAAAATCATATCAGCAAGGAAACCTGGCTATAGGACTGTTAACAGGACCTTCTGTAAGGGTCACAGGTAGTCAGAAAAAAATGATATAAACATATAAGCACCAAAAATTTTAGTTCATAAGAATGAACTATAAACTTGTGATTTCTTGCTTATTAGGAGGTCTAAGAATACCACTGCCTCTTAATGTATTTTAGGTTCTGCATCAGAAAAGTTAAAAAAAGAAGGATGGAATATAAAGATGTGTAAAAAGAAAATGCAGGGATGTCCAAGCAACAAGAACTCACTCCAGGCCTAATTTCAGGGACAAACATCTCATTTCCCCTGTCTCCTGGCTTTGAAAGTTCTGCTTGCATATAACTTTGGGTAATGAAACAGTACTCTTAGAAAAACAATTGCATTTCAACAGGAGACCAAAGATGCATGATTATTCTCTACAATCCTTAATGAATGGTCGATGCACAAGAATGCATCCATCCAGTGAATTATAGTCCAGACAATGGAGGCTTAGACATATAACTTACAAAACCGCTTCTGTGCTTGAGACGTGAACCTAATGTCCTAATATGGCTGTGGTCTGTTTGACATCGTCTGAATGCTCCTCAGCTGGGCCTGCAGCAGAGTAACTGCAAAAATGTTACATCTCCCACATTTATTTCTGTTTGAAATGCGGCATGCTCTAGTATTAGCATTAAGACTTGATTTGGTTTTGTGGGTTTCTTATTTAAATGTCACTAATTTAATTTTGGGAAACTTTGGTCTCATATATTGTGGCTTTCAAATGTGCATATGTACATGTCTGTGTGAGTGTTGGAGATGAAGAGACTAAAATAGCCTTGGCACTCTGCTATAATTCTTAAATACCTGTGAGTCAATCTCTAAGTATTGCATATGTATAATTAACTTCTCCAGTGCTGCATTCCTGGGTAACTACATGGTTATGTAGGTATAAAAAAAGTTGATTTCCAGTGGTTTCTATAATGCCACCGAAGTCACACATACAGAAGCTCAAACATCAAGAAACATTATAACTTAATTAAAAAGAAAACAAAGATGACTTCTGGAGTGATGTAATTCAGTGTATTTTTATGTATGTGATAAACTATTTCAAAGAAATTACTAGCCAGTGAGATCACTCAGTTGGCTCAGTTTGTGCTATTCCAAAAATAGATGTGGCATTGTGCATTGAGAGGTTTATTTCACTTGTGCTGCAGGAGAATCCATTACTTATTACACTTCTTTTTTTCATAACAGGTTAAATATTTGGACTTTAGGACTGTGGGAAACCATTTAGACTGTCCATCTGTTCTTTATTCCAGGGATTGGCCTCTACCCTGACCAGCTGCAGCAGTTGGGGACTTCAGATGTCATTCAAATCTACCTGGCTTTACTGGACCAGAGATTCTAGGTCACAAAGTGTCCATTGCAGCTAGTGCGAGGCAAAATAATTCCTGAAAAACACCATAAGAACGATAGATTCATGGGGGAATCTTGTTTGTTTGCAGGTATTAGGCCCACTGAAAGTGGACCCATATTTCTGGAAAACTATTTGGCAGATATATTTTCAATCAGAAATAGATTGGTTTTTTTCTTTTAATGACTACATTTTTTCAAACAAAACTTTAGTATTTTTAATTGCTCCATGTTTGAAATTCAAAAGAAATGTTGCTTTGAATAAGTAACGTTTAACCTGGACATTTCAAAACCGTTGAGGAAAGGTGCCATCTCTTGGATAACAAGGCACGTAAATGCTCAAACTAATGCATTCTAGCAATGTTATCTAGCATTCATGATATATGAAGTGATCCAGAAAATAATCTTTTGCCCTCATCTTGATCAGGCTGTAAATGCCTGGCCTCATTAATTCAGAATGCTAGATTAGCCTTTGATCTAAACTCTGCACACTGCATAAGAAGGTATCCTAGGCTATTGTTATGTGGTTACTTCAATAAAGCAGATGTCTTCACTGCTGCCAGAAAAGATCAATCTAGTCTTTTCTGCTTCTTTCCAGTAACCCACTGCCTTTTCCCTGCTGCTTTCTGTGTCCTGCCTGTAGTGTGCATATAGCAACCCTTTGAACGTTATCTGTCTGAAAATTAATATCAAGGAAACAAAAACAAGTCACTGTTCTTACAAGGCAGCAGAAATGTCCAAGGGCGCAAGGTGGGTAGGACTGCCCTGTTATTATGGAACATTGTGGATTTACTCTGAAGCGATCACGTACCCATGCAATCAGGGATTCAGAACACCTAGAACTGAAGAGAGACCAGCTTTATCAGGAAATGAGAGGAGCTATCAGTAATCCCAAGATCTGCATGAAGATCACTTACGATATCTCCTTCAGCAGTTCACAGTTAAAGGCAGAGATGAATACCAATCATATATGGTACATCAGTAAGCAGAGCCCATAAGAAAAAAAAAAAAGATCGGAAGACACACTGTCACCTTAGTTAAAAGTGCTTTTGTCATCAGCCCAGAGACCGTCCTGGGGCTGATGTAGGGAAGTCCTTCCATTGTGGCTGAAAGGGCAATAATCCCATGAAGGAGTGTGCTCCAAATTGCCTGGGACAGACCAGAGTATCAGAAGGAAGATGATGCCTAGCTGATTTTGATGTTTACCTGGGAAGAGAGGCTGGACTTCTGCTCCAGTTTGCACGTTTCACAGTAAATAGCATGTGGGGAAAGTAAGAATAAACAGTAGGCATGAAGAAAATAGAAACTTATTTAAGTATATACTGTCAAAGGCCAAGTATGCATAAAAGCTTCCTTACTGCAAACTGCACCTGAGACATTCCAAAACCCTTTGTAGAATACATTTGAAAATAAGATATCTCAATGAAAACCAGACAGCCATCTTGAATGAGGGATTGAGACAAAGTTTTTATGATTATTCCCTGCAACATTAGCAAAACTGACATTGAAGCAGGAAGAGAAACAACTACAGGTCAAAATCTTGTAGATGTCAGAAGTTCAATCCAGACGTGTTTGATGTTGCCCCTGTAAATAATATGCACAAAACCAGCCTAATTCTACTATAGTTTAAAGATATATCTCCCTTGCCTCTTAAGCTATCTAGGGTGGAAAAGCTTCTTCCACATCAGTTAGGATTTCTTTTAATTTGAGTCACTTTTTCTATCACAGCAACACGTTTGATTTTATTTATGCTATGGAACCAAGTTAATGTTCTTATTAGTCTGTGACATATCCCACGACACCTTTGCAGGAGGGATGATTCATCTCAACAGGCTGAGCTAGTGCAATTCTTTAAATAACTAGATGTGAAACGTATGGTTCAAGATAGAAAACATTTTGAGAGTGGAATAAGGCCAGGAATAGCACCTGTTGCTAATACAGTATAGTGAGATTTGATGTCTCATAGAGGACAAAGCAAAGAAAACTTTAATCTCCAAGAATCTTTGAGTGTACAGATCACTTTAAAAATACAGGGCTACAAAGCATGTGCCACTTTTAGGTTAAAACTGACGCATATTTTCTACTGTGGCTCCATTAAAACACTTTTCTTTCTAAGTAGGTGTGGTGGTTTAGCCCCATGTCCACCCAGTCATAATATCACTCCCCCTCCTAAGCTGGACAGGAGAGAGAGAGGAATATAACAAACGACTTGTGAGTTGAGATAAGGACGGAGAGATCAAACTCAGCAATTAACGTCACGGGCAAAACAGACTCAACTTAGGGACAAAAAGGTTTGATTTATTAAAGAGACAATAAGAGCAGGGAGATGAGAAATAAAACAGTCTTAAAATACCTCCCCCCACCCCTCCACTTTCCGAGACTCCCTTTCCTTCTCCCCTAGAGGCGCAGGGGATGAGGGGTTGCAGTCAGTTCATTACAGATGGACTTTGCCGCTGCTGCTTCTCAGGGGGCGGCCTCCTCACACTTCCCACTGCTACACTGTGGGATCCCTCTTCACGGGAGACAGTCCCTCATGACTTCTCCAGCGTGGCTCCTTCCCATGGGCTGCAGCTCCTCACGAACTGCTCCAGCATGGGCCCTCCCACGGGGCAGCTCCTCACACACTGCCCGACGTGGGTCATGCACCGGGAGAGACAGTCCTTCAGGGACAGGCTGCTCCAGCCTGAGTTCCTCACAGGATCACAAATCCTGCCAGCAAACCTGCTCCGGCGTGTGCACCTCCCCCATGGACTCCCAGGTCCTGCCAGGAACTTGCTCCAGGATGAACTTCTTACGGAGTCACGGCCTCCCTCAGGCATCCACCCACTCTGGTGTGAGCACCTCCCCCACGGGCTGCGAGTGGATCTCTGCTTCCCGGTGGTCCTCCATGGACTGCAGGGGGACAACCTGCTTCACCATGGTCCTCACCACATATCACAGGGGAGCCTTCTTCTCAGTGCCTGGGCACCCTCCTCCCCCTCCTTCTCCACTGACCTTGGTGTCTGCTGAGATGTTTTCACATTCTCTCTCCCTGTTGCTGCTGCAGTTCTGCAACTGTGCAACAACTTCACAAATATGTTATTCACAGAGGTGTTATCTCCACCACTAATTGGCCAAGCCTGGGTCAGGTGCAGGGTCCAACTTAAAATTGACTGGCCCTAACCCTGTCAGCTACAGAGAAAGCCTCTGGCAACTCTTTTTGTTTAAAGAAGCCACTCCTTTAGCCCCCCTGCTACCGAAAAACTTGGCCCAGGCAAAGCCACTACAGTAGGGCAAAGTTTTTGTGTGTTGACAGGCAGCTGGGAGTTATCTAGAGGATTCAGAAAAAAGGAAGGATGTCATGGAAGAGCTGAGGTGTGTGACAGCAGATCAGCTTCAAAACTCAGAGTGACAGGGGTGTATTCTGCTGATTCATTGCTGGACCTTAAGGTGGAAGACAGAGCATGTGAGACTTGCATTTGTTCCAGTGTAGCTGGTTCAAGATTTTATGCCACTCACTCCACTTTGGGGAATCCAGTGCCATCAGGGAGGGCTATGTGTTAGAAAGTAGTAAGAATACTATAAAGAGAAACCTGTTGGAAGGAAGAAAATAGATGTTAAGGTGAGTATGTGAGGAATTATAGTTGTACTTGAAGAAAATTTATATCTGAGAGCGATGGACCAGGAGAAGCAGTTTTAGAGGCCTTTTTGTTTTTTTTTCCTGGTTCGACTTGTTCAAGGTGAAAATTCTCCCTATGATATTGCATTTTGTATACCTTTTAAATGACAGTGTCTGTGAGATAACCAGACTAGTTGGTCTGTTTAGGGATGCAAGAGATGGTCTTGCATCGTGAGCTTTAAAGCATAGCAACTGTCTTTTAATTCCTTCCCGAGTCTTCCTTCTGTGAGAGGCTGAGTTTAACGCTCCTCTGTTTCAGTTGATGGTCCTGTGGCTTGTGAGGAGTTGGTACAATGCGGCTGTAAGAATGAAACTGTCAGAAAAAAAAGAACAGAGCACCCGGTTGTGGCTATGATTTAAAAGGTGATAATGAGCATGGCAGTGTTACGACCATGGAGACAGGATTGTCATGAAGGGAAAAAGACTAAGAGAAATTATCTTACACAAAAGTAACAAATTTTGCTCTGTGTATGAAAGCAACTCTTGTACCACCTTTCACATTTGAGTAGCCAGAGGCTGTTAAGTAGGAAAAATGTAGAATATCTCCCATCAGTTTCTCTCTCCAAAATTTTTCCATAGCATGTCAATTTGAAAACAGTAGTTTAGCCATTTATTATCCATGTCCTAGGTAAGGGAAATAAGCTGAGTTCCTGGAATTTCTCTCCATATATTTTGGTTTCTTTGTTTTTTTTTTTCAGCACTTGAATAATTCTCTTGGCAATTCTTTGAACTTTCTTGGAGTTGTGATGTCAGTCCTGAGTTGGACATATTAGACTGGATGTAGCAGCAGTCCTTCCAGTGCCAGGTGCAGAAATAAGATTGATATTTTTTTACCTGTACACACATCCAATGATTTGATTAGCGTTTTCTGATGATTGGCAACACATGAGGGCTACCATAAATGATTATTCTCATGTTGTTCTGCAAGATAAGGCCCAGTATCATCTCCTGTAATTATAGCTCTACTCAGACTTTACATGAGGCTGTTCGTGTTCACCTTCACATCACTCAGTGGCAGTGACCTGCTCTTCACTTTTTATCACTGCTCTTTGAAACATATGCAGGCTCAATCAGTTAAAGTGCTAAAAATAGCACAAGCTTAGAAGCATGGCTATACAGATGTGAATTAGAAATACAATTACCTGATGATGATTTTCCAACTTTCAAGAGTTTTTTGAGATTGCTTATAGGAGAGTGCATTGTTCCAACTCCTTTTGTCAAAATGCTGTGTAATAACAATCAGACTGAGATTAAGTGGAAGTCTTAACATGTTAACACAATACCTGTTTAATCCTAATCTTATTGAATACTTTGATAGACAAGATATATTTTCAGTAAGCACGTTAGAGCCAGTATTAATCTGCTTTCAGATTCTCAGTTAATCAAGTTCTTGATATGCCTTATTGTCACTGATGCCAGGATGAAAGGTGTGTGTTTACATTTACTCTTTCAAAATACTGACACAATATTAGCTTTCAGATAGTCCTTTCTGAGTTTTCAAGTGTCTTAAGTGACACCAACAATGACTCTTTTATGGTCCAGTGATTGTAATTGCCATTTGACTCTTGGAAAGTCCGAGCATAACTTCATCCTTCAGCTATACTTCTTTATTGGCAATATAATACTTGCCTCAATTGTAGGATTCACTTGCATGAGTGGACCAGTGATCAAAGATGTTTCCCCAGTTATTGTAGGGGCTCTGCTGATGGAGAATATTCTCATGGGAATAGCTGAATCTTGAACCTGGGATTTAGTCAGATTAGTTTCAAGAATTAACAATTTCAGCAGCAGCATGGATTTAAATTGTCTCATGCTATTTTGAAACCACATTTGCATCAGTATAAACTTTTTCAAACCAGACCTTTAAAAAGTAACTGCATAAAAGCTAGGTAGCCTGAACACCTTTTGTGTGTGGTAAGTAGGAGATGTGTAAAGAAAAACTGGTTTTGGTTAACCTGTGTGTTTTCAGCCTAGTGATTGTAGGATTTTAGGCATCGTAGAGATGCACACACAGGCAAACACACATGACAGTAAGGCTCACCATGCCTTTTTGGCAAGTAAGAAAGTATAAAATTCCTATTGGAAATAGAAAAGTGGGGGTAAAATGTTACAATATGTAATGCAGGCAAAGTATTAGTCAGATGTTGAGCCAGGGACCAGGTAGAGACTTGTGGAAGTCGGAAGGTCTGTGGAGGAGGTTTATGTTTTTGGTGTAACTGCTGAAAACCATTTAGACAATCTGTACTGCTCATTAATTCACTCCCTGTCTACTGCCCTGTAAAATATTAACAATCTGGTACATTTCATTGATTTTCACCCTGTTTGCAGTTGTGGCGATGTGTTTCTTTCTAATTATTTTTGGAATACAGATAGAATGGTTCCATATTTCAGATGAAACATGGTATGGGAAGGTGGTCAGAGTCTAGAAAGTCTCTTTCTAATACATAAGTAATCTATGAGACATAGGCACTGACGTTCTGTTTTAAAGATGTTTTGTTAGTTTGGCATAGAAGGGCTGGACAAGACAGTGGGTGCTGAGTTCATGGTGTCACAAATATTTTCTCAGGTACCACGCTTAACTTTTGCTCCACTCATACACTCATACACACATACACAGAAGTATTTGAGTGGAAACCTTGATTAGGCCACCGTTAAAATTAAAATATAGTATAAAATATAAAAATATAGTATAGAAAACAACACAGAGGCAGGAAATGAGAAGTATTCGGGCTAAAGAAACTAAGGCCCTCTGTCCCAGTGCTGAAGTCTCAGCATGGTGGGACCTGGTTGATGCCTATTAGTATTTAAGAAGTTTTCTTGGAACAAATATTCTCTTGTGCTACAATGATCTGTGGAGTTTATGTTTATCTTCAGAGAAAAAAAACAATACAAGAAGATCCCATATACCTTCCACAGTTCTGCGTTCCCTTCATTGTGATTACACAAGCATGTGCAGTTCAGCAGTATAATTGAAGAAGTTTAACTACCAAGAAAAATGTTTTAATGTTTAAGAACAAAGATATTTTAATGGAAAACAATTGAAGGAAACAAGGACTAGGAAAGGGCCTCCAGTAACCTTTACCATGCCTCACGATGGGATTAATTTAGACTGATCTTGCAGAGATGCAAACTGCGCAACTGTGGTGACAAGTCAACACAGCATTTCACCACACTTTTCATTGGAAACCCTTCCTAGCTTGTTCTTGCTGCAATGAAGCCTATTACCTCTTGTAAATAGCCAATGTAAACAAAAGAAAGATTATTCCTCCTGCTTTTCAAAGACCCTTTGGTTTGTGAAGAACATCATGTCCCTTTTCCAGCCTTTTCTTCTTGAGGCCAAAGTACCTCAGTTCCTGCACATCTACTGAGGACACTGCCTAAATCTCTTCTCATTGATATTACTCTCTGAATTCTCATGTCGTTCACTCCTTCTTGAAGTGCAGTGCCTAAACTACAGGCAATGTTTCAGCTATTGCCTTACCGTTGTTGAGTACAGCAGAAGGCTTGTTTCACACATCTTGCAGGCTCTACTCCTCTTTAAAAATCCCAGTGTGGTGTTTGCTTTTTTTCACAACAGCATGATAGTATTGACTAATGCTTAGCTTGTGATTCAGTGTATTCCATGGAGTCTTTAAAGAAGAAACATCACCAGACACTTGTTTTCCATCTTGTATTTATGCAGTTGATTATTCCTGTCCAAATGTAACATTTTGCATTTACCCCTCTTTAACGGTGCTCAGGTGATGATGAGAGCCCTCTTCACTCTTCCTGTAAAATCTTTGCCAACATTTTTTATGTTTCTGACTGCAAAACCCACAAGATACACAGGACTAGCTGTTACAATTATTGTTTTTTGTCTTTGGATTTATGTCTTTATTTGTTTAGAAGGCATCAGAAATAAGGGTGTTGGATGAGCACTGACTCTACTAGCAAATATTTCATATGCGGACAAGGAGATAAGAGAAGAAACTTCTCAATTTGTGTGGTAAACTCTATAAATTCTGATTTGTTTAACCAGAGATTAAACCCAGCTGTGAAGCAAACAGTGTAAAGAAGAAAAAGGCAGGAGCTGACATTAATTAAACCTTTGTAAAGTTCCATGACGTCAAGTAGATAATTAAAATTTTAGTCAGGAGAAAGATCTCCAGCATATATAGATTTCCTTTGTATTCTCTTTCAATGCAGCCATGAGTTTGGGTGCAAAGCAATCAAGGAGTTAGTTACAAAGAAAACATCTCTTTCCAATATGTTGTAAAAATAGGTCTATAAAGTGCTTAGCTCACACTTACTAACCAAAATTAAATAAATAGGTCTTCAGCAGTTTATTCTAGAGTCAAAACTGAAAATATGACAGAAATAAGAAAATGTGGATAAATAAAAGTATCATTAAGTATGATTTTTTTTTATATCACTAATTACTTTAATAAGAGAAGCAGAAGAGAGGCTTATTAAACTTAGCATGTTTGTTTCAATTCCCACAAAGCATCAGGATTTTTCTGACTTCACTTCTACAGTTTTGGAATCGCTGTTCAACTGTTTTCCGTTTAAAAGTAGTAAACCAGAAACCGGGCCAGATTCATTAATTGGAAAGACACCTATATTTTGAGCACCAAGATCTGTCTGAGACTTGAATTCTGCCATGCTGTAGATGTTTTTTTTTTTCTTAATCCTCTGATTACTTCCTCTAGCATTCCAGAACTAGACCAAGAATAACTTTGAAGCACCTATTTTTATCATTTACATAATCTAGCATTGCTTAAAAAAATCTCAAACAGTTCTTTATCAAAGTTATGTTGCAGGCTTCAGTATGGAAGGGTCAGAAAATGTAACAGTCCAAAAGATTTTATTTTCAAACGTCCTGAACATAGATTCTGTCTCTGCTATTTGTACTCTATGTAATATTAATCTCACAAAACTCTAAGGCTTGTTAATAGATTTCCAGAAAGGTGGGCCCTACCTAAAAAATGCGATGATATATACATACAGCCTAAAAAATTCAGTTTGCAGCATGTCTGTCTTAACTTCATTTTGAATGTAATGCCCTCCAAAGAGCTTACCAACAATAACTTATTGAGCTTCACTGTCCATGCATTAAACAAGTTATATTATGTGCACTTGCTCCTCTGTTTACAAGCCTAGTGAAGGTAAGTTTGATGTAGTATTTTCTTACATCAGTACAAATCTGCTGAGATTCATAGATAAATCTGCTGATGGGCATAGTTACTCTCAAAACCATTTTTTTTTTTAGTGAATCTATAAATCAGCAAAGTGCTTAGTGCTGGGGTTTTTCCTAGTTTGCATTTGCCAAAGTGCTTTCAAAGAAACTAGTCAAACTTCTTCAGTTTCTCACTTCTTGTTCTTTTTGATGAAAACGCATGCAGGGTGGCCGCTCTGCAAATTACTGTCAGCCAGCTCTGCGTGTCACACACGCAAAACACTACCAATTATTATAGATCCTCTGTGCTCTGGCAAATTACTCCCTGCTGCACTTACATGCTCTGTTTTCCATAATGAGACATACAGGTTCCTCACTACCTTGTTATGTAGTACTGCAGTTAGTAAATGGTTCACTAGTAAAAGATCACAAAACAGCCTGACCTGTGTGTAACCAAAACATATCCCCCCAAAAAAAACCCCGAAAACCACAAAACGCACTGAGAATTAGCAGAAGGCTTCATCCTCTAAAATGAGGAGACATATCGGGAATAGAATAACCCCTGTTTCAGCCTTTCTGTGCCTGTTCCCATATATATAGCAAATTTTTCTGGCAGTCACACATATGTACCTGGACAGTTTAGAAGCTTTTTTTTTAATTCATCTTTTCCCTCATATAAAAATAATTGTGATTTGGATTTTCCCTCCTGACAAACCAGCATAAGTAAAATTAATTTCAAAGGAAAAAAAAATACAGCAGTTTGAATCAGGAAACAAGATACTTGGCAAAACCACATTTTGAAGAAAAACTTTCCAGAAAATTAAACATAAAACCTTTCATGCCTGCTACAGCGCTTTCCTTCTCCTCTCCACCTCCTGTGGATAAGTGCTTCCTCCCATGAACTGTAACATGGTAGCTTTAGCGCTGTAGCCTTTATTGCCTCAGGCAGTAATTTCAGTGCATGCTCCAGTTTCTAACTGAAATTGCTTCTTTTACTTTATAGTGTTTTGCCTACATTTTCCACTAGTAAAACTGAAAGCTCTCCCAGATCCTGCAATTGGATAGGTAGACTGGGGGTCTAGTATGGGAGATGGGTTTAAGCCACGTACCTCCACTGTCACTCAGGACTTTACCTGCAAACACACTATCCTCCAGCTGCAGGAAGTTAATATTCTGTGCTTGATTGAGGGGAACTCCTGGGGGTGCATAGTGTGGGCTGTCTGGCTCAGCCTCTTCAGCAAGAAAAGGGAACTGTAACATGGTCTTCTCCATGTGAAGTCTATAAGGTCCTGCCATGGCTTAGCCTGCAGACCATGTCATCTTCAACATCTACCTATATGTCTACCTACACCAGCAGTGTTTTCACCCTCAGTCTCTTGTAAAAACCCCTCTCTGCACTAACCCCTTCCTGGAGACAGTCCCCTCTCACCAGCCTGCCACTGGATAAGCTCATGTGAAGCATTCTGCTCGTTCTGTAGCAAAAGATGAGCCAGAGTGTGAAATTAAGCTGCTACCTTAACCTACCTTGCTGTGCCTGTAGCAAAAATAGTTCACACTGTTGAGCGAGGCTAAAACACACAACTGTTCTTCATCTGATTCAAGAAAGGATGCAACACCTTTTCTGCCTCAACCACACACGTTCACTGGAAGAGGGTAGCTACCCAAATAACAGTAACAGTCTCAGCTGTCCCCTTTAAACTGCTGCTCCAGACCTGACAGAGGCTTAGAAGCCTGAGAGAGACTGAGACATAGCCAAATTCTGTGGCTCCAACACAGGTTGAATTACAATAACAGAGCAGCTGTGAATTCTCATGCAAGTTTGTTACATGGCAACTAAGGGCATATTATTTATAGTTTTCAGCAATCTTGGAATCTGTACCCAGGTTCTGCAAACACAGAAGGGCTGGTCCCTTTCCAACAAAAAAAAAAAAAAAAAAAAAAAAAAAGGAAGAAGACTCAGTGAGCACGAGGATGGCTGGGAAGAGCTGAGGGTTAAACCACATCCAGCTGCCTCCTAGGAAAATGCAGTATTCTCCTGAGGCCTCTATTGACAGTTTTGACAGGTTTATAACAGAGCAAGTGGTTCTGAATAGCAAAATTATCTTCACAACCCCTGCAATCCATGGGTTACTCTGACAGTCTAGACAGCACAGATGTGTCTGCACAAAGCTGGTGATCCTGCCCTCACCTGCAGCACAGCATCCATTTTTCCTATTGATGCTTCCTTAATTTTATTGATGACTAATGCATCAAGCTGCTGGAAAATGAGTTACTATTCCTCAGTCAGTCAGCATTCAAATATGCTGCTCATATCGCTGTCTGACTTTTAACTTTTGATTGCAGATGCAGCATTTTAGGGGAGAATGGTCAGACAGAAACCATACTCATATCCAACATTTAAGTTTTTAGGTTCTCAGAATAAGGGCTAAATTGCTTTGTGAAGTAGTGACAGCACCAAGAACAGAATTTCTTTACTTGCTGTGGCTTCCTTTCAGCACCCTTCTGTGTGTTTTTTTCCATCAACAAAGTTTGCTTTTTATTTAGGAGAAGGCCATATCCACCCTCCATCTGTGAGTGTGTGTGTGTTTTCATTCTCATAACTTCTTGTGAGCTAATGGGTTTAATAGTTGCGTTAGTGAGGTCACACTGAGTCTCAGGCTTTCCAGGCAGTCACAGGCAGGCTTGCAAAGAAAATGTGGCTGCAGCTGCTTTGGGTGGAAGCACTGACATGCACGCCTGACTCTCTGGCCCACTCTGTCCCCTCTCCTCACACACTGGTTAGCTGACTAAAGATTTCACTGCAAATCCACCTGACAGGCTGAAAAGTCTTGACTCTGTTCTTGACAACAGGAAATAAGCTTTAGGTCTACCAGGGGTGTCTTGATCAACAGCAGATGAACCTGGCTCCTTGTGCATCATCTCAAGGACAATGCAATTGGTAGCCTTCTCACCTTTCTGACATGTAACAGGTTTGGGCTGGAGGTCTGATTAAGATCCAGACCATTCTGTTATAAATAGAAAGAAAGTGAAGCCAAGATCTTGAGAGTATTTGCAAAAATAAACTCCATTGGCCAAGCGCACCCTGCAGTGAATCATAAGAAGCCTCATAAAAGCCCTTTACAGTCCCCACTGGATATGATGTAAGTGTTGAGTGATCTGAGCAGACCCTCATCAGTCCCTGCCCACTTTGGAAACTCCACACGCACCCAGCTGGGCATGCTCCCTCCCTCCTGAGGGTCTGCCACTGGGGAGGGGGGCAGGGACAGTGCTGCTTTTCAAACTTTGGTATCAATACTTGCTCTATATTCTTCAAAAACCTCCTGGGCTATGCTGCTAAAGTTGGAACACAAGAGAGGCAGCAGGTGGAAAATAAGAGGCAGAGAGTGATATGATTATGACTTTCTGGAGAGGAGCATTAAGGGCATTCACCGCCTTCATTAAAATTACATAAACACTCCTCTCTAGTCAGGCTGTTATTTCTTACAGGACCTTACTGCCTTTGCATGTTGTGGATTGTATAGGAACAAGTAGTAGAAAACCAAGATTTTTTTCTTTTTTTATATCTATAATGTGAACAGGTGATTCACAACTGCATTACAACTATACAATATTTTAAAATTCAAGACAGTTGTCCAGAAAGCTTTCTGGATAGTGATGCATGAGGGAATTGTGTGCCATCAGAAGCCTTGTAGGAAGGCTTGAGCTGCAACATACATGAAATAGCATTTCTCAAACACCTTTCAGTGATCCCTTGGAAGTTTTCCACAGAAAACTTTCCCCTTCTCCATTCAATAGCTCGTAAGTTAAAAAACAGTTTTCTAAAAACAGTTTCTCTCCTGGCGAGATCTCTTGGTTCTTCCCTCATAGTTTCTATAGGGGCTTTCTTGAAAAGGGAATGCAGCAATACAAGTTGATGCTGAAGGTGGTATTCTGGCCCCTTATTTCATGTGACCTTCTTAACTCACTGTATCTTACATAAGCAAAACACCTCATTTGAAGAGTAGGATACAGACTGTCACTTTGTGTTCAGCGGTATTTCTCAAAAAATATTTTTGCCCTGAAGCTACTGCCATCTGGAAGGAGTTAGCATGGGAAACAAAAAAAGCCCATCTAAGCTCACAAGACTTATTGCCTGCAGTACTTGAACAAGGAGATTGGTATCCCCATTCATTCCTTCTTTTTTCTACCCACACATGATGTAAACTCATTTTAAAATCCAAACAGTTTGGAAAGCTCCTGCTGTCACTTATGCGCTGAGGCACAAGCTTAGGTTATCATGTTTGCTTTGCATCAACAAATGTCAATTTGCACTCCATAAAAGCACCATACACTGTTGGTTACCATGTTTGTAGATGGCTGCAGGACATCAGCTGTAGCTAGGAAAGTCCAGACAGACAAATATCTAGTCTTAGCAGACAAAGGGAAAAAAAACCCAAAATTTCTACTCAGTTGAAATTCAATTACAGTGGCAAGACTTTTTATTTCTCTTTTTTTTCCCCCCAAGCCCAAGAGGTTATGGGTGTGTTTTTTTTGTTTTTTTTTTTTTTTTAAATGCTACTTTGTTATTCTCCAGTTGCCTTTATGAGCATTCAGAGTGCATGCAGTCCACAGTATACCCTCAGGACTGAAGTTTGCTCAGGTCTTGAAAACAAGAAAAGGATCCCGTTTCCAGAGCACTCACCATGCAGGCATCCATTAGGCATGAAAGGCATGTTTCAGTAAAATATCATTTTTGTGCAGCAAGGTTGCAGCTTCAGATTTTCCCTTTTAATAACTCCAGCAGTGTTTCTGGTTATCAATATTATAACTTTAGTACCGTGGTGAAGTTATAAAATGCAGAACTTAATGTTTTTTTCCTGTATGACTCCATCCAGTACTCTGTTTTACACAATACAAAGAAAAAAATTCCAAAGGACCTCAACATCAAGGGCAATTTCAACCCTCATCCCACACTTTCAGTGTCTTTCCAGTTCAATTGAGTTTATATTTGAGGATGGAATCATAGAATCACAGAGTCATTACAGTTGGAAAAGACCTTTAAGATCATCAAGCCCAACCCATAACCTCACACTGCCAGGCCCATCACTAAAGTATACCATATCCCTCAGTAATTAATCTATGTGTCTTTCGAATATCTCCAGGGATGGTGACTCCACCATCTCCCTGGGCAGCCCATTCCAACACTTAACAACCCTCTTGGTGAAAATGGGGACACAGTTCCTGGTCTTACAAAGAGATAATGCTGTGGAGTCAATCTAACAAGTTACTTCAGAGCATGTAGATATACAAGTGCTTTGAAACCAGAGCACCGAGCACCTTCCAGGATTTAGGTGGGAGTCTAAGGCAGAAACAGAACTATTTTCAAAAGGTATTCTTTTCTCTGGTGGATATTTTTTTATCAAAGAATGCAAGTCCATATCATAACTCAGAAATTAAGATCTTTTTACAAACAAGTAACCCCCCCTTTTTACATTGGGAGTATACTGGGAAGAACTATAAAATTTACTTTACCACAGCATAGTGTCCTTCATTGCAAAAAATACTAACCTGTCTGTAATCAATAGGTATTCACTCAAGTAAATATTAAGTCTTTTAACAGCAGCTACATTGAAATCAGTTCTCAGTTGTTTATGTCAGTCAGAACAAAGTTTTTCAGTTTGCTTCTTTTCTAATTCTTGTTCCTTGCACTTCAAGAATTGATAGGTTGAATCCAAAGCTATTAGTTGCACTAAAGCAACTCCATAGTCATGATAACTGTCTCCGATTGCTAATCCTATCTGCTTTTAACACCTAGCAGAAAGGCAAGTCTATTACTGTTACCCAATGATAATGCTTTCCCAGTTCACAAGACTTCTCTCTAGGTTCAGCAGGCCAGTTTAAGCAGGTTTATAATGATACTCCTTACCTGCAACTGACCTTCTCCTTGTGTAACTTTTTGGCTCAGCCTGTTTGACACCATAGCCTAACATCAATGAATGCTGGCAGGATCAACACTTACACCTCAGCCACTACATTACAAAACAAAAAGTTGGCTGTCAGACATAAAATTGTTCCAGCCAAGAATCTGTGGTGCTTCTTCTCTTCATGTACCATGGAAAGAAGACAGAGGAGCCAATGAAGCAAAACATTAGCCTAGCACTTGAACATAGCAAGACTTATCCTTGCTCCCCCTACCCCAAGGTTCCCACAGCTGTTCAACGTTGCTGTGTGGTGCTCCTGCCAAACAGGTGTCTGCTTCCCTGAGGGCTGGTAACAAATGACTATTTGAGTTCAGTTTGTGCAATGGAAACTGTTTCCATTACAAGCGTAAGTGAAATCTATCCAAGCAACTGACACTGGGATCCCAAAGCCCACGTTTTCATAACCTATGCTGACATAGCCTTAGCCTTTCCACTGAGTTGGTAGGTCAAGGATTTCTTTGTTCCTTAGCTCAAGAAACACGAGTTGGCAAACACTACGTTCACTAAAGCAGGTATCCCTCTAAATCCCCTGATTTAGAGGCTTGAACCCCAGGTTTGCTCAGAGCTTTAAGTTCAAGTGATTAGTGCAAGAGAAGCACTGCAAAAAGCTTACACACGCATTCCTTCCTTATGTGTCAGCACTTCTTTCTTTGCTGTCCAGTAATTCCTACATTAATCATGCTGCAAATCAGTTTGGTACTGAACAGATTTGCATCATGTTGTAACAATTTGCCCACTCTAAGCAAAGGCTGCCAAAGGTTGATTAATTAACCGTGAGATAGATTTTTAAACAACCTGGTGTTTTAAGTTGATCATGCACAATCAGAACATTTTTCAACTTTCTAACACATTCTTCACACAGGAGAAGACCATGAAAGACTGTATGAGCTATACTTCAGACTAAGCCTCATGTCAAGTGTTCCTTTAATACTTGTTGAGGAACCAAGTTTGTGTTAAGACAAATCAGCATCTCACTACATGACAGTTTTGACATTTTCTAGAGACACTGGTATACCTCTTAATTGCAAAGCACATGACACAGCACTATCCCTCCTTGAAAGAAGGCTCACTGAAGCCCT
The DNA here is from genome assembly GCA_013401255.1 of Urocolius indicus. NCBI lineage: Eukaryota > Metazoa > Chordata > Aves > Coliiformes > Coliidae > Urocolius > Urocolius indicus. The sequence goes on along the minus strand of WBNH01006920.1, from coordinate 304,652 downwards.
TTGGGGGATCTGGCAAGCTGATGCCTGTTAAGGATGGATATGACAGATTATCTACAGAGTCTAGAGTAGTAGAATTTGCTAGAAAGAACAGACTCTTGAAGATTCAATTAAACTACAGTTCAAGTCATGCTATCTGCATTTAGGTTATGCTGACTAGCAACCAGTTTTGCCTATTTAAACAAGTAGTTACCTACAGTCAGTGTTTAACAGCTGACGGTAGTTTATTCAGGTGTTAAACTCTATTTGAAGCCTGCTCTAGCACTACTAGAGTCTGCTTAATCCTGTAGCTCAGATATCTATCTTAATGAACCATTTATAGCTATGGTTTTGCACCTGTGTGACACAACTTCAGCTTTGTTATTCTGTTTGAAAATTCACTGGCTGTGCAAGCAATGCTGTACTTCAGAGGCATTAAGCTCAAATTGCCAGAATTATTCTGGGACCTTCTCCTAGATAGATTTTTATAGTCTTTCCCCAGATTAAAACTAACATTCAACTGAATACTTCAAAGCTTTTTTATTTTACTCTTAGTCTTCAGGAATACCTTAAAAGTCAGTTACATAACAAAGACCAATATTGCAAAAATGTGGAGGTGCAGTTCCAAAAAAACCCCATAGTGTCTTCAAATATAAAAATATATATTCAAATTATTATCTAAGAAAAGTATATCACCATTTCTGCCTTAGGCTGGTCCCGCCAGCTTTAGGGTCATAACTCCCCACTACAGAGATAAACTCATATTGGAAGGAGCATCTCCAAGGTTCACGTCACAGGCATGATTCATAGCAAACTGCTTCACTGCAGCACATGGATCCAATATTAAATTCTTTGAAGGTATTCCATAGTTTTCGCTCGAGCAGTGGGTAAAAAGCATCCAAACATCTCCTGGGACGCATACGTCATATACACAAAACCATCTTCATCTTTGTAGTCCTTGTACACTTCAGCCATTGTCAAGGACATACTGGCTAGGCTTTTGTTGTTCACCAGCAGGTAGAATGCTTGTGTAGCAGTTAGAGCCATCCTGCTTCTAATTGAAGAAGGGAGGAGAAACAGAGCATTAAGCATTAGCAAATTTAAGAAGGTGTCAACTTTAGCCTATGAAGTATATCAAACAGGGCAGTTGCATGAACCATGTACAAGAAGTGCTGTGTAAGTCATTATGTGGTTTAACGTCTTCATCAGCAGAAAGTTAACTGTATGTTTGGAGGATGAAAGGCTTGTGCTCTGAGGAAAGGTTTACATTGTTAGACCATGAGTGCTTCTGAGCCTGGGCTTTGAGTTCCTAGTTACCAGGGAGAAACACTGACTAAAAACCAAAAGCTTCTGCAGTAAAGCTAAAATGACTCTAGCGTGGTCTGTTACACTTTCTAGAAGCCTACCTTCTAAAGAAGAGTCTTTTTCAAAAGCATTACATATAATTATCAGGACCTAAGCTGTCAAAGAGCCAAAAGTATCTTTTACAGAAGTTATGATCCACAAAGATCTCTTCCATACTTTAAAAAGTGGGCTGGAAAGCAGGTAGCTCCCACACACTGTCAGAGAACACCCTTAAATACTTTGGCAGGCTTCTTCCCCATAGTGTTTTAGTAAAAGTAATTTAGAAGCTCACTTCACACCTCAGGCTTGCTTTGAACATGAGCAAATTCAGCAAGGTGCAATAACAGAGCAAGGCAGTAACAACTACAAGCAGAACAGAACCACAGAGCCCGTGCACCAAGTTCATCAAGCAGAAAGCAAGCAGAACAGGAGTCTGACATAGTGTTTGCTCACTACAGTTACAGAGAAGAGAGAAGATATTATTAATCCAAAAGGCACAGACCATATTTTTTTTTCCCCAAAAACGCACCCGAGAAAACATCTGTTGGTTTTCTTTAAACACTTGCAAGAGAGGGAAGCCGTTGCTAATACCTTTATCCTTCTCCCCACCAGACAAAGCAAGACGTTCCAGCACAGTGCTAGAAACACCTGGTTAGAGAAGAGCAGCAAGCACCGCTGCAGCACAGCCCCACAGGTACCTGATGATGGTTATGAACTGTGTCATGGTCAGCTCCTCGGGAACAAGAAACTTGGTTTTGTCCAAGAGAGGAAGGTATTTCTCTCTGTGGTATCTCTCAACAATCACCTGTTTGAATCAGACTCATACTTAGCAAAACCTAAAACAACCAGGGCCCTTTCCCCTCTCCCACGCTTTTGAGGGGTTCCCAACCTTTCCTTTTAAATAGAAACAACAACTTCTGAAAACAAAGCGGAGAGTTACCGGTATTTTTGTTGGGAACTTGGCTCGGATTCCTGCCACTTCTTCCAACCGGGTGGCTGCGCGGGAGAGAGCAGAAGGTTACCCGCGCCCGCAGCTCCGCCCGCAGCGCTCCCCCGGCGCCCCCGGCGCCGCGCTACCCCGCACTCCTACCGAAACTCTTCCTTAGCTTGAACGGGCGAGCGGCCGGCGCCCCGGGCACGGCCTGCATCTTCCCGGGCACGGTCTGCATCCTCCGCAGCCACCGACCAGCCACCGCCGCCCACCCGCGCCGCTTATGAGGGCTGCGGCACGCCCCGCCCCGCCGCGCCCCGCCGTGCTGTGCCCCGCCGCGCCGGGCGGCCAATGCCGTGCCGTGCCGTGCCGGGCCGTGCCGGGCCGTACCGGGCCAGGCGCTGCCCCGCTTGGCAGCAGGTGCGGGCGCCGCAGCGCTCCCCGGCGGGCTCGTTTCACGTCGCGCGCTTTCCTTTTCCCCTCTGCAACGAGGCGCGAAGGGAACGAGAAATGCGGCTCTCGAGCCGGTGCCAGCAGCGTCTTTTCCGTTCTTTCCCCGCTTTGGTGCACGTTCTCCAAACTGCGAGATATTTTGCGTAGTAGACAAAGGTGATACGTTGTGAGAAGTCTTTGACCCCATACAGGATGGCTGAAAGTGTTCAGCTCAAGGCTGGACTGTCTTCATCTGTCTTCTCTTTCCAGATGGCCAGTCCAGAAGATCAATTACTTTCTTGGTACTTACAAACTACTTTCAAACTATATCTCTCATTTTAGAAAGAAACTCCAACAAAACTCAAACTTAAAACCTGGAAATTTTTCATATCCTCAGTCTAGCAGATTACTAATTTTGTGAATGACTTGGGAGGTGAGTTTTAACTCTGTTTTTGTTATTAAGGCACGGTCGTGATTTTAAGGATTTCCGAGCAGACTTCAGGTCCATATATTTTCCAAATACTATGACACACTTTCCCCACCTTTCCGATTGCTTGTTCACCTGCTTTTGCTTCAGCTGTCAAGATGGCTTTGCAGCCAGAAAAGGCTCAGAAGGAGTAAAGTGTACCTCAGACTGGTTGTTGTGTACATCAGTCATCTCAGTGGCTGTCTGGAATTGATCCCTGTCACTCATTTGCTGTGCTTATCCCTTTAAAACATAGTAATTTTCATTTTATTTGATCTACCAGGCTAAGGGCAGTTTCTAAGGTTTAGGAGTTATAGTTTATAAATTCTGTGTTTGGCTGCTTTTTCAAGGCAAAATCAATGATTGGTGCCTAAGATTGTTTTTAAAAGAAACATCTTTAATAAATTGTGTGCGTGCCATGTAAACATATGTCATGATTTTCAACCACACTTTCCAGGCCTGAAGTCCTTAGTGCTGCTGAGCTGTCCCTTTCTCTTGATCTGAAAGTGATGAGCTTTAGTCAGGGCACAAGCTCCCTCACGTGGCACTACAAATTCAATTGCTCAGAGAAGACAAGATTCTTGCTTTAAGGAGTTTATGAGCAAGAGCTCTGAACTTGGAGAGAGGACTTGAGCCTACGCTGGAACAATTTGGATACAGCTCCTCTTCATGAGCAGACCCTCTGCATCATGGCAAGCAAGCCCCAGGCCTTCCTTACAGAGCTGAGTCTAGCCTCTTTAGAGTAGAGGTGAGGTGACAGACTGGGGAAGCATCAGTGGAAAGGATGTGTGCCACAGAGGTGGCACAGTGCTGTAAATGTCTGGTGATACATGTACTTGAGAAGATGAAAGAACAGAAGAATAACTAGAATTGTAAAGAAACAGCATAGAATTAAAATATAGCACAGGAACAAAGCCTGTGGGAGGCAGAAGGATGTGTGGAGACCAGAGTGTGTCTTGGGGGTTGTGGTCAGTGTGGGGCTTCCCAAAGCTGTTCAGGAACAGTTCTTCCACACACATCTGTGCGTCCATTGGTTTCTCCCCAGCAAATACAGTAAAAAGATGTATAATCCACTGTGTGTAGAGAAGAAGAAACCTTTCACACCAGAGCTCTGCTTTCTGTGTCATCTCTCACTGCACACAGAGTACAAAAGCATTGCTCCATACACACATCAGCGGTCCTGCTACCAGAGAGACAGAGAGGCTCCTATGCATTACTGTAAGCTCTTATAGAAGCTGCTAGAGAGAAAAATGGATGTCAAAGAAGAATAATTCCCGGTGAACCTGGTGATCAGTTAGAGCTCTAATGTCTGTGAGATCTAAAAGTGAGGGCAAACCCAGGCTTTAGTTAGCATGTGCTAACTAACAATGTAATGTGTTACATTTTCTGTAGGCAGAGAGACTGGAGTGTGTAATATGTACCTGCACGACACCTGCTCTTGCTGTGGCAAATCTGGAATTTCTTTCTTTCTTTCTTCCTCCCCTCAGAAGCTTTTCTGTCATGCATATAATTAATGAAATGGTAGAGTAATTTCATGTAGAGATTGGAGTACTCAGAGGACCCTAGCAAAACAGGAATGAAAGGACAAAAGGGAATTGTTGTTCTATGTTTAATTGCTTGAATGTCCAAACACTACTCATAGAAGTCTTGCAAGTCCCTGAACATTAAAGCACAGCTTGGAGTTGCATATTTTACCTAGTCCAGTTTCATTGTCATGCTCATAGCCTGCCCTGAAGTCCCAGGTTTGCAGCTGTGTAACTGAATTCTGATAAATCTGTTGTCTCTATACTGAGTGATCCCAGCTCTGTGGATCCCAGTTGTATAGAGTCTGACTGAAAGAAACAGCATGTTGTTCACACTGGTCCATTTCACCTTGAAGCCATTAAAAGTGTGTCTCATACCATAAGTGTTTCAGTCAGGGAATTATGTTCCCTGTACAGGAGGGTGCAGGGCATTTGAAATTTGAGAATGCCGTAGAGTTTTAGTTTCAGTAGAAATGAGAACGCTCCTGTGAAAGGCAGAATTACAGTATATGAAGAGAATCTGTCCCAGAAGTATAGCTGAAATCTGAATGTGTGACACTGCCACAGGGAAGAAGTGAGTCAGCTAAGGACTGAGCAAATGACCAAGGGCTTTGCTTCCTGACCAAGAGTGAGGGATGCTTCTTTCACAAAATTTCTAAGATATGTGAGTTGTCCATCATAAAATGTGACGATTTTTGCCTATCAATTAATTTTTAGTCTCTACCCTTCATGAGTGCTTTCAAACACTCAAGTATGTCACAAAGGCACAATAACAAAATCAGGTATCTACTTTTCTCCAATTGCTGTGCAATGGTCATCTCTGCTTTCAGGTGGATTCGTGAGCTATTGTAGAGCTAAGGATCAAGAGCTGCTTACATGCACCAGAGGACTCAGATGATTAGATCAAACTGGTCCGGGTAGCATGTGTGAGTGCTATGAGGCTCTAGCCAAGATTTTACCTGTTGTAGGGAGCATAGATCTAAAATCTAGTAACTGCTCTGCATTCTGCTTTAAGAAGCCTCCCTAGTGCTCTTTGGTGCTCCCCTACCCTCATGGTTAAAAGTCCTGTGATCTTTAAGGAAAAGGAGTAATCAGAGAGCTCCAGAGTTCCAACTCCTGAGCTTGGGGAATGTAAGCTATGGTAGTTTAAAGCTCATTATCTGGCTGCTTGCCCCTCCTGGTAGCTGGAGGCTGCCTCTGCACAGATGCAGCTTGTGCAGGTGCCTGAGAGCTGAGCCCCTGCTTGGTTAATGCTCATTGTCCAAGGCCAGGATGGTGTGAGTGCCCATTCGCTCCTGCCAGCCCTGCCACTAGGACAGTAACATCCAGTGCATCATTAGGGTGGGAGCAGTGACGTTTTAAATCACCAAAGTTTTATCTACCAGAGCTCAGAAGCAGAGGTCCCAACCTGAAACTAGGCTGACGCTTATTAGCCTCTTCTGCCAAGCTAGCTGAACAGTGTGATGTCTAATGAAGGCAAACCCAAGGGTCAGACTTAGTCAAGAGGAAAACTCAATAACTATAAAAATGTGGATGGCACGAGAAGTAGTTTGTGTTCCAGTGGAAGAAGTTCGCTCCACTGTTACATGGCAAAGAGCACTCTAGTATGCCATAAACTGAGATTGGTGTTTCTTCATATGTCAGTATGCAGGTGCTAATAAGTTAATTCCAGACAAGCAAAACTTGGATGGTAAATGAGACTTCACTCTCGCTATTAATTCCATCCAGCATTTAAGAACCCTGAACAAAAGTTGATATATAAGCAAGAGAGGCTGAGGGATTAAGTGCTGAAGGCACAATTTAAATATGAATGATACAGCACTAGAAGGACTGAGATTTATTTATTTAAGCAGCCTAACTGAATAGGAAGAGAAACTCCAGTATGATGTTCTAGGGAAAAAATGCTACTTGGCAAAATGAAGGCTTATTTGTCACACTGGGAATGCCTGTGAAATTCTACAGTATTCTACATAGTTATCTCACATACGTGCTTTCACAAGGGTTGTCTGTACGTGAAAATAAAACAGTCAAGAAGGGTTTGAAAAGCCTTCAGGCTCGACTCAGTGAACCAATTTAATGGAGTTTTAAAGAGCCATCTGAAAATTTGTACGCTCCCTCAATATGGCTAGTTACACATAGTGAATCCTTTGCCTTCTGCTTGCCTTCTGCAACTCTACCTGTGACACAGAAGCAAACCCACACTTATAGGTAAGCCTGAAGTAATTGTGTTATTACAACAGTAACTAGCCTTCTGAATTTGTAAGTCTTTGTACCATTTGTACATTTTAGTGGATGCTTAGTTCTCTATCTCAGATTTACGGTTTAAACTCATCTTCTAATAAGACTAAGATCACAAACTGAGCTCCCTTCAAAAGGCTGAGATAAGTTTAAAAGTTGCCAGTGGTATTATTGGGTAGATTGGTTGGTCTTTATGGGTACTTTTTGTTATTTGACTTCTGGTTTTTTAAACCTTATATTGAACCTAGATCATCTCTGATGGCTTTTTGTTGTAGCCACAAAGATTAGAGATTAATTCTGTTACATTTTAAATGAAAGACTACATGACTGTTTTACAGCAGAATCTGGGTTTCTAAAAATGTCTCTTCTGCAAAATAAACAGACTCATTTAATCTCTCTTCCTTACCTGTAACTGTCCTGTTGGTCTTCAGCTCATTGTGATGAGTTTCAGCAGTGCCAAGTGCTGGGTCCTACACTAGGGCCACAACAACACCCAGGAGTGCTACAGGCTTGGGGGGGGAGTGGCTGGAAAGCTGCCAGGCACAGAGGGACCTGGGAGTGTTGGTTGACAGATGGCTGAACATGAGTCAGCAGTGTGCCCAGGTGGCCAAGAAGGCCAGTGGCATCCTGGCCTGTATCAGGAACAGTGTTGTCAGCAGGAGGAGGAACATGATCATTCCCCTGTACTCAGCTTTGATGAGGCCACATCTCAAATNGGATATTAGGAGGAATTTCTTTACTGAAAGGATTGTCAGGCACTGAAACAGCTGCCCAGGGAGGTGGTGGAGTCACCATCCCTGGACGTGTTTAAGAGATGGCTGATGTTGCATCAAGACAGATGGGAAATGGTCTAGTGGTTTGATAGGGCTGGGACAAAGGTTGGACTTGATCTTAAAGGTCTGTTCCAGCTGAAATGATTCTATTATATGATTCTCTTTTCTTTATGCTAATTTTTGGTTCCAAATGCATTAATTGTGCTTTTCTTGAGTGTTATATCTGCCATTTAAAGATGTAAGAACTCTCTCAAAATTCATTTGTTAAATTTTCATCTGGACTCCATATTGAGAATGCTGAGTAGGCTGATGTATAGTGAGGTATCCTCAGCAGTTTTCAAGTTGTTCCACGTGGTAAGTGCTTCTGTTTTGGCATTTTTTCATTTGAGAAGAACTTCAGACCGCGTTTCTCAATAATTTTCTGGAAGTGTTGCTCCACTTGGAGATTCTAACTATATGTGAAAGAAAAGTAATCTGTGACTCTTTTGAGGAAAGCTGGCATAAGCTACCTTGCAGATCCCTGCAAGTTATGCCTTCGATTTTCTGTTTCCTTCTATACCAATGGTTCACCAGCTTTCAGTCCCACAGGGGCTCAGCTCAAAGTCTAGAAAGTTGCTAAAAGGTGAAAAACGTCATTGGATCCTCCTTTCCCGTCATCTGCTCCCCTGTTATCATTGCTAAGATGCAATGTATTATGTTTTCTTTCTAGAGAAGAAACACAATTGGTGTTGTTGCTTGCTAGCCAGTTTCCTTGGTCATCTTTTTGAGAAACTGAAGAAATGTTCCTCTGTGTGCACAAGAACCTTAGTTTTCCCTTAAGGTGTAGTGTTTCAGGTAATGTATTTCACTTTGTAAAATATCCTAACCTTCTGTAGCTGTGACTGCTTTACAGCTAGCAGTAATTGAATAGTGCCATTCAGAGATTCTTGATAACAAGGCCCTCCTGTCGGGCTGAGCCTGGTTAATGAATGCTGTTGCTGAATCATCGGCACTTTTAGGAGAGTATACATGTTTACTCATTATAAAGGTCTACTGGTACTTCACATACATACCAGCACCAGTTAATGCAAAGGCCTGAGGAGAAGGAAAAGCTCCAAATTTAACTCTGATTAGAATTTATTGAGCATCTGTTTGATTTTTTTTGTACAGTTATTATGGGCTGAGACTCTGGGAACGCAATTTCCCTCTTCTGTTAATGTGTCTGCTGTTTGACTTGGTAGCACATTCACATTCTGTCATGCTGGTTTTAGTAGTGCTGCTACTATGAGTACAGATCTCAGTGCTTGTGCCTTAGTAAGAGGGAGCAGGATCCCCTACTCTGCAAAAATGGATTTAAAAGTTATGCTTTGTCCCATATATGACAATAATTTTGTTTGAAGAGCTTTTCCTTTAATAAAGGGTTTGAAAGCCTTTTCTCCAGCATGGCTGAGTTGTTTGCAGATAGGATGTCAGTGGCCTGTGCCTGGCCTCTCTGTTGAGACTGCCAAGAATGTGTCAGACAGTGCCAAAAGTAACTATTGGGTTTTGGTTTGTGGATGCTGGAAACTGGATTCTATTTTAACCTTCAGAAATGGTGTTATAACTGACAGGGAGTGGAGGATTTTAAAAATAGCTTTAACATGTCCTTATGAAGCTGGAAGCTTTGTTGTAATTTTGCTGGAATGCCTAATAGAAGGGTTAAGAGAGATGAGCTCTCTTTTCAGGCTGAGAACATGCCTTAACAGGAGAGCAATGCAGAATTTTTGAGTGGCTGGGACCCTCGGATATCTTCCTTTTCAGGTGCATGCTAAAGAGGCCTGATCTCTACTGGGATATTGTTCTGCACTTGAGAAACATCTGGACTCTTAAGGTGCCTGCATTAGGTACTTAGAAACTGTGTCTCACGGGATTTGAAGACACTTTGAAATGATTTCAGCAGAAATGTCTGAGGCTTAGACAGATCCAGACCTCAAAACTATAGATAAAGAAGTCTAATTGTAAAACAAATAAAGTTCCTGCTCCACAAATTGAAGACTGTCACTTTTTGTTACAGATACTTTTTTTAGGGAATTTTGTAAGATGTTAGGAAAAGTGCCACAACTTAGCTATTTTAGAAGGAAGATTCCTAGATAACTATTTCTAGTGTCTCTGACGAATTGCATGACCTTAAACAAGTCCTGGAACCATGACCAAGGTCCTGAGCCATATAATATACTTAGCTACATTAACAACTGTGTTGCAAAGCTCTGCTAATACTCATGAACCATGAAAAAAGTTCTGTAGAAATGCTAACAATTTACTGAATATGAAAAGACTGACAAGTGCTTTGGACTGATATGGGATTACTGCAAATCACAGCCTAAATGTGTACATTAGCAGATATTCAAAATCATCTACTTCAGAAACCTAACTGGAGATGACAAGTCCAGAGTCCAGTCTTCTCTGGTTCTCTATGATCAACAGAGAGAGAAACCCTCGCAGAGGGTCCACTTAGAATCAGTGCTCTGAATTGTCTTCTGTATAAATCCTTCCCTTTACTTTGACCACACTGAGTTCTTGATTTAAGTACTTGAAGTAGGTACTGTGAATATTCTCCAAAGAGCTCAGCCTCATACAAGTGAGCTTGACTTTGACTCTAGCTGTCTTTTAGCCACATTTCTTTTCCCTAATAACATGTAGATTTGCTCAGTTCCTTAGTGCTATCAGGTGAAATTGACACCATAGGTTATACCCATGTAATCCAGCCTATCTATTTTGTGTCTAAAACCTGTGTTTTGATTAAAACTGTAATACAGAGCGTACTTATATAGCTTAGAGAAAAACAAAATAGTCTTGTACCGCTAACTGTCAATGGGAAATGATTTTATAATGGAGCACTGAGGTATAGCATGTGTAAGTTACAGGTGGGGTGGAAGATGCTTGTCAGAGGTTGGACTGGTGAACTCAAAAGTGCCAAATGCTGACTTGTTGCACAATTTCTAGGCTTCAGTTTGTGTGACTAACAGGCATGCAGTAGGTAAGCCAATTCTCCCTGACCTTTGCAGTACTGTGGTTGCAGGAGGATATCTTTACAAAGTGAATTGTTCTTAAACCACAAATGGAATATATCGAGCATGAGGGGCCTGTTAACTATGCAAAACATGTGTTACTGTCTTGCCTTTTGTCTTATTAAGCAGACCTAGCTGCTTTGGAAAGCAGAAGCTTTTATTGCCTGTTTCCTTTCAGGTTCCCTGTCCTCTTTCAACCAGTACCTTGCAAAGCAAGAATAAGAATCCTGCATAGGAAAGACTAATTGAGAGGATTTTTTCCCCATGTTTTAAATGAAAGATCAAGTAAAGCAGATCTGAAACTCAGTGAAAGTCCCATCCTGTAAGAGTGCATTGGTAGATGAGATAGATGTGATAGATGGTAATTGTGAGATATTCAATAGCTCTTGTTTAGTACCCTCTGGGAGCCCACACTTAAGGAGCAAATGACTCACAGAGATGGTATCTGGGCTGTTTTTGATCTGAGTCTTGCTTTTTGTCAGTATCTCATATCAATTTGTCTGTGATAAAGACTATTGGAACAAATGCATAGGATGGTGCCACTTCAGTTCCTACCGTGCAGTTTCCCCTGAGCAGCATCAGTTTTGATAGAGAGGAAGGGCACCAAGTGTACATTTTCCTCTAGTTTTGAAGAAGATGTCTCAAATACAGTGTTGAACCACACACAGAAAATAGTGGTCCTGCACAGGAGACAACCTTATCCTAATTTTCCAGAGGGGACCACTGGAGTTACCTTCTAGTGGTTGTAGATAAGCATTAGATCTGTAGAGCCTTCTGGCAAATGTGAATTCTCTCACCTCCAATGCATACTTGGCTGTTTGCACAGCTCTGGGCACAGTCACCCCTTCTGCCATGGGGTTCTCCATGAGCTGCCAACAACACCACTCCTCTTTGTGGTTGCAGTGGGACAGCAGCTGTCACCATAGGATGCAGGGGAGTCTCTGCTCCAGCACACCGCCTCCTCTCCTCCCTCACTGACCCTGGGGTCCACATGGTTGCTTCTCTGTCCTCCAACTTCCTCCTTGCTACTGCTGTTGGTGGCAGTGGTAGCTCTCATGCAGCAAGGCCTGAGTCAGTTCAGCCCCCTATTCTGTTTCTAGTTGTGGCCAGTATAAATGATCATATGTAGCTGGTATAAATGCACTATATTTAAACTATGCATCCATTAATGACCAAAGTTGAGAACAGGCTATGGGACTAAATGGACATTTGGTCATAGCCAACCTTTTTTGGCCTACGATTACTAAAATTTCTGAGGAGTATGCAAACATGAAATGATGCTTGATGCTTGTTCATCCTCTGCCATTTGAAGTGCAGAAATTTCCTCAACTGGGGTTTGTACTTCATAGCCTCAGACGTGCTTTCTTCCATTAATTAACCTGGCCTTTGGAATTCATGCTGGTATAAACTTAAGTATCTGCAACAACATGCTAGCAATGATTCCTAAAACTTAGCTACATGTGGTGTGAGGAACTATCTCCCATTTGTTTATTCTGAACCTTCTGTCTGTTAGTAGTTTCATCTGATGATCCTCCATTTGGGGACTAAAGGAAAAGACAGCCATCCCCTCTTCACCCAGTCTGACTTTGTACTGCTCATCTTTGCAAATGTTTCTGCTGTGTGAAAACAAAACACTGGTTTTATTTTTAGGTATAACAGATTAAACCATTTTTTTCTGCCTTGGATGATCAAAACAAGCAACAAGAAGTGACCTGCCTTTTCACAGCACGCCCTACTTATTCTGCAGCTTCCAGATAAGACAGCTGATTTTGGTATTGCCTCTGTTTTCTAAATATTAGTGATGAAGTTAAAAGATTTTTTGCACTCTTTGATTAGCCTTTCAAGGTTATTAAAATAAGAAAGAAAAAGGAGAGGTTGACTTCCCACAGCATTATCAGCACTGACTTATACACACAAGGAGCACATCTGCAGAGGGAGAAGGTTTAGCTTTTTATATAAGCCGATTTCTCACTGTAACCACACTGTGACAGATCGGAATGAAAACTCCAAATAGTTCAGTTGTCCTCTGGCTCTGTGCAGAAAATCTTGCCCTGTCAAACCCACAGTGGGGGCTGGTTTGTTTGCGTGATAGCCAGAAGACCATTTAGAGGCTGGGAGTTTATTCCTTGTGGTCATTGCACCTCCAGAGAGATAAGAATAAAATGCAAATGTTCTCCAGAGGGATTTTGGCTCCATTCATGTAATGAGTAATTTTTTTTATACCAACTGCCAGTAGAAGATAGGGCTGTGAAAGATCTGCCTTGCAGAGGATTATATTAAAGTCTTCAAGAAACATAGCACAAACCATTTTTTGCACAATACAGCATATCATATGCAAGTTGAAACAGTCCAGGATGAATGTGCTGCAGCCTAAGATTCAGGTATGGTTTACTTAAGATAATTGGCCAGCAAGTTATCCCTTTCTGAACACACTGGAAAGTCCAAAAGCACTAGAAGTATCATATTTCAATATTTCTAAGTACCTCTATCAAGATAACAAATACTTTCAACTTTCCCTGGCTTCATTTGTGTGTTAGCAGAAGTCAGCAATCTGCAGGACCTTATTAGCATACGAAAGGGTAATATTCTTAGCATATAGCAGCTGAACTGCAAATTAAACAAAAAAATCCTTTACATCGTCAAAAATAAAATAGCTAAATAACCACCTGTTAGAGAATTATATTTTTATAATGGTTTGAGAAGTGGTGGTAGTGTATTATCTGTCTTCTTGTTTGCATCAGCTGAGTTCTAGAGAGCTCTCTTGTGCTAGGCTATACACACACTGTACAAAGGGAACAGCTTGCATAGTTTCTAGCCTGAGCAGTGGAGATGACACAGGCATTTGTAATGGGGTGAAAGGAACACTAAGATGTCTCTGGGCAGTATGGAGGGCAGTGGTTTTGGAGCAAAGCCAGCTGAAGTTAGGACACTCTCTGTAGATATCACACTTGAAGAGAGACCAGAAAAAGGTTCCCGATACTCAGGCATGACAGAGCAGTGGCACAGGCTGCCCAGAGGGATTGTGGAGTCTCCTTCCTTGGAGGACTTCAAGACCTGCCTGGAAGTGTTCCTGTGTGACCTGATCTACGTGAACCTGCTTCTGCAAGAGGGTCGGACTAGATGATCTCTAAAGGTCCGCTCCAACCCCTATGATTCTATAATTCCCGTTGTTAGTGCTGTTGCAATTGCATGACACATGGTTCTGCATCTACTATCTTTCTCTTTTGTGTTGCGAAAACCGGTGCTTTAGACAGAGCTTCCAATTGAAGAGATTAGATTTAAAGCTTTCTCATGAAACAAATTTTATTTTATAGATTCTGGTTTAGGGACTAAAATTTCTTGCGCTCAAGTGAACTTTTATTGAATGTCCAGAGTCCTGAGGTAACCTCATCTCCCTCTCTACAGATGTCTGCTCACAGTTGTCCCCTGGGAGACTGGCCAGGGAGTCTGTGAGTCTGGGAAGCCCCAACCTCCAGTGACACAGATACCTGTTTTTGCTGTTGTATTAGAATGGAGGCAGTTTAGCTGAGCTGTTCCAATGTCTGAGCAGCTTCCTGCTGACTGGAGGGCTGGGAAGAAAAGATGTTTCATATGATTAAAACAAACCCAAATCTGAAAAAGATTAAGTTTCCTATTAGCAGGAAACCCCCTTTCCTGATTGTCCTAACTTGAGTCCTTGAATACTGTGCTCAGAATGCTTGTGCTTCTTGATTTCGGTAGTTTCAGCACACAAAGAAGATGTGTAAGGACAGTTGATTATGACTGATGTTAATGGGAAGTGCAGGAGGGCATTATCTGCATTTAAATTACTAATATGTCTACTAACACTTTTTCTCTAAATCTCTGGGAAAGTCAGTCTAGATTTTAACAGATGGTGTTACATACTTCCAGAAACAAATAATCTGACTACTGTGGTTGGAAGGGAATTTACTCTGTCAAAGCCAGGATAAGTTTTTAAGTCAACAGTATATATGTGACAATTTCATAGATTTATACAATGCTGAGGCAGGAAGCAAAGGTTAAGTCTTTTGCTCTCATGTTAGATTTTCATCTGGCTTCTCGTGTCTCAGGCCTCCTCTTACATGACAGCAGGTTCTACCACATTAACAGGTAGCTCTTCAGGTTTGTCTTATACTCCAGACTTTCAGGGCTTGTCGTTTATTATACACAGAGAATGTTTCAAATGTCATCACCATAGAGAATGTGGTATAATATTAGATAGTGCAAGTTTCAAGGAAATAACTCACTCATTTTTTCCCAGCACTGATAATGAGAGTATTAAAGGATTTCTCTTCCTCTCTGAACTTCAGCCTAGCTGTTGTACTGTGCTTAGTGTGGTTTCAAAAAGTCATTAAGTTAAATTTTCATATTTGCATCCTACAACTCTGTTCTGTTGGGCCTATTAAATGAGGGATTAAATGGTGCCTTTACTATACTTTCCCATTAACATTTAGCACATGTAAATTTGAGGACAAAAATGGTGAATTTGTACCAACAATATTTGTTATATCACTTTTAACTGCCTGGATAGAACTAGTTATCATTCCCTTTGACTTTTGTGGCCTAAGTCCCAGGATCATCACACAGTAAAATGCAAAGGAGAGTTGTCTCCCCTAGTACATTGCCTGCACCATGCAGAAGACCCCAGACAGAGTTTTACCAGAGACACTTCTTGAGCGCACTATCTGTTCTGGACAGTGTCAATGGCTTCCTGTGCCACTTGTTATACCCAGCTCAGGTAAGCATTCTGCATTTTCATACTTGTCTTTGGCATGGGATCTGAGAAGGACAAGTCAGTCTTCTGGTGGAATTAGGATTCTTTATACCATCAGTCTGACTGCAAGGTATGACAAGGCTTTAAAGGAAACTGCCTTTGAGCTGTGAGTTGCAAGAGAAATTTTCCCCAGCATATTAGAAACTATCCTCCCAGTCCTCCCTTCACTGCACATATATCCATGACCAAAGTTGTGGTTGAAAGATGCTCCTTGGCTCCTTCAAGAAGCTCAGTGAGTCAGATAACTTATCTTGGCTCTCCTTGATGCCACATCAGCAATTCTTAGAATAAGAGACTCTTGCAGAGTGGTGAGGCTGGTAGCTTTGATGGGAGAGCACAGAGGGCTTCCACACAGCAGGGCAGGAGGAACTGGAGGAGGAGGCCCAAGCCAAAAGGGAAACTAAGAATCTTCAGTAACTGCTATGCCTGGGAGAGGCTGGGATGAAAAGGAGGGGCAGCTAGCTCCAGGTATCAGTGTCCAGCCTGGCTGACATTGTGCTTGCCAGTCATATTGACCAGATTTTCTGCATTTAATCCTCAGATGGTATTATTGTCTTGTATTGTTCCCTCTCCAAACATATTTCTATTCCAATATTCTCAATTTGAAAAGTTTTTTCCGAGCCCCTCACATCCTACCCCTATTTACGTTTTTACGTATCAGCCATCATCAGCCATCTTATCCCCACTAAGTAATAAAATTGTGTTGTTCTCAGCACTTCTGCTGATCCATGATGTGCTGATCAGCTGGAGGCTTCCTTTCATTCAAACTCAAAGCTTTTACTTAAAGCTACACACCTCCTCCTGTGTGTCCTCTTTAAGCATTGAAGAAGAATTGAAGGAGAAAAGCATTGGTGTGTGGAAGGGTTGATGGCCCATCAGGAAAGTGGGAAGGGCATAAGTCACTTTGAATTGTTTTTAGTCTTCCCATAGGTGATAGCTGTGTTGAGAACTTGGCTTTTAAGGGCTTTGCACTGGTGAGCAAAGACTTTTTCTTGGACACAAAAGGTCTGGATGCAAGGATTAACTGTTGAAGGGGGCATGGGCTATGGGGTGCTGATGGCCCATCATGAGGCAGGGATTTGGTAGACCTCATCAAATAGTTTCAGCTAGAGATGAAAAGAGGTGTGAGGAGGATGGTATATAAACTCACATCTCACTTAAAGAGAGAGGAAAACACCTTTCAATCTTCCCTGGACAAATCAGCCTTTTCCTAGCCCTTGTCAAATGCTGCACCTCCAATATGGATGTTGTCATTTTCCACAGCAAAGGCTCTTCCCTTGCACACTCCCCTTTCTGAGCTGCACTCTTCACCTTTTATATCCTCACAAAGAAAGTCAGTATTTCTTGGGTTTCCTGGGGGACATCATAGTCATGTGCACACAGCAATATATGTGCAAGTCAAAACTTGCACAGAAGGCCAGAGTTTCAGAATAACCATGCTTATTTAAAGGACAATAGGCTGACAGACACATATGGATAGAGTGCATCGTCCAAGCATTAAGGGTGCAGGAGGGCAACCCTCAGCCCAACTTCTCAAGTAAAGGAAAGATGACACTGAGAAGTCTTGGAAATCTCTTGCCCTTTGGTGAAGCCTTGCATCCATCTAGTGGAAAAGGCATTGCTATTTAAGCATATTCTCCTTCAGCTTGCTTTCAAATCTTGATGCACAGCATGTTTGTGAGGAGACATGGCATCTCAGACATAGGTACCATCCTGGATGGTATGACAGTAAATGACAGTTCACAGTGCAAATGTTTGAAAATCCCAAGAATGATTGTGTTCCTGTTTTGAAAGAAGACACTAACACCCTAATAAAGTCTGAGGTTACAGCTGCAGGAGCCACAGGTATCAAGTATCCTTGTATCCAAGTGAAGCTTGTTAAGATCAATAATGATAATAAACCCAACAACAGTAAATAAACAATGTGCTAAAAGATGCATGGCAGTAATGCATGCATGGAGAAATAGCCCTTATTCTCATAGCTGTCCAGAGACAGGCTCTGGAGAGTGGATACCAGCCATCACTGACTCCATTGCAGTTTACCAGTAGAACTCAGAGGCATGGATGACTTTGTGAATGACAGGAACTCATCCAGGGCTGTTTTAAAGACCTCCAGAGAAGAAGAATCCAATTTGGTCCTTCAAATCCAAACTCATATCCTGTAGCCAAGGCCATCCATTGCTCTTCAGCAAAGTAGCCACAGTGGGAAGGACACCCAGGCTCATGGAGCTGCAGAGTTCCTGCACTGTGTTGAGAGAGAGGCAGCCTACGGAGTACGCTGCTGTTGCAGCAGTCACAAAATGTGAGCAAATTAGCACTGAGGTGGTAATCATCAGCTCCACTAGTGTTCTAAATATGCTGGGGAAGAAAACTTGTCTAGACAAAGTCAATTACGCAGAGATATCCTTTATTTAACAGAGGACACAGGATCATTCCCAAAGAACGTTCAACAAAACATCAAAATTCACAGATATTTATACCCAATATTCTTTTGTTCTTCTCATGCATATAAAGCCCACTTACAATTGTTCATCAAAGTTGCTCTTTACCTTGATTAGTTACTGTTAATTTTACACATTATATCGCTCTTATAGATTGGTTTCTTATTTGCAAGCTATAGATATTCATATACATTTCAAAACCACTTGGCAGGCTAATTGATCTAAGCTTCTGATTATTTGGTGTTCTGTATCAGAATGGTATGGGGGGCGGGGTGGGCGGGTGAGACGTGAGGGGTGGGGATGTTTCTGGACAAGTGAGCAGCTCCCAACATTGTTTTTGAATGTTTTATGGCTTGTAGGTGGTTTGGTCTGAATAGGCCACCTGGTTACCACTTTTGTCCCCATGGTGCCTGACTTCTCATGCATGTTCTTTCCTTTGGGAGCAGCGTCACAAAAGAGGCCTAGTTTTGCTTAGTTATGCTTTTATAACATTTCCCCCCCTTGAAAGTATTGATATTCATTACTCAGTGCTTTCACTTATTTATAACGCAACAACATTATATATTGAACTGTTATATGATGGTGGATCCTTTATTGGGTTGTTCTGTTCTCTCAGTTCTGCTTGTATAATCATTCGGTTAAACTTTGTTTTGTGGGTCAATTGTTTTAGGCATGCATAAGCTGGACCAATTATTACATATGCGAGTAGTAAAATGAATAATATTTCGATAAGTGTGTTTTTCCATGAACTCAGATTCAACCTCCATTCACTAAAAGTTTTATTTACCCTATAGTCTGATTCTTCTTCTTTTTCATGTGTTTCCTTTTGTATTTTCCCCAATACCTCCAGATCATGTTCCACATCTTCAGTAATTTTAGGAATGTATATGGAGCAATGATCATTCTCTCCTTTAGAAATCCACAAAGGCCATGCATCTTTAGCAGTAGCATATCTAATGCCATTCTATCCTGTAAGGCCATTTTGAGGTAGCTTGAATTTATGTGTTTATTTCTGTAAATCCTTTACGAGTGACATTTGCCAGTTGTTCAACTTGTTAATTGATACAAACATTCCCTGTTTTTGTATGGGATTTTGGAGGGACTGTAGAGCTCAGCCAATTTTTACTCCTACTCCTGGATTTTTCCATGTGTCATCTTCTATTTCTGATCTCTTTACCTGTGTCAATTGCAAATTTTCCAAACGTCCTTTAAAGGGAGATCTTTTCCAGACAGGACATAATGCAGGCATCCCTAGTGTGGCTGGTTTAACTTTTCCATCCAAAGGTAAATGAGTTGTCCAGGAGCCATCACTCATTACCCAGATTAAGTATCCAGGACATGGAATCATGGACCTTTGGCAACTAAGTTTTATTCTTACCCTTTTCCCATATTGCTTCATCATGTTCAAATCATTATTCAGTCCTCTACGTAAACATCCATATTTTAATGCTGCTGCCAGAGAAGGTACACATTCAATTGCTTTGCTTACCGTGCTGCAACTATAGGTCTGTTCGCATCATCACCAGGGAACTACTTTTTCCTCTTCTCTTGTGGATGTTCCTTTGTCTATCACAGAAGGAGTTACTGAAAATACCAGCCCACTCCAGGAAAAACACCACAGGGTTTTGGCCATATATAGGAATCGGGAGACTCTTTTCATAGACTAAATGGAATCCCACATTTCTTCCTTCTCCAAAATTTGAGTTTTCTAACACTCCCATTTTATTATCATTCAACTCCTGTTTTTCTTCCTTTGTTCATCATAAGAACAAAACCCTCTATTCCTATTGTCACATGTTGCACCACTGGAAAGGAAATGCATTAGAATTCCTGGCCCTTAAAACAATCCATTCTCTTCCCTCAATATTTCCATTTATTTCAAATGTTTTCTGCCTGTTCTAACCATTCAGCTGCAGGCTTGGGTTCACATGAACCCATTCTGTTCCTTTGCTTTTGTCAAATTCATAGTTACAATTTCCCAGGGGATGGATTCCCCCATTGCCCGTGGTATTGCCAAACAAGCAGTAATTTGCAACACATTCTGTAAATTTGCAGATTTCTTGATCAAGCTTATAATAAAATTTTCCTCTTGAATTTCACCTGCTACAGATATTACTTATTCAGTGTGTATCTCCTTATTTGTATCTTGCCTTTTTCTAGTCAGGTTTTCACATGTTGCTTGTGTAGGTTCATCTACACTTACTAAGTGGGTTTGAATCTGAGTATCACTGGTCACCCATATTAGGCCTGATGATGATCTCTCCTCGTTCTGTGTTTCCACCATCATAGACTGTAAAAACAACAGAAAAACAAAATACTGACAGTTAATCATGTTTCAGAGTAAATTTTAAAATTTCCAGGTCCCCCACCACTATCCAGTTCAGCGATGGTGCTTTCTTCACTGTGGTATAGTGAATCCAGGCATCTGATTCGGCGATCTTGATTGCAGCAATGTGGTCAGTACTACTTGATAAAGTCCCTTCCACTTGTCTTGTAAGGACTCTGTTGTCCATGTCTTCATGTAGATGTAATCCCCAGGTTGGAAGTTATGCATGGGATTCTCCTAGGTCAGAGGTTGTTTCCACACCACTACACTCCAGAGTTTGGATAAAGTTTTTCTGAGAGAAAGTAAATAGTTAAGCACATCTTGTTTTCCTGTTACATGCGTATTTGGATTCTGATGATTCATATGGTTTTTCATACGTTAATTCATATGGACTAACTGATGTTCCACTTCTTGGCTGTATTCTAATACGTAGTGATGCCAGTGAGAGTGCCTGAGGCAACTTCAAGTTGGCTTCCTGACAAATCTTACTATATTGCTGTTTCAGATTTTGATTCATTCTTTTTACTTTCCCACTGGACTGTGGCCTCCAGGACACCTGCTAATCCCAGGTTATTCCTAGAGCTTTGCTTGTGTCTTGCAGCACAGCTGCTATAAAATGTAGGCCTCTATCTGATGATTTTCTGAGGGGCACTCCAGACTTCAGAATTATCTCTTGTAACAGACACTTAAGTATTTCTTTAGCTTGATTGGTGCAACAGGGGAAAGCATCTGGCCACCTACCAGAATGTATCAATACCCTCCATGTGTGGGTAGTTTTGTAAAATCAATTTGCCAATAATCATCAGGTTCTATTCCAGTTCTTAACTTATGCATTTGAGCTTTCTTTTGCACAACTGGATTATTCTTCAAACTTATTTTACATCTAGCAATAACCAGTATAGCTATGCTTGACATTTTCACTGATATTGTGTGTCTTTTTTGGGAATGTCACAAGAGGTTTGACACCTCAATGGCATTCACAGAATCACAGAATGGCAGGGGTTGGCATTGTCAATTTTTTGTCTGTAGTAACTCTCTTATAATTAATGGAGGCATGACAACTTGACCTTCAAAGATTGTCCACCGTTCATCAAAATTTTTCTTTGCATTCAATAAATGCACCAACTCTTTCATCCTCCTTTGAATATTTTGGTAGTTCTTTGGGGAGTGTCACAGTTTTAGCAGGAATTAATGCCATTCGTAATGTCTTCTGTTGAGCTGCATTTTTGACAGCTTGATTTGCCAATTTATTCCCTTCTGCTATTTTTGTATTTCCTGTTTGATGTGCTTTACAGTGCATGATTGATACTTGGGTTGGTCCCTGAACCATCATCAACAGATGCAAAATTTCCTTCTAATGCTTAACGTTTGTCCCCTGGGAGGATAAAAATCCTCATTCTTTCTATAGTTCCCCATGGATATGGGCTACTCCAAAAACATATTTTGAATCTGTCCACGTGTTCACATTCTTTTCTTTACTTAGTTCTAGAGCTCGTGTGGAAGCAATTAATTCTGCCTTTTGTGCTGATGTCATGTTGGGCAATGCATTTGTCCCTATTACTGTGTTTTCGGCTGTTACCGCATACCGAGTGCATCAGGTTCCTTTCTGTACGAAGCTGCTGCCATCTGTAAACAGTTCCCATTCAGGGGCTTCAAGAGGGACATCCTTCAGATCCTCTCAACTGGAATACACATGTTCGATGTCTGTGACCAGACATGCTCTGGTCCTTCCTCCTCCTGAGAGGCATTTAAAAAACTAGCAGGATTTACAAGATTAGTAGTTTTCAAGACCACATTATCCTGTTCTGTAAGGATTACCTGTTATTTCCTCATTCTGCTGGGGGAGAACCAATGCTCCTTTTCTGTTCTAACACTGTAGTACCCATATGTGGGACATAAACTGTCACGATTCTCCTCAAGGCGAGCTTTTGGGACTCTTGTATCAGCATCACAGTTGTTGCTGCTGCTTGCAGATAGGAAGGCCATCTCTTACTTACTGTATCCAGTTGCTTAGAAGAGTATCCCACCAGCTTCTTCTAGCTTCTCATCTTCTGGGTCAGGACTCCCAGGGCAAGGTGTTGCCTTTCATGGACAAATAGCTGAAAGTCGTTAGTTAGATCAGGCAAACATGGAGCTGGTGTTGACGTTAGAACTTGCTTAAGCTTTAGAAAGGCATTTTTTTGCTACTGATCCCATACAAAAGGATTTTTGGGCCTCATAGAGTGGTTTGGCTATCAGGCCACAGTTCATGATCCAAAGACGACACCACCCGGCCATTCCCAGGAATGCGCTTAATTCATGCACAGTCTGAGGTTGAGGAATGGCACAGATTGTTTCCTTTTGGTAAGTTCCTAGCTTTCTCCCCCGCTTTGAAATGTCAAAGCCCAAATATATTGTGCTTTGGCTTGCTATTTGGGCTTTCTTCTTGAACACTGTATATCCATTAAGTCTCCAAAAGTTTAAAAGTTCAACGGTTACGTGAATACTGGCCAACTTTTCTATGATAGCTATTAAAATGTCATCCACATACTGCAGGAGCAGGTGTTCTGGCCGTGGGGTCACTGTTTCTTCCTTCTTCCAGATTTCTAGCTCCTTCACCAACAGACTCATTGGGCTGTTCTCGAGTCCTTGGGGTGGTTGTGTCCATGTTAGTTGTACTTTACACCCTGTCTGTGGGTCCTCCCACTCAAAAGCAAACAATTTACAACTTTCCTTTTCATGGGGTATATAAAAGAAAGCATCTTTAAAATCAAGCACTATACAGCACTGATATGCTTCTTTAAGAACAGTTAACAATGTGTACAGATTTGCCACCACTAGGTGGATGTCTCTTGTAATTTGATTTATAGCTTGAAGGTCTTGCACTAATCTATACTCACCCATGGGATTCCATACCAGCAGAATAGGAGTATTATCTTCTGATTCACACTCCTCTAAGATTTTCTATTTCAAGAACTTGTCAATTAATTTCTTGATTCCCTGCTTTGCTTCAGGCTTAATTGGATACTGCTTAATTCTAACTGGTTTTATACCCTCCTTTAATTCAACTTTTATAGATTGGGCCAACTTAGATATTCCTGGAATATTAGTTTTCCATACGGTGGGGATTAATACATGATCCGTCTCCAGGGGAATTTCTTGTATCTTTGTTTTTTTCTGTATCATTAAAATTTCCCCTGTCTTTTATTTGGGTATTTTTAACAACAATTCCCCATCTTTAAAAACAATTTGTGCATTCAATTTAGATAAAAGATCTCTTCCTATTACAGGTATCAAGGATTCTGGAACATTCAAAAATTCATGTGTTATAATTTTGTTTCCAGTTTTCAAAACCAAGGGTTGTAAAAATGGCCATTTTCCCACTTTCCCTGTGATCCCAACAAGATTTGCCATTTTGGTTCCTATTGTTCCTTTACATATATTGAAAACTGAAAATGTTACTCCCATATTTATAAAAAATGTAATTTCCTTTTCTCCCAGCTTAATTGTAACCAGAGGCTCAGCTGGGTTCGTCTCCGATTCCCGTCAATCGATATATTCTCCAAAAATCACTAGTTTTGCTGCCGCTTGTTGTTTTTTTGGTATCTTAGGGCAGTCCCTTCTCCAGCGCCCCTCCTCTTTACAAAAGGCACACTGATTCATTCTGAGAGGGGCTCCATTACTTGATCTCTTTCTCCCATCCCATGTGCCCTCTCCCCTTGGGTAGCCTCTTCCCCTTCCCTAATTTTGAGTGTTTTGTTTTCTTGTCATTAAAGCGAGCAGTTTTTGTTTTCTGACTTCACTTTCCTTTTCACGATTGTTACAAACTTTCCAAACAACTAATAGTCTATCCAAATTTTGCATTTCCCATCCTTCCAATTTCTGGGGTTTTCTCCTTACATCTTCTTGAGAATGGCCCAAAAAAATTAAAGCCAATTGTGCTTTTGTCTCTTCTGTCTCAGGCTGCATATTTGTATATTTCCAAATTGCCTCTTTTAATCTTTCCATAAAGGCAGAAGGAAATTCCTTTTTCTCCTGACGAAAATCATACAATTTAGACCAATTGTATGGTCTAAATAGGCATAGCATTTTGAACCCCATACAAAATCCATTTACTGTTTCAGCCTTTGGATATGTTCATCCCTGTTTGGATCCCACTGAGGGTCACTGGTAGGAAAATTTTGGTCTATAGTACCATCTACTGTCTGGGTTTGAACATCTTCCTCTGCTTGCACTCTGGCGGTCCTCAGAACCATTTGTTTTTCAGTTGAATCCATGAAATTATCCGAAATTACTTGTATTTCATGCCAATCTGGATTTTGAGTTTTAATTATCATCCCTATCACACTTCCCACCTTACCAGGGTCCTCCCTATAGGGGCCAGCTCTTTCCTTCCAGATAAATCAGAAGGTGAGACAGGCACTTTTATGTATTTTGGTCTGTTCTGCCCAAGCCCTTGTGTTAATGGGGCAATTACATGCTTTCCAACCTCAGATTTCAAGGGAGTCCTTAAGGGAGTTACTAAGTGAGTGCGGTGTTGTGTTCTCATGGACACCAGTGAGGAAGGTTCTGTGTTGGACTCCTCATCTTCCACCTCGCTACTATCTGGATGGAGCTGATTCCTACAATTTCCTCCCTTCAACAGATTCAACAACTTAGATAACATAGTAAAATTGGTGCCTTAAAATGCAGAGACTTAATAGCATGGTTGAACACCTTCACACAGGTTTTGTCCTTTCACTTCGCTTATGTCCACCTGCACCCCTCACAGGATAACAGAACCGTGGATCAAAGTTCCCTCTTGCTTTGCACTTTTTCACAAAAACATATAGTATATTTTCACGAGTGCTGAGGGTACAGCAATGATGTTCCCATTCAGGGACAAGAAATGTAGACCATTCTGAGAGATCTTGGAAAAGTCAAGTGATGCTGGTTTAAGATTCATTCGACAGAATTGGAAGTTCAATGCTATAGGCTGAACAAGAGATAAAAGGCAGAAACACACATTTATTATTGATTACCAGTTTATCTGCAGAAGAAGAACTTGAACAAAAGTACAGTGAAATGGTATAGATTTTTGGAAATCCTGTGTCCACTCTGGCTGCTGAAACAATCTTCAGAGACTTATCATAGAACAGTACAAAATGGACACAAGAGGTCAGTCACAACGGAGAATTTGAAAATCTCAGGGATCAGAGAAAGCAGACCTCTGTTCCAAGAGCCTCTGATAACAACAGGCAAAACTGCCATATGATACTTCTACCCAAGGGTATAGGGCCAGACTTTTCAAAAGTAAGGCAATGACTGAAAATATGTAGCTTGTGCTCCCAGCACCTTAACTAAAAATGAATGGCAATATGCCAAAGCAAAAAAAGCCTAGCACAGGTATGAAAAGCACCTCGTTTCTGCCTTTGAGACATGTTGGCACAGATAGATTGCAAACCATTTCTAGCAATAAGAGGTCAGCAGGCACTTTTTCTGCGCTCAGTTGCAGTTGTATGAATGGCAATGACACGACTTGTTTCTTCATTCTCCCCTACTTCAGGGCCGTAGCTTTGCATGAAGGATTTTTTCTAAATATACTTGTTACTCTGGTGACAACTATTATCACTGCTTACAAATCTTGCTTTGCATATGAAAACATTTTGCAAAGTGTTCTCTTCAGCAAGGGATATGTTCATGTGAAAGATGCTTCAAAAAGATTGTAGTTGCTGCATAAAATTTATTTTCCAGGAAAGGAATGCCGAACTTGAGAAAGTCAGAAATAAGGAAGAATGAAATGAAGCCTTGGAATCTTTTTATTTCCTGAATAATTCTAACTGCAAGCAAAATTTCAAGAAACATGTGAAATATGAACACTATAGCATAATTCAGAGTTCCTTCTGTTTCTTCAGAGGCTTAAAAATAAAGATCAGGATTTTTACCTAAAAAAATATATTGGAGAGTTTTTATCACAGGTTATTACAATAAAATGGCAACAAATTATGGACTATTTAACTTAAAGTTGTCAAATATCAAAAGCTTGCCATTCTTTCCAGATAGATCAGTTATTTGTAGCTGTTTTGGCATTTTCATTTGGATTTGAAACAAATTTATAAAAGTGTTGCTAACTAGAAGGAAGAGTGAAGACAGGGGTTAGGCTTAACTCTTTAAATTATGTGGTTATTTATGTCTTGGCACAGTGCTGGAGACGTTACATTTGAAGGATGTTTCTAGAAATGAATAATGGGAGAGAAATGTCTGTTTTGTTTGTACTATGTATGATATTTGCCAGAACTAAAACAGTGGAGTGTTTGTGTGAAAATTATAGATGGGAACTCAGCTCTGCAAAGATGAATTGAGGCTGTGAGGTCCACTTGTGCAGTCTCTTGCCTGGAGCAAGGTTGCAAGGAGGGCTACCCAGGGTAGAAAGCAATATACACCATTGGAAGAGCAGTAGGATATATATAGCTCATACTTTACACGCTCCTTTAGTTTGCACTGTACATAAAAAATAAGATGGATTTGTTTTATACATGAACAGCAGGCCACACCTTCACTACAGGGCATTTGCTGTCAGGAAAGTTAAAAATGACCTGATGGGCAGAAGAAGCTGTGAGGTGGTAAATGGTATCTGTTTTTCTGTCTTTTGATTAAAATAGTCTCTTTTTGCCTTTACGTGAAGAACAGCAACCAAAACCTTCAGGACTTTAAAAAAGATATTCTGGGAATTAGCTAATAAAAAACAGGCCAGCATGTCAACTTTACTATATAATGCACAAGAGATAATGAATAGAATAAGAAATAACAAACATTAGGCAATGGAACAATTTATACTTACTGGATAGATTACTCTGGTATCACTTAAGTTCACGTCACATTCAGTCTTCTCATTTATTTTGCTTGCAGGAAATGAGAACATAGCAGTGGGGTGTATCCACATCTGTGCACAGCTGGCAGCTGTGTAGATCTTGGCTCTTAGCAGACACATAGAGAATATAGACCATGTCCTATTCATGTACTGTAGTTTCATAGAGCAGCCAAAAAATATTACAAACAACATTCCAAGTTAAGTGCAAAAGGTATAAATCCTAACATTTCTGGTGTGTGCTTGGGCAATAGGTCATCATGCTTCTATTGACTTTTACAGTATTGTTTATAGTAAAATTAAGGGCTGAAGTATTTGAATTGTGTTGCTAGATTATTGAGTAAAAGGATCCATACAGTTCCAATGAATCCCATATCCTGCCTTTTTGCATTTTGTCACATGCTGCCAAGAGGAAATAACCTTCTCTTCCATCTCCTCTGAAAGCTTTCAGCCCAGCTCTGGGCCTGTCTGCCTGCAGGCTACTTGCCCTGGAGCAGCTCTCAAACAAGAGGATGTATTTAAGTTTAATGTTTTATAAAGGAATTCAGGTAGAAATGGTGGAGTATATTTCATAAGGGAACAGACATCTCCTGTTTTATGAAAGAGGGAGTGCGAAATAAACTTGAACAGCCAGGGATCAATGTACCAAGAACACCAGCTTCAAGAAAATAGCACTGCACGGAGCAGATAAATAGGGCAGGTGCATGCTCTAAAACTAGCATCAGCAGTACGTCCTGAAAGTCTGAAATGGTCCATAAGGATTTATGCTTTGTGTGCTTCCATATAATATTGTTACTCTTGGATTTCTGTCAGCTTAAACTGATGCTGGATGCAGGTAATGTCCCCCCAGTCTTCAAAGGGACACACGATTGGGCATTTTCCATATTATGTTATGCAACAATACTTCCTTCAGCCTAAAAGCAACAGGACAGGTAACATGTTACTAGCAGCAAACAATCTGGGGCAGTAGACAAGTAGGAAAGAAACTCAGAATAAATGCATTAGCCACTCCCTACTGTGCAACCCAGACATCCAAGCAAAATAAATTATTTGTAGTGAGCATCCCTGACCTAGTGCTCTTGGCAGTCTTTTGTAGGTAGATGGTTATTAGCTGAAATCTGTTTCAGCTCTAGATTGAGACTGTCCAGTCAGATGGTAAGCTGTACCCAAGAGAGAGAAGAGCTCTGTCCTCAGTCTGTGTTGTTGTTTTCCTACTGATGTGGCCCTCATAGCCTCCATACAGGCAAACTCCCACCAAAGATGGCCGTTCCTTTGTCCATTGATGGTACAGTACCTTAGAGGCAACTGTCTGTATGTCAGATTTGAAAGACATAACATTTAAACATTTATGTTATAAAGATTGGTGCCAATTTCTTTTGAGTATTGGAGGTAAACCCCTGATGAAGAATAAACTAGTAGGCTCAGGTCTTTATAATATTGGGATTTTATTAGCTGCAGAAAAAACAGAAAAGGAAGTTTGACTTTGTAAAATGACTGCCATTTAAACATCAACTTTTTGAAATTACAATATCACACATAACGATCTGTAGTGCCAGTTAATTCAATAAGTAATTCAGAGACATCTATGTAAAAGCTTCTGGTTACTGGTCATCTGTAAACAGCAAATGACTATAAGTACCAGGGTTCTGTTTCTCTGTAGGTATCCTGTGATGCTCCTGCCACAACTATGGAAGCCTGTTAACTCCATCACTTTTCCAGAGAGAACAAACTCAGGCTGTAACAACAAACCCACTTAATAGAAAGCATTCTGAGATGAAATGGTCAGTGCTTTCAAATATAAATACAAACCTAAAAATGAAGACTTTTAAAAACAATTGAATGAACAGAAGCACAAGAGAAAGCCCAACAAACCAACCACCCCCTACCAAATACTAATTTGAAGTTTTGTAATTTAAGAGCAGTGAGAACTGGTTTTCACTTCTGCTGCTTGTTTTTATGTATTGTTTCTAACTCTGTTTCTCATCCTTTACGGATTTAAAAGTCTTGCTTACATTCCTTTTTCTTCTTCATGTTTATTTACAGCTGGTGTATCTACAGAGGAAATACCCTGCCACTAACTGGTTAGTAGAGTTTTGCTTTGGGAAAATTCATCTGGATCATCTTAAATGCACGGTGTTTGTTCAGTTCTCTTCCTAAAAGAAGATTTGTCAGCCCATGTAATGTTCTTTAGGCTTCCACACTGACAACACAGAGAAATTTTTTACCCCCCTTTTTGTGGTATTTGCAGTGGTTTGAATGAAGTTCTTTCTTCCTCTCCTTTGAGATTCCTCAAGATTCTTTTCTTATCTTTGGCAAAACTGGTTCAAGTGGTGGAGTCTGCTGTTAAAAAAAAAAGGATGCAATGTGTGACAGTTAATGCCTACTCTCAGCCAACTAACAATCTGTAATTGATTGCCTTTTAAAAGAGAATTTTCTAGGTTGGTTGGTGTAGGGGAAAACCAAAAACCTGCTTTAGATAAGTAGTTACTGTCTACAAGGAGATTTGGGTGCTTTTCATTAAAAGGGCTCACATCTGTCAGTTGGGAGGGAACTATATTGCAGCAAATAGCACTGAAATCTTAAAATCATGCTTGATATTAATAGAAACATGAGCTCATCACATTACTGAATTGGAGTTTTGAAGATAAACTCCAAAATTAGGGTCTTTGCCAAACCAGTAGTATAACTAAATAAAAAATTATTAAAAATAGGTCTGAGCTGGGATCCTATGGCTTGACTACTTTTACACGTGGGGAAAATCTGAATGTATATATTAGTTTAATTTCTTGGGCTCACTTCAATTGTCGTGACGTGTGCTGTTGTAATGGACACAGCTCTATCTAAGAGATATATATACCGATTCTTATGTGTCAATGTATTTATTTAGGATGCCATGAATTAATTGTGTGTTATTTCAGGCCATTTAGGCATAACAATACTATTTTATTAAACAGTTATCAGAAATAAATTTAAACATACATATTAGAAAGATGCACTTCATTAGGGTGTTGTGCAACTAGAGAGGTGTGGTTTATAGACGAAAAGAGAGGAGGTCTCCCTCTCTCTATATGAAGAAGTGCTTTCCTATTTGAAATCTTTCTTATTATGGCAAAAACTACCTTTAGTGAGATCTGCTATTCTTGTCAGAGAGCTTAGTTAAAGCCTGCAGAAAATAAGTGAATGGAACAGAGCAAATGTAGACTGAAAAGACAGTCAGCTTCCTGATATCTATCAATAGTCCTGATATAAAAAATATTGGCACTGTAATTCTTTATCAGCATTGCAAGATTCTCAGATAGAAAACATTCTTTAATGGACGCTTAAAAAATTTTGAAAAGTGTCCTAATGATGTGTTATGAACATTTCAAGGTAACGCATATCTTATATTTGTGTATGGACAGTTAAGTACCTTTGGAACCTTTTCCCATTTCTTTGTCCTGGTAGTTTTCTTCCATCCAAGCACTGAAGCTCTGGCAGAATCCTCTGTAAGTTCAGGGAGAATTATCCTCTTGAGATGGACTCTTACATCTTTAACAATGCTGAATTTCTTTCTTAGCTCATTATCTTCTTCCCAATGTGCTTCTTTCTTATTTCTTTTTTGCCAGCCCTCTTTGGAGAGGAATGCAGTCTTGTGGTGGAAGCAAAACAAGAAAGAGTTAGAACTTGACTATCTGAAGTGCTGGGTAGCCATTTTCCTCCCATCCCACTTTAACTTCACAGCTTGTTTCTACATTCTCAGCTACTTCAGGGAACTGGCTTTGCAAGAACAACTTAATTCAGGAGGGACCTTGCAAGCCAGCCCCTCTCTCTTCTTTCAACTGTTACTTTAAAATGTGATCATGATGGCACTCATCACCTGTTAATAGAAACCTCACCTTCTCCCTTGGGAAATACCTTGCCATTATACTAAATTCAGCCCTACTATTATAGCAACAGACTGCTCCCCTTAAGTGCAGTGCTTTTCTCCTTTTCAAATACTAAAAAAACCTCTTGATAGATCTCAAGTTGGATTTTTTTTCTGAGCATTATTTAACCATATTTTCTTTTAAAATGGTAAAAGACCCTCAAGCTTCATTTGTTTTACTCTACAGTGGTCACGTCCACTGGAGTTGTGTTTGGCTTCTCCACGAAAGTAAAATCAAAACCAGGTCACTCATCTTTTCCTGCACTTCTCCTGTTATAAATATGCCAAATAACACACTTTGCATTTGGCTATATCTAAGAGGAAAAGTAATTTACTGTCTATACACAAACATTCAACTGTTCATCAGACATTACTACCTGTTGTCTTTTCCCAGTAGAAGGGGAGCTTTGCTTGGGCTGAAAGATGGCAGCCATCCTGTGAGAAGAGAACTGTTTAGCATTCGAAGTTTTATCTTGGTGTGTGTGGCTTCCAAGAGTTGTAGGAGATTTTATGTTCTGTTTTACAACATACTCTTTTGACAGTGGTGGAGGTGGAACTTTGGGCATTATGTGACGGACAGAACATGTCATGAGACAAAATGTGGTCTTCCTAA
This sequence comes from Urocolius indicus, assembly GCA_013401255.1. Lineage (NCBI taxonomy): Eukaryota > Metazoa > Chordata > Aves > Coliiformes > Coliidae > Urocolius > Urocolius indicus. The sequence goes on along the minus strand of WBNH01006920.1, from coordinate 273,059 downwards.
GTAATATATCATGGTCACCTATTTTCATTTCTGGTGACAGAGCTTCATGCCTCATTACATACAGAAGGTAGACTTGCCCACTATATATCACTACAGCATTTCCCTCTTCCAGCTGAGGAATTCCCATTGGGTTGATAGATGGATGTGGTAACATATTCTGATAATCCTTATTCTTGATATTGATCAGTGATTTTAACACTTCTGAAACAACACTGTTAGATGACTTTAAAATCAGAGTACATGATCTTGCTGACTTTCTGTTGGGCTTTTCTTGTGCAAGCTGTTTCAATGGACCTACTTGGGAACAGCTGACATCCTCAATTACTACATCAAGACTTGAACAGTGTCTTGTTAAGTCTTGGCTGGTTGGTATTAAAGACTTTGGAAAAATGCCCCTAATAGGGATGGAAGCCCCTTGCATCTTTATTACTGGCCATATATAAGTTACAGTTGGTATTTCTGTAGCTTTCCTTACTTCAGAGGCATATTTACTTCTGTCTGACATTAGTTGTTGCACTTTAGGTGGGAAATAAGAAAGTGGCATTGATGTGATTCGGGCTTGAGGTGGTATCTCTAGATCGGGTTTTAAAATCTGTGCCTGAGGTTCTTCAATAAGCTGAAGAAGTTCAGAGATTCCTGAAACTGATGCTATGTCTTCTTGGTCAGCTCGAGTTAGTAAGACACATCTTTGCAGAGAGTACTTTTCAACTAAGGTTTCATTGCGCTGAGCATTAGAAAATCTCAAGAACTTTCCTCTCTCAGCATTGCTCACGTCAACATTTTCTAGCAGGTCAAAATTTCCAGTAGAAAAATCTTCTTTGCTGTTCAATTGCTGATCCTCTAGCATCATCTAACCAGATGCAGCCACTGGCTTATGTCTTCAGAAAAGCAATATGGTTTGATATAATGTATTCTGTTCAGACAGATGAGCCTGTGTTGTATAGATTGGTGAGGCCTCCAGAGTTTCAGTAGGTCTCATCTGTCTTCATCTCTTTCCCGATGGGCTTCATTTATGCAGCCTGACACACATAAAATAAAAGTTGATACAAATGGAAATGTGATTATACATTTGTAAATGCACAGAGTGGGTTTTTTTTCTAATTAATTCAAACTAAATAAATTTAAAACTGTAAATATATTTGTGGGTCAAGTATTAACTAGATCTCATCTAGGTAGCAGGATCTGTAACATATTTGTTAGTATAGTAACATATTTGTGAGACACTTCCATTCTTGAATTAAATTGAGAGTGAGTTCCTGCTCGCTTCAGTAATTACATGCCCAGTAGTGCAAACTGCTGGCAAACAGGATCTATTTTGCTTGGATGTAGTGTTCCCTCATGTAAGATGTAATCTTGGATACAATGCCATTAAAATCCATGCATTTTTCTAATAAAAATGGGCTTGATCAAAGACCTTTAGAATTAATTTTTAAACTTTTCTGGCAGAATTATTTGACTACAGCAGTCACTCCTAGTTTTAAACTACTCTCAGTTGTAGCAAAATCCAACCAAGTATCTTTGTCATGGCTCTTAATACAGATGCATAAAACCTCAAGTTCAGACGCTTATCCAACACATATCAAGACCTTCTTAATTGTAAAATGCTAACTAACTTTAAGTACATACTGGAATTGACAGTAGAAGGAAATGTGAAATTTAAATGTGTATTATGATAATGGAAAAGAGCTGGATTAAGAAGAAATTGATTTTGAATTAACTGACACTATTCCAATGGTTATGTAATCCTAGGAATAACCTGATTACCTTAGCACTGCAAGCTTAATTTTGTAGAAAATAAACAAACACACTCATATTACTTGCATGTCAATCACAAAACTCTAAGGTGTTTCTTAGCCTTCCTGATTATCAAAAACCACAGTTCTTGCCTCCATAACTGAAGAGGTTCTAATACTTAACTTAAAAAAAAGAAATGTAATAACGACACGTTCAGTGAGCCTCTGTTTAAGATCACGTAAATTAACCTTTGTGAGTCCTTGTAACTAGTAAAAATAAATAAATTGAAGAATAAAATGACATTTCCTTCTCACCCAGACTCTACCTCCTGCATTTATGATGCATATATCTAGATGCAATCACATAATTCCAGGAGTCTAATCAAGAATACTTAAAAATAATTATGTAAATTGTCAACAAATTATTTGAATAATTAATTGCACATATAGGATGAGTGAGACCTTCTGGAAATGCAGAATGCAAATCCTTTTTTTCCCCCTTTGCTTTCTCTCAAGTGTTTTGTTTGTTTGTTTTTCACTTGTGGTCTTAGGGATTCTATCTACAGGCAGCATTGCAATGTGGTAAGTCTGGGACAGGTCTCCTGCCCCTGAAAGCCTCTTAATTGCCTCTGCATTAGCCTTTCAATTAGCCCTTAGTACAGGTCTGTTAAATATTATTCTTCTGCTGTGCAACCAAAGGAATGCTTTCTCCAGATCAATTGCTGAGTAACAAGGTGTGGTGGTTTAGCCCGATGTCCATCCAGTCATAATATTACTCCCCTTCCTAAGCTGGACAGGAGAGAGAAAGAGGAATATAACAAACTACTTGTGAGTTGAGATAAGGATGGAGAGATCAAACTCGGCAATTAACGTCACGGGCAAAACAGACTCAACTTAGGGACAAAAAGGTTTGATTTATTAAAGAGACAATAAAAGCAGGGAGATGAGAAATAAAAACCATCTTAAAACACCTCCCTCCATCCCTCCACTTCCTGGGACTCCTTATCTTTCCCCCACAGCAGCGCAGGGGATGAGGAATGGGGGTTGCAGTCAGTTCATTACAGATGGACTTTGCCGCTGCTGCTTCTCAGGGGGAGTCCTCCTCACACTTACCACTGCTACACTGTGGGATCCCTCTTCACGGGAGACAGTCCCTCATGAACTTCTCCAGCGTGGCTCCTTCCCATGGGCTGCAGCTCCTCACGAACTGCTCCAGCATGGGCCCTCCCACGGGGCAGCTCCTCACACGCTGCCCAGCGTGGGTCATGCACCAGGAGAGACAGTCCTTCAGGGACAGACTGCTCCAGCCTGGGTCCCCTCACGGGATCACAAGTCCTGATAGCAAACCTGCTCCAGTGTGGGCACATCCCCCACAGACTCCCAAGTCCTGCCAGGAACTTGCTCCAGGATGAACTTCTTACAGAGTCCCTCAGGCATCCACCCACTCCAATGTGAGCACCTCCCCCACAGGCTGTGAGTGGATCTCTGCTTCCCAATGGTCCTCCATGGAGTGCAGGGGGACAACCTGCTTCACCATGGTCATCACCACATATCGCAGGGGAACCTTCTTCTCAGTGCCTAAGCACCCTCCTCCCCCTCCTTCTCCACTGACCTTGGTGTCTGTGGAAATGTTTTCACATTCTCTCTCCCTGTTGCTGCTGCAGTTCTGCAACTGCGCAACAACTTCTTCTGCTCAAATATGTTATTCACAGAGGTGTTATCTCTACCACTAATTGGCCAGGCCTGGGTCAGGTGCAGGGTCCAACTTAAAACTGACTGGCCCTAACCCTGTCAGCTACAGGAGAAGCTTCTGTCAACTCTCTTTGTTTAAAGAAGCTACTCCTTTAGCTCCCCTGCTACTGAAAAACCTGGCCCAGGCCGAAACCACTACACAAGGAATTTACAATTATCTTTCCAGCAATGAGACAGTTTTCACAATATCCCTAAACAAAGACAAAAACAGAATCCCAAGCACATTTGTTGACATGTATCTTATAAAACAGAAAGCACCAGGAACTCACCCACACAGTAATTAAACAAATCCAAAAAAAAAAAAGGAAGAAGAAAGGTTTGTGGTTTCAAGGCAGAGAGATCTTGGTTAACTGTGAAACCAGCTGAGAAATACACAAATGTGACTGCATTCAAGAGAAAGACTCCTTGATTCTCAGAAGCTATTACACTGCTGTGAAGGCTCTGAACTGACCCATGTAGCAACAGGGCTCATCGACATAATCTCAAATTTTGTTTCGCAGTCCTAAATGTCACTTAAAGTCTTTCTAGCTGACAATCATTGCAAAACACATCCCAGAGAGAAAAGAAAAAAAGCAAACTAACTTGGCTTTACAAATCTGAACTTATTGTGTTACTGTTGGAAGCAAGTTTCCTGAGTTCAGACTGTCAAGGTAGCTCAGAGAGGAATGAGCTGCCCCATTCTTCTTGTAGGTGCCCAAAAGCTTTGTATCAAGACTGTTAAGGCAGTTTAGTTCTCTTGCTAACAGACACAGACAAGTGCATTTTGTGTCACTGCCACTAAATAGTGCAGAGAACGTATTTTTGCCATGTTCACCACAAAGGTGCCAAGACCACTTTTGGGACTGCAACTGGGAGATCAGGGAATGTAACTTAGAACTCTGACAGATTTTCATTGTATTGATGGTGCTAAACTTGTGGCCTGTGAGCTTGGTATCACATTGGAACAATTACTTTGGCCCATAATCTGTTCCTGGTACCTTCATTCCTAGGAACCACCAAGGAGCTAGTAGCAGGTCCAGTAAAATATGTTAGTGACAGCATGCATCCAGCCACCATCTTCACAGGGCAATTCAGGAGCACTCCAGGGCATGTGTGTACATATATGCACCACAGATTGCATGTGAATTAGGCCTGCTAGGACTCCGATCCAGGTGTATCTGTGGGCACTAGCCATCTTGGGCACATTCAACTCCTCCTTGCCTTTGGGTGATGTTCTGTTTCTTGTTGGACATCAGTTCTCTATGTTGTCCCTCAGAATTAAAAAAGCAAAAAGCTTAGGTGCTTCACTGTGGTGATTCAAAAATAAAATTACTCTAACAATCCCAAGCATGACTGAGGACTGTGTTAATGCAAGCATTTAATACATTAATAACATTGTCAGATCTCTGCCACGCACAGAAACCAGTAGGCTGACCTTACCTACCAGCAATGCAAGAATCAAGGAGTCTCAAATCCATCATTTTTATTGACTGCAAACAGCAGCAAATCACACTGATGAAAAATGTATCATACTTTACAGTTCTGGCAGTGCACATCTTGTTGTATGGCAGCAGCTGCATCTGTGTAATTTTATTACTCCTTGAGTTTAAGGGACAACTACTAGTGTAATGGATCTCAAGGTCCACAACGCAATTTAAAAAAAGAATGGCTACATTCATATACCTTATATTGTCCTTGTTACAGACACAAAAATAGTATAACTAATCTTCCTTTCTTCCTTCACCTTAAAAGTAACTGACTGCAGAGCAGAGCTTTATACTTAGGAAATAAGTAGCATGGATTCCCTTAATACTTGTAGTTTATGTATACAAATATTTTCCATCTAAAGTAATCTTACAATCTAAATGTTATGATTGTGACTCACCATTGTCCTGGTTTCATCAAAAATGAAGACAGCAAAGAGTCTTAAAAGAACTTACAAAAATACTAAAATTCAATTTTTAAAAATAAGAACATGCATGTGAGTATTGCAATTGTGAATGTATAGGAATATTTCTGTTCTAATTAGTTTTCACTTGCAAATGTTTTGGTTGAGCATCTTTATTTGTTTGGAATATTTCTTATCACATAGCAACAATTCAGGGGGAACCCATGGCTATCCCTGAGAAAACCTGGATTTCCTGAAATACTATTGTGGCATTGACTTTTTTTGCCTGGACTTGTTCTAATGTATAGCCAAAGTGCCTTTCAATTACCACATCTTAAGACGCAGCATCTGCTTGGATAAGTACTGTTCCTCCAACACTAGTTGTGCATGGAAGGGTCATACAGGTCTATGAAGCATCTAGCCCTTTGCTTAATGAAATGTGGGTATGACACAGGTCACTAGATCTGCTACAGGGATTAACATACAGAGTTCCTTCCCTTTTGCAATGGGTGGCCTGACAGCACTTAGGCTGTCAAAAATGCTGTAACATTCAAGGAGAGAGCAGTTTGAACACCTACGAAAATGGAAAAATATTTGGATGTTAGTACTCTGTTGAAACAATTACCTCACTTTGTTTCTCAAATTACAAGAAAACTGTTTGGATGAAGTGCTGTTTTCTGAGAAGCATTAGTATTCGGGTTAGCAGCCTCTAAAGGGATCATGTCTTGATGACAGCAATCCCTCCTTCAGGAACTGAATAGCGTATGTAAATCATAATGGAAAACCCCTCTGAGTTAAAGCCTTACTGGCCTTCTGCTCCACCTCCAAAGGCAATGAGTATGTTCTTTCATAATTTTGGTATCTCCCACAACCCTGCTTCCCTCTTGTAGCTGAAGTTCCTCTCACTAGTTCTTTAAGCAAGACTATGACTCTGGCAGAGAAGTTTGTATTAATCTTCACAGCAGAAGGCTGTGTGGCATCAAAAATTATTTACTTACAGCTCAGCGGTGCTTATGAATGTTTACAAGAGCAGAATAAGTACCTCATCAAATGCATCATTCCACATTTCACTGCCTTGCACAAGTCATGCTGTAGAGGACTAATTGCATAGAACGTGAGCCAAGGGTCCTTCTAGCTCAGTCCCTGTCTTCAACCATGACTAGAAGTGGAGGCCCAGCACTCATTTGAGAAGAAGCCATGCACACAGTGATATTTCCTTGAATACCCCTACCCTCCAATAGTCAGAGATGCAGAGCCTTCCTGAGCCAGCAATGATTTCTGAGTGGATTTTCTGCTAGCACCATGCCCTGCTGTCTACCACTACCCCCATCCCCAGCAGCTTCTGACCTGCAGTGGTGCTGGCTGGATCACATAAAGCCGAAAAATCTCTTCAAGCCAACAGTTTTGGGGACAAACTCTAACCTTCCCAGTAAGGTAGAGTGGGGCTGGGCCACGCCTGGAATGGTAGGAGAGCGGGCAGTATAGTTACCATGATGGTTGGAGCACAGGTGCCATGCCAGAGGAGTCACTGTTGACTGCTGTAAGAATTCCCAGCTGTGGAGAACTTTCCAGACCCAGAGGAGAATGAACTCTGGTACTGGACTCCAACTGCTGCTGAGCACCGTGGAGTTCCAACGGCTGCTTTAGCATCAGGTTCTCTTGGCTCCAACGGACACTGCTGCTGTCCACTGGCCCTCAGACTGAGGCCTGCAGGGCTGCACCTGCCCCACCAACCCAATCAGCTTTCTTTCTGTGCCCACCATTGCTCCCTGCAATGGGGAAGGGCCTTTTGAGCTATCTGCACTGTGGAACCAATAATTGTGTCTCATACCGGAGTCCATTTGGCCTCTGCAGGGCTGCTGCGTGAGGTCGTCTTAAGCTTTTTCCAGGAGCCACTTTTGCTTGATAACAGGGGGAAGCAGCTGCAGTGCAGGCCCAGAAAAGAGTCCTTGGACTTTTCCCTGGCTCTGGGGTTCAGACCTACCTCCAGCCTGGCTCGGCCAATCTGGCACCTCTGTGATCACTATATAAAGATGGAAATTTGAAATGTGTGGGAGGAGGTGGAAGGGCAAGATGGAGGTGACCATAGAATCATTGAATCATTTCAGCTGGAAGAGATCTTTAAGATCATTGAGTTCCGCCTTTGTCCCAGCCCTATCAACCACTAGATCATTTCCCTAAGTGCAATATCCACCAGTCTTTTAAACACCTCCAGGGACACCACCCTGAACAGCCCATTCCAATGCCTGACAGTCCTTTCAGTAAGAAAATTCCTCCTAATATCCAGCCTGAACTTCCCCTGGTGCAACTTGAGTCCATTTCCTCTTGTTCTATTGCTTGTTACTAGGGAGAACAGATCAACTCCTGCCTTGCTTCAACTACCTTTCAGGTAGTTGTAGAGAGTGATAAGGTCTCCCCTGAGCCTTCTTTTCTCCAGGCTAAAAAGTCCTAGATCCCTCAGCTGTTCCTCATATAAGCCATGCTCCAAATCCTTTCCTAGCTTGGTAGCCTGCCTCCGGATCCTCTCCAGCACCTCAATGTCCTTGTAGACAGAGACTCAAAACTGGACACAGTATTTGAGATGTGGCCTCATCAATGCTGAGTACAGGGGAATGATCATGTTCCTCCTCCTGCTGACAACACTGTTCCTGATACAGGCCAGGATGCCACTGGCCTTCTTGGCCACCTGGGCACACTGCTGACTCATGTTCAGCCATCTGTCAACCAACACTCCCAGGTCCCTCTCTGCCTGGCAGCTTTCCAGCCACTCCTCCCCAAGCCTGTAGCGCTGCTGGGTGTTGTTGTGGCCCAAGTGTAGGACGCAGCACTTGGCCTTATTGAAACTCATGGAACTGGCCTTGGCCCAGTGATCCAGCCTATTTAAATCTCTCTATAAAGCTTCCCTACCCTCAAGCAGATCAACGCTTCTACCCAGCTTGGTGTCACCTGCAAGCTTGCTAAGGGTGCACTCTATACCCTCATCCAGATCATTAATAAAGATATTTAACAGGAGGGACTCCAATATCGTGCTCTGGGGGACATCACTTGTGACTGGCTGCCACCTGGATTTAACTCAATTTCAACCCATGGAGGGCAATGACAGGACTGAGAACCACCAGCAGCTCTGGGTGAGTGTGCCCAGACGTGCAGCAGACTGTGTGAGGAGGCGGCCATGGCGTAGGCTGTGCTGGAGAGCCTGCGGGCCGCAGAGACCCACAATAGGAGGTGGAGAGGAGCTGCAGCCCTTGGGATGAACACAGGTCAGAGGGACCCGTGGAGGGCCGCTCAGCCTGTGAGGGACCTCATGGAGGAGCAGGGAAGACCAGTGAGAAGGCCGTCTGCCTTGAGGATGGACAAGCTGCAGAAGCCATTGGGAAAGGACTGACTGATATCCCCGTTCCTGCCCCCGAGCCATTCAGGGAGGGAGGAGGTAAAGACATGGGGATCAGGGCTCTGACCCTGGGAAAACGGGAGGTGGGGAGAAGGTGGTCTTAAAGCGCTGGTTGTGTTCTTCATGATTGTACCACTCTGTGTCATTCTCCATTTATTAAGTTTTGGGGGTTTATGGTTTCGGGTTTTTTTGGTTTGTGGTGGATTAAATTAAGTTTCATTTTCTTCCTCAAGATGAGCAGCCTTGCCTGTTTTGTCCAGGACCATAAGCAGCAATTAAACCCTCCCTGTCCTTCTGGATTTCTGAACTCTGTGGTACTTAAGTCTGATTGTGGCCTTTTGTCCCTGGATGAGCCTAAGCCATCACAGGTCCCAATTTCCCCATGCACAGAATTATCCGTACACAATTCCTTAAAAAAAAAAAAAAAAAAAAAAGCTTGCCCCTTCACTGTACCAAAACTTCTACCTCTCAGCTGGTGCATATCATAGGATCACAGAATCACAGAATGGTAGGGCTTGGAAGGGACCTTTAGAGATCATCAAGTCCAACCCCCCAGTGACATCCTGGGGTGCATTAAGAACAGTGCAGTCAGGAGGCTGAGGGAAGTTCTCCTCCCCTTCTACTATGCCCTGATGACACCTCATCTGGAGTCCTGTGTCCAGTTCTGGGCACCCCAGCTCAAGAGAGACAGGGAACTTCTAGAGAGAGTCCAGCAGAAGGCTATCAGAAGACTGCAAGACTTGGGGCTGTTTTGCCTGGAGAAGACTTAGAGGGGACCTTATCAACTTTTATAGAGGGCAAGTGTCAAGAGAATGAGGCAAGTCTTTTTTTTCTGTAGTGCCCAGTGACAAGCATAATCTGGAACACAGGAAGTTCCTCATGAATATGAGGAGAAGCTTCTTTCCTGTTCAGATGGGGGTGCCCTGGCACAGACTGCCCAGGGAGGGTATGGAGTCTCCAATGGACGTTTTCAAGACCTGCCTGGACATGTTCCTGCATGACCTGCTTTAGGTAGGGGTTGAAAGGGATGATCTCCGGAGGCCCCTTCCAACCCCGACCATTGAGTGATTCATTGAAAAGCTGCCAGCCTGCCGCAGAGCCCAGAGCGACACTGGAGCAAGTGAGCTGTGTTGGCTGTGCCTCCGCTGGACGCCAGCCCTCCAGCACAGCTTGGTGCGGCTGCACAGCGCCCGCACCGCAGCTGTCTGGCTTTGTCCCTCACCCTGAGCGCCGCGGCCCCGCGTCCCAGCTGGGAGCCGACGCTGTACCCGTTCCTGGTCAGTTGTGATTGTCGGAGCTTTGCCAGAAGGTGGCACAAGAGACCTAATGGTCTGCCCCTACTGCCGAGCTAAAATGGACTTCTTCCTTAAAATGTCTGACTGGCTTCTGCCTAGATCATGCTCCTGAAGTCACTGTCAAGTGTATACTCCATAATCAACGAAAGTTCTCCAGATTTCTTGTGGCCTGGTAGTTTCTTTTCACATACAGATAGAAAATTATTATATATGGATCAGGCTGTAGCTGAGTAATAGAAGGTGAAAAGAAAAAGGTATTGAAATACCAGCTCTCTTGAGAGCAAGAGAGTGACAGGATCCCGCTGGTATCAGAAAGGTTTAATTTTCAAACCATCTTATGCACAAAAAAGTCACTCAGCAATTAAGCAGGAGTCAGTGACATATCAGATAAGGGCTCTTAAATGTATAACTGCATTAATACAACTGTGTATGCAACCTAGCAGGGTACCAAACAAAGCAGAGGCTGAGGAAGTTCTATTCAGTGAACCAGAATTAACTTGATGTGGTGGTTTGACACTTGCTGGATGCCAGGTGCCCACCACGCCGCTCTATCATTGCCTCCTCAGCAAGCCAGGGAGGGAAGAAAATAAGATGAGAGTCTTGTGGGTTGAGATAAAAACAATTTAATAAGGAAAAAGCAAAGCCACACACGTGACAAGCAAAGCAAAGCAAAATAAGCTATTACTCTCTACTTCCCATCAGCAGCAATGTCCAGCCACCTCCCAAGAAGCAGGGCTTCAGTTCGTGTAATGGTTGGTTTAGAAGGCCAAAATGAACCACACCCCACTTCCTGCTCCTCTTCCTGAGTTTATTTTGCTGAGCTGATGTCATATAGTATGGAATATCTCCTTGGTCAGGCTGGGTCAGCTGTTCTGGCCATGGCCCCTCCCAAAATCATGCCCACCCATATTGGTGAAGGTGGGGGAAGGAATGCTGGAGGGACAGTCTTGATGCTGTGTGAGCAGTAGTCACAACATTGATGTGCTATCAATACACATTTTTAGCTACCAACAGAAGGCACAGCACTACAAGAACTGCTGTGGAAAATCACCACCACCCCAGACCCACTACACTTGATCCCATTGCTTCTGTGCATCCTCCACAGCTAACAGACTGATTACACTTAAATATCTTCCAGTTTAAGTAGGTTTTCTTATTCCAGTTGTTCACTGATGTCTGCTCCTCATTGACTTTATAAGGCTACAGTCGCTAGGGAGCTAGATACTTTGTGGTCAGCAGCTGTGTAATAAAGAGAAGGAAATTACATCTCATACGAGCAGACCCTTGGGTCTGTGTATGGCTCTGAACTACTGGGTCACAGGACTTATCACCAGTCCAGTTTATTGTGCTTGAACACAACAGTACAGCATGACTCAGTAGCATATAAGAGCATGGACTGAGTTAAGGACTGCTGTTGTAACCTCCCCTGTAGCCTGGGACATAACAGGGCTTTTGCTTTAGCTGCATGATATGATTTCTAATCTTAGGAACAAAGCTAGCCATGCAGAAGTCCTGATGACAAAGAAGAGCTGGAACAGCAGGGACTTGGGAAAAGGGAGGGAAGGGCAACTGATTGTGGACTGAGTACTACTAGTGCTGGCAGTTTCAGCAGTTCTGCTGTTTCTGTGCCCCCAGCTCTTATTAACCCACCAGAGTCTGGATCTGCCATTCTGGATTATTTCTCACTGAGCTATATACGACTGTATTCATATACCTATGCTTAAAGCTTTTATGTCTCCCTCGCATCTGAAAGACTACAAACTGCAGCATACTGAGAGACAGCAGTTATCAGCCTGACATCAGGATTATTCTGGCCTCAGGGAGCACAGTGAGGTAAAGGATTTTGAAACATCTACAAGAGTGAAGATAAAAGTCACTCTCTGACTTTATTTCTCCGTACTTCTACTCAGCTGAAATATAATGACTGTATGCTGGGCTTGGAAACAGTACAGGAGCAAGAAGACAGTAAGGCTATGCCTAAGCATAGAGAAGTTTGGGCCTCCCCTCTGAACTTGAAGGCAACTGGCACCAGGGTAATGTTTCCTTGTAACATAATGCCATCTGCTGGGACTTGCTCTTAGCAGATGAGGTAGTTCAAATGAACTTGGGATGAGTCCAATAGTGCTGGAAAACACATGCTGCCTCACAGCCATGCTAGTCCAGTCTGAATGCAACTGCATTTTCAGTTAACAGCAATGTGTGGTTTAATAGAAGCAGTTTTTGGATATTTTTTTCCCTTGCTGCCTAATATATTGCCATGGTGGATGACAGTGTATATAAGCGTTATGCTATGTTCAGGCTGCCTATTCCTGCTGTCAACTTTTCTCTGTCTAGTGAAAAACTGAAGATGTTGTGTCATGATAGGGCAAATGAAACTTTCACGGTGATGCTGCCTGAACTACTACAAGTTGCCTGACAACATGCTTCACCAAGGACTAACTTCTGTTAGAAGTAAAAATAGAGACCACGGCACCTGTATTCAAGGTTGTTTCTTGACTGCAAAGGCTGCCCATTGCACAGGGACATGAATGGGCACGTGGCTTTGTCATTGCTGGTATCGTCTCAGAAGGGAGACACTGGCACATTGGCTTGGTTCTGCCGTATTCCTCCTGATGTGAGGAGGGCAGCACAGGCTGATGTGGGGAGAGATGGCTGGCTATCTTGTCAGAGAACCTGAGTTGTTCAAAAAGAAGCTAGGCGGTATGAGAGAGAGCACTCACTACAAAGGAGCTAGTTCAAGCCATCTTTGGGTTAGCCCATGTGTTCTGACAGTAGAGACTAGTATAGGATTTTTACTTGACTGGAGAACCTTTACAATGTTTCATATGAGTTAGAAAACCTGGGTGTCATGGTTTGACATGGAGCCGTTTTTGGAAAAGGGGAAGGGGCTGTAAAGGTGTCTCTTGTAAGAAGTTGCTTGAAACTCTCCCCAGCTTTGAGCCAGACCAACTTCTGACTGAGCCAATTAGGCACCTCCATAATCACTTTTTAAGAAGCCAGAAGAGGAGGGTTCTTCCTGTTCCTTCTTGTTCTGTCCTTCCTTCTTTTCCATTTGGTGATCGTAAAAGGAGTTGGAGGAGAGAAAAGTGACCATGGGGACCCCAAGGTCAGTGAGGGAAGAGAGGAGAAGGTGTGCTGGAGCAGAGAACCCCCTGCATCCTGTGGAGAGGACTGATGAAGCAGAGATGTATTTGCACTTTGTAAAAGACCCTGCATCAGGGTCAGTGACTATGCCCAAAGGAGGCCATGTCCTATGGAAAGGACCCTGTATTCACAGAAACTGTGGGGAAGAACCTACACCAGAGAGGTTCATTAAGGACTGCATTCCTGGTGAGGGATCCAATATTGGAGCTGGGAAGAATGTGAAGAGTTGTTCTCTTCTCCTCTGAGAGAAGCAGCAGAGCCCATCTGTGAGAGACTGACCACATCCCACATTCCCTGCCTTTCCGGGCCGTTGAGTGGGGAGGAGGTAGAGATATTGGGAGCAGTGAACTGGGCCTGGGAAGAAAGGAGGGATGGGGGAGGGAGATCTTAAAGTGCTGGTTGTAATTTTCTTAATCATCCTGCTCTCTTTTTGCTTTTTGTTCTGTTTTGCTTGTTGTAGGTAGTAGAATAAACTTTCCTGATTTGCTGTCTAAGTTGAGTAGTGGAGTCTGTTTTGCCAGGAACTGTAACTGGCAGTGAGCCCTCCCTGCCCTTGTACTAATCCACAATGTCCTTGGTTATCTTTTTTCCTCTTTTTTTTTCTCCTTGTTGGGGCCTCCACAATCCTGAGGAGGGTGAGGGTGGATGGAGGACACTGAGCGAGAGACTGTCATGGTGCTTCATTGCTGGCTAGGAAAAACCACAACACTGGGAGAAAAGTGCAGTTCCATTCTTGTCTCATAGACTGGAAGTGGCATTTGCCCAGTCATGTATTATACTGTCACCTCTCCTTGTATTTGGCACCTGACCAAATACAGTCAAAGTATTAAAGGTATGCACATATATTGTGAGTGTGGCTGTGTCAGAGTACGTAAACTGGGAATTGCAAGGCTTCAGAGACACTTCAGTTAAGTACAAGTCAGATGCTGGGCTCACTGTTGTGTCACTTGTAAGTCAAAGATGTGTTGAACAGTGTATTTTTCATTCCTGTGTTATCTCTGCAGTGGACAGAGAGTAGTGAGGATAGACTTAACCAAAAAATTGGTGTCTGACTAGCAAGTAGGATTTGCTAGTCACTGAGATTCCCAAAGATATGAAACTGGAGGCATGTTTGTTTCTGATCTGAGTTAGCTGTTTGAGTTGAGATCACTTATATGATGGTGAGTGTTAAGATGCTGGTGCCAGTCTTGAGTTCAAATCCTATCCTAACATATGACTGCCATGTAGTATGAGGACTGATGTGGAGCTGGGAATTTCCCTGAACTGTTCTTGTGAGAGATTTGTTCTTATACGCTGTATATGATAACAACCAACTGGGAAGAAACTACCTTGAATACAGGTATTGTGGTGTTTTTCTATTATTAGTTCTTTTGGTCATGGGGAGGCATGAGTTTAGGTGCCTTGGATGTTTGTGGTTTGGGTTGAGTTTTTTTGAGTGTCCAACTGTTTCAGGGTGGCTGATTGGTTTATACCATTTTGTATGTTGCTGCTGTGACTTGGTTTGTGCCCCATTCCTCATGTCTAGTACTTACACAGTATTGTACAGGCTGCAAATCTCTCTTCAATGGACACATTCTGCTGGATCTTGTTTGTTTACAGCCCTCTGAGAAATACGAGCTTTAACTGTTTCATCAGCCTCTTTTGTTGGCTGGAGACTTGATTTCCTTTTCAAGTGTTGAGGTGGCAGGAGCCTTTGCAAATACATATTTGCGTCCTAGTCAGATGAGTCTCTTCAAGTCTCTTTTTGATACCTGCTATATTGAGGTATACAAATCTGGTTTGACACTGTAATGGATATGCTGAGACAGACATTTCTTGACAATTGCCCTTTGACAATGGCAATTGTCTTGCTCTGATTATCTATGTGATATGTTCTTTTCCCTATTTTGGAATATCCTTTCACATTGGTGTGCCTCAGGAGATTCATGTCAGTGCTGACCTGAGTAACGCCTTAGAGGCATTAACTTGATTGCTAGAGGATGATTGAATAGTCTAATGTTCTCTGTAAAAGTTTCAATCTCTTTCAAAGAAAGGGCTTTGAATCTTATTCCTGCCATGTGGTGCCGACCATATTGAGATACACATAACATTTACAGGCAGCATGTGTTAGAAAAAAATTGTTTCAGTCCTGTGATGCATTAATATTGACTGTGAAGATGATAGTTCTTTAAAATGAAACTCGGGATGACTGTGAATCTTCCTTGAAATATCTTTGCACCCTGAAAATCCCATGGGAAGCATATACTTTAGTGACTTACGCTGAGTGCTTCAGGTTGATTAGATCTGTTGTTTCAGGACAGCAAACAACTTGCTCGATAACAGCTTCATGGAGGTTGAACTCATTAAGAAAGAAAATACTCGTATAGCATCTTGTTTGGACCATTTGCAATTCTGTGGTGTGGTTACAGTGACCCTACAGGTATGTATTTGAATTCTGCTATCCTCACAAATATTAAATTAAGCAGCTTGCTGCATTTATTAGTGAAGATCTGATGTTGAAATGATCCAAAATACTGTTTAACCCATATCAGCATTCAATGTAAGAATATTATTGGAGGCATGACTACATCTGGCTCATGAGTGAAGACATAATGTAATGAATTAAACTGAGATGTTTGCTCTGGAGAATTTATTCCCTAAGAATGTTGATACCTACCATACACCTTTCTCCTGCCTAGATGAACATGTTTTGAGTATGCTGACACTGGTGTAGCAAATATTATGGGGAAGAACACTTATCTAGACAAAGTTAGATAAGTAGAGATGTCCTTTATTTAAGAATGTGCACCAGGGAATTTCCCAAAGAATGTCCCACAAACCATCACAATTAACAGAGATTTATATCAATATTCTTTTGTTCTTCTCTATAAAAAGCCTGCATATAAATCCTGCTTATAATTGTTACAATAAAGTTACCCTTTACCTTGACTGGTTACTTGTTAATTTTACATATTACATCACTCTTACAGATTGATCCCTTAATGCACAAGTTATAGTTAATCATATACATTTTGAAATTACTTGGAGAACTAACTGATCTAAGCTACTAATTATCTGGTGTTCTGGGTCAGAATGGTATGGTGGTTCAGGACAGTGAGCAGCTTAATGGTTAATATAACCAGTGCTTTTGTTTTTACTTCAAAGCAGTTACTCCCAGCATTGTTGTTTGATGTTTTATGGCATACAGGTACATACATCTGAACAGTCCACCTTGTTACCACTCTCACCCCCACTGTGTCTGACTTCTCGTGCATGTTTTTCCCTTTGGGAGCAGCTTCACAAAAGAGATCTAGTTTTGCTTAGTTATGCTAATTTATGTGTAAATTAACCTAAGCCCGTGTATTCCATAAAAATAACTTTAATGTTCATGGTTTTATAACCATGTTCATGGTCAAGATCCATGGTGAATATATACCTTGGCTACTTCTGTTTTGTGGCCATGCAGGGACTAAGCAATTAATACATGACCTTTCCTTGGCCTGACAGCTAACAGTCAACATTAACACATGACAGTGTGAGACTGAATTCATTAGAGTGCCAGTTTCACAGAATCACAGAACGGTAGAGATTGGAAGGGATATCTAAAGATCATCTAGTCGAACCCCCCTGCTCAAGCAGGTCCACCTAGACCAGGTCATACAGTAATGTGTCCAGGTGGGTCTTGAAAACCTCCAGAGAAGGATATTCTGCACCGTCCCTGGGCAGCCTGTGCCAGGGCTCCCTCACTCTCACAGGAAAAAAGTTTTTCCTTATGTTTAAGTGGAACATTTTGTGTCCCAGCTTTTGTCCATTACCCCTAATCCTGTCACTAGACACTACACAAAAAAGGGCAGCCCTACCATCTTGACATACACCTTTTACTTGTAAGTATTAATGAGGTCTCTCCTCAGTCTCTTCTTCTCCAGATTAAACAACCCCAGCTCCTGCAGCCTTTCCTCATAAGGAAGATGCTCCAGTCCCCTGATCATCTTGGCGGCCCTGCACTGGACTCTCTCCAGAAGTTCTCTGTCCTTCTTGAGCTGGGGAGCCCAGAACTAGACACAGGACTCCAGATGAGGCCTCACCAGGGCAGAGTAGAGAGGGAGAAGAACCTCCCCCTCCCTTGACCTGCTGGCCACACTCTTCTTGATGCATCCCAGGATGCCATTGGCCTTCTTGGCCATGATGGGCACATTGGTGGCTCATGTTCAGTTTATTATCAATCAGGACTCCCAGGTCTCTCTCTGCAGAGCTGCTCTCCAGCAGGTCAATCTCCAGCCTGTACTGGTGCATGGGGTTGCTCCTCCCCAGGTGCAGGACTCTGCACTTGTTGAACCTTATGAGATTCCTCTTCGCCCAACTCTCAAACCAACTGAGATACTACTGAATTGCAGCACAGCCTTCTCGTGTATCAGCCAGTCCTCCCAGTTTGGCATCATCATTGATCTTGCTGAGGATACACTCTGTCTCTCATCCAGGTCGTTGATGAACATGTTGAACAAGACCGGCCTCAGAACCAATTCCTGTGGAACCCCACTGGCCACAGGCCTCCAACTTGGCTCTGTTGTTCATCACCCTCTGGGTTCTGTCATTCAGCCAGTTCTCGATCCACCTCACCATGCACTCATCCAAGCCACACCGCCTGAGCTTTCTGATGAGGGTGTTACAGCAGACAGTGTCAAAAGCTTTGCTGAAGTCAAGGCAGATTATATCCACTACTCCCCCGTTATCTAGCCAGCCAGTTATGCCCTTATAGAATCATAGAATGGCAAGGTTGGAAGGGACCTCCAGAGATCATCTAGTCCAACCCCCCTGTAGAAGCAGGTTCACCTAGATCAGATCGCATAGAAACATGTCCAGGTGGGTCTTGAAGACCTCCAAGGAAGGAGACTCCACAACCCCTTTGGGCAGCCTGTTCCGAAGGCTATCAATTTGATCAAGCACCACTTCCCCATAGTGAATTCAGGTTGTCTCCTCCTGATTTATTTAAGATTTGCAAGCTCTAGGTAAGTTTGCTGAGTCATACCAAAGAATCTCAAAGACTTTTCTTTAAACAATGCTGTTTTAATCCTACTGTCAAGTATGCCAGGTAGTAGCAAATAGTAGGGCCTAACAAAGAGGTGTTCCCCTCTACACAAACACATTTGTCCAGTATTTGGGACCACCATTCTTTTCCTAAGTCTTTATGAAAAGTACCTATTTCCCACTTCATTTTGGCAGTACTTGCAAATGGAGGGATAACAGGTGGGAAAAAGTTGGCTTCTGGTACAACTTGTGTGTAGTCAGATGTAATTGTAGAAGCTTATGAGTAAGGCATACCCCATAGTATAGTCTCACAGCTATTAAATCAGCAGAGATTAAGCTGAGCTCTTTTACATGCCCTGAGCAGTCCACAGGCTTTGTGTTCACTCTTCACCAAGGAGTGAAAGGAGGCACCCCCCAGCTGCTACAGCAAAAGCAAGGCGGCACAATGTTTGTTCACCTGCACCAGAATAATTCTGTGGCCATGGGAAATACGGGAAGGCATTATGGGCAGCATGTTGTATGTGGTTTAGGGATTGTCACTCTAGTGGTTCCAGCCATGGCGATTATATTGTGTCTGAAACAGCACATGGCATGCTACCTTAGTTGTACTGGCCTGCATGTGCTTGACGTTCTCCATGAGATCTTTTGGAGTCCTCACTCTGATGCATTAGGTCCCTTCTTAGTAATGGCCATACCTGTCACTGGGAGACAACAAATACCAACCTTCAATTGTGTGAAACTTTATGTGTGATATGCAGATTGCTCAGATAAAGGGCAGCCTAACTTAACTGCAGTATCTGTTACTCTTGGCATTTATTTCCTGCAGTTAACTGCTAAGCAACAGCTGTCCCACTTTCATTAGCTTTATAAAAAAATACAACAGCTCATTATTTCTATCTTCAGATCAGACCCATTTTAGAGGCCCTCACTTAGCAGCACTTGTGATTCATGCCAAATGGAACTAATTTCCATGACTACTAGGATTATTTGCAGAGTGTTACGCATAATGCAGCACAGGTTTGCAGTGAACCCTTTCTGAAAGCTCATTTTATTGCTGGTGATGGTCTGTATCACAGCAGCGCCATGACCATCTGTGGATCTCCCTGCATCTGTGTGAACAGAGGCACTGTATAAAACCAAAAAAGTTAAATGAAAAGATGTACTGCTAACAGAGACCTCTTATTTCTTGTGAGTAGCTTCTTTTTCATGTGTGAACTCTAACCCAAAATTGCATAATGGCACGAGCCTTTGTTTTGCCCCTTATGGGACATGCGTACATAGATATATCCCAAATAGAAAAGCCATTTTAGATGCTTAGGGAAGGTGAAATACAAATCTGTTTGGGTGAGTTGGAAAGAATTTTTCTCTGAAATTTTAAAATGGCACAACCTTAAGTTTAACTCTCCCTAACATGTAGCTATTTGTGACAAAACATATCCACAAAAACAAAAGCATTCAGGGCTACCATTTTAGGACAGCAAATGCCATCTTAGGGCATTCAGCTCAGGGTAGAGTCTCATGCAGGGCTTAGCTGCCATCAAGACTATTACACTGCAACTGTAACCAGACGGCTGAGGTGAATGTAACAGAAAGGTTGTATCTAGTCAAAAGCGATGTGTGAGGATACATTATTTTTGCAGCCGTTGTTCATTGGTTTGAGGCATGTACTGTGAAGACTTTAATTTTACCTAGAGGCAAAGCACTCGGTGTATTTAAATAAGCAAAACCAGGATTGCAAGTCAACACAGAAAGCAATAAGGAGGTGATTAGCATCATTAAAGGGGTTTACAAACTCAGGCTGAACTTTCTGCAAATACTTGATGAAACAAATTCACTCCAGTTTCTATTACATCTTGCAGGTTGCCTCAATCAAGATACTGAGAGGTTGGACTAAGCAGGGATTTATCTGGTCACTGTTGTGGTAAGAAAAGGGGCAGTGAGCTGTGGTGCTAAACATGTGAATTAAAGGGACTTAAGACTTTTTACTCACGAGAAGGAGAGGAAGGATGCCCTAGCTAACCTGTTAACTTCCAGACTTACTATGATGTTATCCCCTGTGGCACTGGGACTGAATACCGGCCACAGATTTATAGCTGCAAATGACATATGGCATTATTTTGGCCAACAAAGGATTTTTTTCATCAGTGTTTTTCCTCTGCTTTGTTAGACTTTCACTGTGTTCCCCTAGAGCCTTCTGCTTGTTGTAATAGTCCTTACCAATGCCAGCTTTTCATTACAACTTTTGTCCCACACACTAATATGTTGCCCAGAGCAATAGCCTGAACAAGTCTGAGGACTGAAAAAAGATCGAAAATTAAATTCCTGCAGAGAAACTGACTTTGTTCTTTCCCAGAAAAATGAAATACAAGTATATCATTGCCAGAAACAAAGAAACCTGTCCTATAGAGAAATTACATTACTGCTGTCCCTAGCCAAGGTGACAAGAGAGGACCAAGTGCTGCTTCAGACTGCAGGAGATGCTGGTATGAAAAGCAAACATGATTGTACCTTGCTTTCTGCTTCCTTGCTGGGCACTGAAGGGAGTACGAGAGCCAAGTGGCTGTACCCTTATCCTTAGGACATCAGGCAAAAATCAGGTTTCTCCTTTATTTACATTTCCAATTCAGATCCAAAGCTTTTTCATAGCACATATTCCTTTATTACAGTGATGTGCATGCTAAGACAGGTGGACTGCGCAGTCCATTCTTCTGCATGGCAAATAGCTGTTCTGTGATTACCATTTATTTCATACACAATGTTTCTACCAGAAAAGCCATTTTTCAGCAGCTTGGCAGGGAGAGGAATGGGCCAGGAGACGGCTGAGTACAGTCCATTTTTTCCTCTGGCTTAAAAACTACCTCTCAGGAGACCTGCATTTTTTGACAAGAAGTAACTGAGAAAAAAAACCCAAGCACTTACTCTCCCTCTCAGAGCTCTGTAACCATGGCCCAAAACCACCAGCGTATGACAAGGACACAGCCCCCAGAGCTTCCAGTCACCGTTTCAGCAGAAGTCTGGGCTGTGCCTGCAACATAGCAGCACGCCAAGATTCAGGCCTCGGCCCCCTGGCCCTGGTATGCCTCACCAGAGTCCACAGTGGGGCCACATGGGGAGGAAGGTGCAGGCAGGTGTTAGGTGGTTGGTTCTGTGTGCAGGTAACTGAGAGCGGAGCTGGGCAGGGCCTGGCTTCTGTTAGTGGAGTTTGCTTGGGCCATGGTGGGGGTGCAGGCAGAGGCAGGCACCTCGAGGCCTACCGTCTGCCCCAGGCAAGGGACTGCTTGAGGTGCTGGCTGTTGTGTGCATTTCACACAGTTGGGGGTGAGCAGGTGTACCTAGGAACAGAGATGACTTGCCTCCTAAATCCATGGGTTTGGTATTCTGAATGTGTGTGGTAGTGTAGCTGATGAGCTGTAAGACCATTCAGGACAGAAGATACTTTTGGAGGCATTGTAGGCTTTTATGAATCTAATTTGCACTAATCGGTGCAAAAAATGAGCCTGGTTTAACTAAAATGATTGACTCTCTCACATTGACTGTACAGGCTTCTAATACTAAAGTCCTGTAGCTAAGTTGCCTTCTGATGTTGCTGGCTTTGCTTCCTTCATTTTTTCCCAGCACAGTGGCCTTCAGCTGGGTAGAACCAATGTAGCACTTCCATTTTAGAGGCAAGAAACTAAGTTGGTCTTTGTATTTCAACCAGTAACTGACCTCTGCACAAGACTAAGTATACCCTATTGCAAAACTTCAGCTTGGTGGTTGCAATTGTTTTCTCTATTCACAATGGTTTTGGAGTGAGTGAAGCAGCGGTGCTGAAAAATGTGTAAGTCTGACAGGCTTTTCCAGGGAAGAACTGGTGTGGCTCTCTGAACACGCAGTACTGGGATCCAACAGTACTGATCTGGTTAGTGCCTAAACTGGAAGCTTTCATCTTAGCTTGGTTATGATGCAAATTATTTGATATTCTTTTGTCATTGTTCAGAACCAACTTCACCTGTTTTTTTTTGCTCTTCTGGCTGTTTCAGAAGAATTGGGAATGTTTTGCTTATATCCAGGAAGCAGAGTGTTTCAAATGAAAGCAAATAGCAGGGTGTGTTCTGTCCAGTTTCCCCTTCCACACCCAAGTTTCTACGTATGTTTGATGGTTTGAATTATGTAGGAGTGTAGTGGTTTTGCCTGGGCCAGGTTTTTTGGTAGCAGGGGGCTACAGGGGGGGCTTCTTTAAATAAAATGAGTCGCCAGAAGCTTCCTGTGTAGCTCACATGGTTAGGGCCAGTCATTTCTAAGCTGGACCCTGCAGCTGACCCAGGCCTGGCCAATTAGTGATGGAGGTAATGCCTCTGTGATTAACATATGTGAGCAGAAGAAGTTCTTGCGCAGTTGCAAATCTGCAGCAGCAACAAGGAGTGAGAATGTGAAAACATCTCCGCAGACTCCAAGGCCAGTGGAGAAGGAGGGGGAGGAGGGTGCTTAGGCACTGAAAAGGCTCCCCTGTGATATGTGGTGAAGACCATGGTGAAGCAGGTTGTCTACCTGCAGTTCATGGAGGACCATTGGGAAGCAGAGACTCACTCACAGCCCATGGAGGACCCCACACTGGAGCAGGTGGATGCCTGAAGAAGGCCATGACTCTGTAAGTTCATCCTGGAGCAAGTTCCTGGCAGGACCTGGGGGGGAGGTGCCCACGATGGAGCGGGTTTGCTGGCAGGACTTGTGATCCTGTGAGGGCCTCAGGCTGGAGCAGTTCGTGAGGAGCTGCAGGCCATGGGAAGGACTCACGCTGGAGAAGTTCAAGAGGGACTGTGTCCCATGGGAGAGACTCTACAGTGTAGCAGTGGGAAGTGTGAGGAGGCCTCCCCATGAGAAGCAGCAGCGGCAAAGTCCATCTGTAATGAACTGACTGCAACACCCATCCCCCATCCCCTGCACCTCTGGGAGGGGGAAGGAAAGGGAGTCCTGGGAAGAGGAGGAGTAGGGCGAGGTGTTTTTAGGACAGTTTTATTTCTAATCTCCCTGCTCTTGTTGTTTCTTTAATAAATCAAACCTTTTTCTCCCTAGGTTGAGTATGTTTTGTCTGTGAGGCTAACTGCCGAGTGATCTCTCCATCCTTATCTCACAAGCCATTTGCTATATTTCTGCCTCTCTCCTGTCAAGTTTAGGAGAGGGAGTGATTGTATGACTGGTTGGACATCAGGCCAAACCACCACAAGGAGAACCAGGCATCTCTGTGAATCTCAAGTGAGTGTACAGTTGTGAATATTAATTACATTTCCTGCAAAGATACCAATGTGGTTGCTTCTTTAATAGCTGTCATGGTTTGACATGAAGCCTTTTCTGGTAAGGGGGAAGGGGCTGTAAAGATGGCTCCTGTAAAAAGTTGCTGAAAACTCTCCCCAGCTCTGAGCCAGACCCACTTCTGGGGATGAGACAATTAGCTGCCTCCATGATCACATTTTAAAAAGCAGCAGGAAGAGGAGGAATATTCCTGTTCTATTTTTCTGGCTAGTGGTGTTGAAAGGAATTGGAAGACAGAGAGAAAAGTGACCATGCGGACCCCAAGGTCAGTGAGGGAAAAGAGGAGGAGGTTTGCTGGAGCAGAGAGTCCCTTGCATTCTCTGGAGAGGACTGGTGAAGCTGATTTGTTTGCATTTTGTTAAAGACCTCGCATGAGGGGCAGTGACTCACTTCATTAAAGATCCTTCACCAGGGGCTGTGACTATGCCCAGAGAAGGCTGTGTCCCGTCTGAATGACCCCATAGTCACAGAAGCTGCAACTGTGGGGAAGAACCTACACCAGAGAAGTTCGTTAAGGATTGCATCCTGTGGGAGGGACCCTGTATTGGAGCAGGAGAAGAATGCAGGGAGTCATCCTCCTCTGAGAAAAGTGGCAGAGCCCATCTCTGAGAGACTGACCACATCTCCCATTCCCTCTCGCCCTGAGCCATTGAGGGAGGAGGAGGTAGTGATATGGGGAGCAGTGAGCTAGGCCTGGGAAGAAAGGAGGGATGGGGGAGAGAGATTTAGCTTTATTGCTTTACTTCTGGAGTCTTCTGCTATGTCTTGATTCCAGGGTAGTTCTCTCCTGCCCTTATTGTTACACATTGGAAGATAAGGGAGAACCTTAGTTAATCTGTAAAAGTAGAGACTGCAGTGCAAACTGAAAATTTCCACATTTTGCACAATGTTGAGAGAATTTGTTGAGGAACTATGAGACCTGGATATTGGTCTTTGTTTAGAACACAGTCATGATTGCATCATTGTAGGCTGTTACTTCACGAGAGTAGCTCTTCTAGAGATGTTTGTTGTTTTTTTGTTTTTTTTGTTTTTTTTTAATGGCTTTGAAATAAAATTAAATGTAAAAAGCCTTTTCAGGGAGATAGGCCAAAGGCCAAAGACTGATGCCACGTAGATTGCCTTCCAGCAGTTTTTAATTTGTAGTACCTTCTGCCTGGTAGCCTTTTATAACATGGTAAATATGATCAGAAAATGCCTTGGGTCAGAACAGGTCTTTGTAGCATTATTACTGCCTTCTCTTGTTTTAAGAGCTAACAGGTGTAAAACCATGGTGAGGGAAAGCACTTTGTGAGACTCTTTGATATTGGCCTTAGCCCTGTGGCAGGCCTGTGGAGATGTGCTGACAGGTGAGCTGCTTAGTGTGGCAGCTGAAAAGTACTGTATAATGCTCTTCTTTGCTTAAGATAGGTTATCACGAAAGATGAAGCAGTATGAAAATACATGGTGCCAGGCTTAGTTGCAACATCACCATTCTTGTAAGGCTTCTTTATGTCAAATTCCCCATAATTTCTCACTGTTGTTCCAGGGGGCAGACACATCACCATGGATCAGGACAATAAAAAAACGAGTGTTTCTGGAAGCTAAGAGTGTCTTAGCAGATGCAGGATTTGAATTGGAGCTCTGAGGAGGAGGGAGAGAGTCATTCCCTCCTGCAGAGCAAAGCAAAAGACCTGTTAAAAGCTACATGACGCATTAGGTGATTTACACTTCATGGATCTATTGGTTTTGTAGCTTTTTTTGCTCATCACTCATGTTCCTGCTGGTACAAAGTAATTCTGGTTAGCTGTAGGTTTGCCTCTGCTGGAAACACCAGCAAATTTGAGGAAAAGAGCTTTATCAGCGATGGAGAAGTCTAGAGCAGCTGGCAGAACACTGATAGCTCTTACTATGGGAGTATCAGGAGAGACTGAACAGATGAACCCCTTCATGTAGTTTCAGTGTAAAGCAAAGTGTACAAGAACATCTTTGGGCCATTTGGGAGTAACTGAATACTTTAGCATGATAGACAGTTCTGTTTGTACTGGGCATGACATCTTGGTAATTCTTACATGCACTACTGATAAAACAAGTTGTTTCTTGTTCTCATGTTAGGATTTTGCAATTCCTTTTTCACAGTGTACAAGCATTTCTATTTTATAATTTGAAAGAAGAGACTTCTTGAAGTATTCTTGAGAGAGCTGCTCCCATCTGTCTAATTACAGTCAGATGTCTAATGACTGGTACCATGAGATCTAGTAATTTTTGTTTGGGTTCTGATGTCGTGCTTTTTATGACCTACTGTAGCCCAGAACTGGCACAAATACATAAATTAAAAGATGTGCTGTGAATTTATTCAGACTTTTGTTACTAAGTAATTTTGTAAAGGCAAGCCATCCTATAAATTCCTGATGTGAGCTATTCTGCTTCAGCAATCTCTCAAGTGTTGTTCTTCACAGCAAACAATTCCATAGCGTTCTGCCTCTGGAGGGGGCCATTACTGACTTGAACCTTTCCTCCAGCCACTGCCTCTATTGGAGCTCTGACCACTTAAACCACCAAGACAACAGACTAATGTCTTGGTCATTGGTCAGACTGCATATTTCATGCGGCTCTTTTGCTATACGTGGATCCAGAATGGCACCGTGATATCTGACTCTGGCAAGTGAAACCTTTCTGGTGCTTTGTTACTAGCAAGCGTTTATGGGTCCTGTGGAAATGCTAATTAGTGTCAGACCTAATCTTCACTCTTCAGATCTTGGCTTCCTTAGAGAATCTACTTTTTTTTCTGAAGGAGACTTAGGTGTACAATAGTTGCACACTATCAGGTGGGGAGAAGACCAAGAGAGATCATTTGGGCAGTATCTTTATATTAATGTTTCTCACTTCCAGATGGGATTTCTTGATTCATTAATTTCTTCGTTATTAATATATTTCCTGTTCAATTGCTGTACACATTTCAGAAGCCATAATGATAGTAAAGCCCTCTTCTGTATTATTCATCTAACTAAGTTCAAACTAGGCTAACAAAACATGGTGGAATTGCAAATAAGCAACATTATAGGGCATGTAAATAAAATTTTGATAACTAACTTTTTTGTTTCTGACTTGTAAAATGAAAATGGAACAAGTTCCATCTTGTTTGAGCCTGGAGTCCTGGAATTTCTTATTAATGTGATGTGTCTTGCCACAGAGTGCAGAAGTCCTGTCAATATAGCCTTCAAGTACTAAAGATTGTAATTTTTAGATTAATACATTATTTAACCTTAGATTCACAGGAAAAAACAGGCCATTGAAAAACATTTTCCTGTAAAGCATACTTTTCAGTGGCTCTTCTGATGCTTTCATTTGACTATGTAAATAAACCAGTGTCTTCGAAGTGTTTCACCCTTATGAAAATTTTAAGTCTCTTCTTCATCTTTTGTTGTGTTGCATAGATGGTTGT
Source organism: Urocolius indicus (assembly GCA_013401255.1). NCBI lineage: Eukaryota > Metazoa > Chordata > Aves > Coliiformes > Coliidae > Urocolius > Urocolius indicus. The sequence continues at coordinate 246,160 of WBNH01006920.1, read as the reverse complement.
GATCAAAATGGAAAAGTAATTACGTTTTGTAGCCTGTTTGTTATTTGGCTTACTCGAGCAAACATTTTAGTTAAAGACCTTTCAGGAAACTTGGAGAAGGCTTGGGACGCCAGCATGTTGGGACTTAAACCTAATGGTGGAGTGAATACCTGAAAGTGTTTGCTGGAATCTGCCAAAGCAGCATTACCAAGATTGGGGTTGCTGCTGTCAGATCATTAAGCAAAATGTTACTGCTGCTGTTCTGTTGTTGTAGAGCCTCATCTTGCAGTGTTTAGTCCTGTTCTTCTGCTATCATACTCCCAGTATGGGAATTCACGAAAAAGAGGGTTTGAAGAAACCTTTGTCCTTCTAAAACTTGCTGGGACATGAGACAGACTGGCACTGGGAATTTTAATGATTCAGCTTTTTCCTCTGAGTTCATTATTTTTTCCACTTTCCTTATGCAAGCTTTCCATATCCGTACACTTTGCATTTGTGGTGCAGCTTAGGATTTATCTTAATTTCCTAGTTTGCTCTCTTACTGGTAAGTGACATGTTTGTTGCCCTGTAACAGACAAGTTTTCCACTTGGCCTGTGTGAGTGACTTTCCTCAAGTCACTGTAAAGATTTAAGGAGGAATGTCAAGCAGCTCCCTCTGTAATATATATATGAAAGATTGTGGAGGCATTAATTCTGCAAGGGCATTGTAACAGCAAAAAAATGTGAGACGTGGAGATAAATGTCACCCTATACAGGCTTCGGTAAGAGTCAGTAGATCAGTGAGTGAGGTACAGGCTTTCACTCTTTTGCACTGTTTCCTTGCAAGTATTGAAATACAGATCCAAGGAGGTCAAGTTGCTGCATTTGATTGTTTTGGGGGCCCCAGGAGATGGCTGAATACATAGTACTGATTTAGAGTAACCTTTTTATCCAAGTCAGATGATTAAGGAAATGATGTCATTAAAAGATGATTCTGATGATAGTTTGATACTTAAAAACAAAATTGGGGACCAGGTTTTACAAGGTACTAGGGTAGCCACAGTTTTGGAAGGCTTTGTTTCCTGCATTATTGTCATGGGTTTAGTGTGGAGCCATCATTATAGCCCCTTCTCCTTTACTGGAACTACAGACTACAGGGAACGTAAGTCTCCATTCATAAAGCAAAATAGTAGTAGATGTGGTTAGTTTTTTAGATGGAACTGAGAGGGGCATTTGTGTTCTTTTGTTTAGGACTCTTGTGGTCTTAAAAGAGAATGTGAGGGCAGTCTCTGCAACAGAAAATCCCAGTGACTATGGCAGTCTCCTTGGAAATGACAAATCTAGGGTAGTGCCTGCTTTTCCAGATTCAAACTAGAATCTTAGTTTGAAACCACTAGAAAAGGGGATTATGTAGCACAAGTTGTGGTCTGGGTAAGAATTAGTTGTTGATCATTCTTCTTGTTCAGAGAATTGGAACTTCCAGCCTTCTGCTAGTGAAAACAGTGTCTCCTGGAAACAGAAGTTAGTGTAACGTGCTATGGGCATCTTAGAAAGATGATCCTCCAAACAACATAATGCTTATCTGAAATATTAAAATATTTGGAGTCCGCTTCCTTGCTGTGGTGGGGTTTTTTTTGTACCTTATTTTGTGTTTTTCCATAGCCTGTGTAACCCACACTTCAGTGGTGTTCTGCTGTTACACAACATCCATTTTCATAGCCAACTTTCCACCTCTCAGCGTGTACCTTTCTGTCATTCATGGTAGATTTCTTTGTCCACAGTAGCACCCCTTTGTGGAAAAAGGTTTCCCCTCTTAAGCATCAAGGACTTTGGGCAGAGATTCGTTAGTATCATTGATATTTCTGGAATTCAGTCCTTGGAACATGTGAGGAGACCTGGGCTATCTTATGTTACAGACCTTTTCCCTTTTGGTATGTTGAGTGTTCAAAGTCTGTACTACAATTCAGATCTGGTGTGAGACTGGAAACCTAAATTAACATTAGAGAGTTAGAAGGGCAAAATTCTGGGCTGTGTAGCATGCTGCTGCATACATGAACTCAGGCTGTGTCATCTCTTACGGCTATATTCAGAGCAAACTACTCGAGGATCAAGGAAAACAGCTGTGTGGAGCATTGGAAATGAGAGCATAAAGGCAAGGGCAACACATGCACTGCAGCATCATATAATCACAGAATCCTAGAGTGGCTTGTAAGGGACTTTGAAAGACCATTTAGACCAACCCCTTGCCATGGGCAGGGACATCTTTCACTAGATTAGATTATTCAAATCCTTGTCCCACCTGACCTTGAACACTTCTTGGCATCCATATCTTCTCTGCGTAATCTGTTCCAGTGTGTTGCCACCCTCAATGCTAAAACATTTCTTTTTAGGCAGACCAGGATACGATTAGCTTTCAGCGCTGCAAGAGCACATGTCTGGCTCCATGGCCAATTTTTTCACCCACTTGGATCCCCAAGTCCTTATCTGCAGAGCTGCCCTCAATCCATTCATTGTCCAGCCTGTATCTGTGCTTGGCATTACCCTGACCCATGTACAGGACATTGCACTTGGCCTTGTTAAACTTTCTGAGATTTGCATGGGCCCAGTCCTCAAGCCTGACAAGGTCCCTCTGGATGTGGCCTCCTTTCCCTCTAGCAAATCACCTACACCTGTCATCTTGGTGTCATCTGCAAACATGCTGAAGGTGCACTCAATCCCACTGTCCACATTGTTGATGAAGATACAAACTGGTACTGGTCCCAGTATGGACCCTTGAGTGACATCACTTGTTACTTGTTTCTGTTTAGACATGGACTTGGACTATAACTCTTTGGACATGGCCATCCAGCAATTCCTTATCCATCTACCAGTCATTTGTCAAACCAGCACCTCCTCACTTTAGTGGTAAGAATGTGGAGAACCAAATCAAGGGCCTTACAGCATTCTGGGTAGATGACATCCGTAGTTCCTCCTCTGTCCACTGATGCAATCACACTGTTAGCAGAAGGCCACCAGATTAGTCAGGCTTCAGGTGCTTCAATTTTATTATTGTACATAAAATCTTTTTTTCTTCCACCTTTCTACTTTGCTTCCTGCTTACAACCCCAAAAAGTTGGAGCTCAAAGTGGAGAGAGAGGCTTTATGGCCTTGATTTTGCAGACCTCAGATTAAACAGACTTTAATGATTTCTGTAAAAAATTAACAGGCACTGGTAAGCTGTCTTTTTCTTTTAGCTTTTTCCTAGTGTTACAAGATCTACTCTGATAAATACTGTTTTTTTCTGGTCTGAATAACAGGAGAGTGTTTCCAATAGTAAATGGTCCAGTTCAGACAAGGATGAATTGGAAATGTAGAGATGAATGGAGTTTCCTGATGGATTCGAGTGTTCACAAGAAAACTGTATCCTGGAAAATGTCATACTTTTGTCTGGCATCAAGACTTGCTGCTAAGGTTCAGATTTGGAGTGTGTGACAATTTTAGGGGTGTCAATAGTTGCATCCAAACAACAAAAGAAGACAAGAGTGGTTCCTTGGCTGTACAGCTACGTGATGCAGTATGATTGATGTCCAAGTGCTTAACCTGTCCATATCCTTTTTTTTTTTTTTTTTTTTTTTGCTGCACAGGGTAGCTGTGGCCAGACTGTATTGGACAGTTACCAAGACATCTTGCCTCACAGTGCTGCACCTGGGCACTTTCTGGGAGAGTGCAAGTTGCTGTGGGCAAACGTGAAGGACAACCGTGCTCAGAAATAATTCAGATGATATCGGGTACTGTTCAAGCTTGTACTGTTCCGCTGTTCTATTTATCAATATAGTCAGCTTTACAGCTTGAGAATTTTTAATGTGGAAACACAGGATGAGTACAGCCTGGGTGATCTAAAGACTGATGTGCCTAGAAGTGAGATTTAAGCTTTATGTGTCTGAAGCCTAAAGAAGGCATACAGAAGACCTATGTTCCAACAGTTCCAGCTGTGAATTTTGTTAGATGCTCACAGTCACGCAGTGCCAATGCTGCTCAGACTTTGGAGAACCAGGTGCTGGAGGCACCAGGTTGTCTGTCTGTGTTGCTGGGTGTGCAATGGTGTGCGTATGTACAGAAGACTGGGAGCTAGGGACTAGTATCTGTGATTCAGTGCTCATAGAAACAGACACTAATGGAGACCAACCAGAAAAAAAGAAGAAAAGCATTATGTACTGAAACAAGATTCTTTTATTTCAGTGCAGTACAAAGTAATAGGAGTTGTTTTGCTCTGAATGAAAGTATTGAAACTAAAAAATGAAGCAGATGAAATACATTCGTGTCATACTAGGAAACCTTGGATATCAAAGCATTGAAAAATGATAGCTATGATGGTACAACATTAAAATAAATATTTATATAGCTTTAAACTAATGCATTATTTCCTTGATTTAGTATTATTTTAATGCTAATGTAGTTTCCATCAGTATACGATATTACCACTAACAATATTGTCTTAGACATCAGTGTTTCAGCCAGTGATTTCCTTATGTTTCCTTATGTTTAAAATGTAACTCTCCAAAGCCACCTCTCCAAAACACCAGCAAAAACAAAGTCAGCCTCTTTTTTTTTCTTTTTCTTTTTTCTTCCAAAAGAATGAATCTGCTCCACTCCGTTAATAACACTGTACTTTGGTTACATATAGTAACCAAAGTGTAAAGAGTGGGCCCAGTTCACAATCATAATACATGAACTCATATATTAAGGTCATGAGAAAGTACTGTGTAAAGAAAAAAAACTCCAAAGATTGCTACATTATCATCCTGCAGCACCAAACACAATAGCTGCTCAGTTTCAGACTTTTTCAATTAGAGCACTATTTTTCAACTTGAATCAGGACAGGTCATCTGTTTTTCTAGTAAATGTAGGTGAGTTACATTTCCAAAGGTATCAAAACATACTGACATAGTGGTTTGCAGCAGAGTCAATAGCCCCATTTACAGACTTAGTGATTTTTTTTTTCCTTTTTTAATAAGTAAACATTAATTACACAGGTATTGCTGTGAACCAAGCCATTGTCTAAAGGAAGCACGTTTCTTGCCAAATTACAAGTCTTTACATAAGAACATGATTTTGTAATGGATTTCAATAGCTACTAAGCTATTTAAATCACGACTTCCTGCTTGCACTTTGTACTAACCCAAAAAAATGGATAAACATGCAGTAAAATGCATTCTTTTTCATTTAGAAAATAATGTGTAAAAAAAACATTCAGTATCTTATATTAAAGCATTTACACTGCATAGGCATTCATATAAGGATATAGTATAATAAAACTCATCAAATATACAAGCATGCAGCAGTTGCCTTATATTCACAGTTCTAGAAATGACCACACATTGATTTCCTCAAATATAAATTGGATTATCCAAAATAGATTTTACAGCCACTCTCCTTTGAAGTGGCAAACTATGTTCTCATGTGCATTGCAGATACTGACCTATATAACAGGCCTAAGCTTTGCTGCTGTATTGTACACATCTGTGATAAATACTGTGTTTTGAAATAGGAAGGATAACGAGAAGTTATCCATACTTCTCATAGTAGAACTTGGAGACTACGCAGTGCTTGAATTGAACAAAATATAGAAGCGTGTTTATTGTATTCTCCTTAGAGAGTAACACTGCAACCTTGCCACATATCTAGCTACTGCATAAGCTGGCCATGCAGTTTTCAAAATAAGTTTAGACAGATTTTTCTATTTGATATTTTGTTCCATTAGAAAAGGTATAGTTAGTAAACTTTTATAGTACATGTCCTTTCTGGTCTGCAAACTACAAAGAGAGTCCTCTTTGTCCTCTTGCTACTTTTAGACTGTGTAGGGAAGTACGGTGCAGTGCCAAAGTCACACTTGAGATTTCAAATCCGTTTGCAGAGAAGTCTTCTTTCTTCAGTGGCTCTTTCGAAGGTGGTGGTGTTATATATGATGGTGAGCTTGGACCATCTTAACTGTCACAAGATGACAGTAACCAGATTAGACCCCTTCTGTGGCCGAATGCCACCAGGAGGCTAGAATTCTAGGGGTCACATAGCTTGAAGTTGTCTGTGATTTTGACTTTCTTGTTATCGGCTAGCTTGGCAGATTAACCTGGTATATGACACCAGGACAATAGCGAGCAAAATATCTGGAGGCAAAGCTTGAGTTATTTCTGCAAGTTTTGCAAGTTGGGCCCTAGATACAGATTTCGGAGATGTGCTGAAGTGAAATCGGATTGAAGAATATAAATTCAAACTCTTTCTCCATCAAGGTATTTTTCCAATAGTGCCTGCATTCTGCCTTTGTCCTGACTCCCTTTGTCTTCATACATAGTCATTTGTGTGATTTTAAAGAATACATGCATGTACTTTCTTCTTCTGAGCACTTCAGGTAAAGCTAGTGGAAGTAACCTTGCAGGATGTTACAGCACCAATGATGCAAGTTGCAGGGTTTCATCCCTGCCTACAAAGCAGCAAGGGATTCATAAAAGGCAAGTAGCATACAGTTTGAAAAGGAAAATGACAAGAGGCAGAGGGGGAGATAATGGAAACATTTGCCAATGGAAAAGGAGAATGAGGAAGAGAGAGAATTAGGGCAGTGGTTGCTGCTCTATTTAAAAGTATAATCCTCTCAGGAATGTTTAAGTTCAGAGAGAAGCATTGCCCTTTGATTTTTATAAAAGTGAGTTTTGGCACCTATGCCATGTGGAAATGAAAAGACGAGTGGATGGCTTCGGTATGTGCTGTTAGAAATTGTTACATTAATGTACTTCTGTGCTATGGCCAGGAGTTTATATTTTTTCATCATTCTGAGTCTCTGTATGTGTGCATATTTGTATTTTCTAGTAAAGCATATGTAGCCTTTTCCAGAGAGAGCTATACTGTTTCCTGTCAGCTGTATTTAAGAGTAGGACAGAGGTAGAACAAATTGTTGTACTAGAGATGCTCCAAGCTCTTCTGGCACAGATACTCATTTTTCCTTTGAGGACGAGTCTCTGTGAGTACATGTGTTGGGAGCCACAGCTCTGTGTTTGGAATCTGATATAAGGACATTAGGAATCTGATCTGGATATGGGAGCATCTGAGTGCTTTTGTTGTATCAACTGGCACTTGGAAAATGGGCTTGAAGTTTATTTTAGTTGGCTTGCTTGCTGCCACAGATGTTCCTTTTCTGCCCTTCTCCAGATTTGTTGACTAAAGATCTCTGTGGTAACATCTGAAGACACAGATACCATGAGAAGTGACTATTTTTTTATGATTACTTGGCAGTAGGTTCTGTATAAACAATACACGGAACTCTGTGGTTTTTTACCTGCCTTTTAAGCTGTATACATACATAGCTGGACATAAGACCTTGAACGCTGAAAGCTTTGTACAGCATATCAAAGATATTGCTTCACAGATTCTTCACTGCATCTCTATCACACTAAGAGCAGCAGTTTACATGTGGGAACTGTCCACAAACATAACGGCATTTTATTTCAAGATTTCAGCATCATTATCCTGAGATACTGCACTAACCTCTCATTTCCAATTCTCATTTATTTATTTAAATGTTAGCAAAAATAAGAATGTGTTCTGGTTTCGAACCTGATTTCTTATGCATTTTAATATTTATACTAGGTTCTTTGAGTTCCTCCCTGAGCCTGCCATTCATTTTTCTTTCCACAGGAAAAATTCTTATGATGTAGTCTGGAATTGTCTTTGAAGAATCTGGAGACTGTTAAAAGCCAATGTCACAGCTGTTTTGAGTATAGTGAGAAGGAGGAGAAGGCACTCTCCTAAGAAGCCTGATAGTTTGTCACAAAGAAAATAGTACTAAGCTGGCAGTCCCAAGTTCCCACAAGTTATGCACCATATTTGAGAATTAATAGAAGCTGACTGTGTAAGATTTTTGCTTTTTTTAAGAAAACTTATCTGTTCTATTTCTGGTAGCAACCTGGGCTATTTCTTGAAAAGGGGAGACAGTGTATTTTCCATTTTTTACCTGCCTCTCTCACCCATCTGAAAAAGTGAAGAAATTAATTCAGTTCCTAAGAAGAAGGGTTATTTGATTTCCCACATTTTCATGCTCAAGTTAGATGCACATTTCAGTCAGTACAAATTTGTAAAGATTTGTTTACACTAGAAGGGGTATTTTTACAATCTCCTTTAAAGTTTGCCCCTGCTGTTTCTTTCAGATTTTGCATATATGTCTCTCCAGATAAACAATTAAGCGAGGCATCTGGAATTGTGTGTTTGATCCCTTATATTATGTTTTTTCTAGTATCACATTAGGTGAGGGATCTCTCAAAGGCTAAAAGCATGTTGAGCAGTGAGCAATTTTCAAAAGCAGCAGGTAACTAAAAATATTTTGTTTACTTTGCTTCACATGCAGTGACAAGGGAATATCTGGCCTGGGTTGCTAAAGCAGGAGGCAGTGAGAGGACAAGTAAAAGCAGAACAGTCCTCTGACCTAGAAAGAAATAGCTGTTGCTTCCACAAGCATCCTGTGTTTCTGTCAAGTTTCAAGAAAAAAACACTGAATTCAGGTACACCGTCATTTGAAGGGAATAATGTGGAGTAACTGAACACTGAGAAAATCTACTTGAAAACATTTGTTAGCAAGTGAGTCAATAAAATATTGTTCCAGGCACTTCAATTTGAAGAGCTTTTCATTTCATGTGTTACATGCAGTCTTACTTAGACAACGCTACTGAAAATAATTCCAGCTTCTAACTTATCTGTGAACTTATAGTTTGCACTTTGGGGACATTTTTTTTTTAAATTCACAGAATCACAGAATGGTATGATTAATTTCTCTAATTTAGTTGCCTGACACTTGTGCTTGGTTCTCACCAGTTTATTAAGAGTTCAGAATGACATCTGTCCGAGTTGACTATATTTGTATATTGAGAGAAAATGTGCAAATGCTACATACAATGTGAAAATTGCAGCCATGTGTTATGTTGTAAATCCTTGCTTGTATAGCACTAGAAACTAATGTACAAGGAAAGGCCTCACTTCAAATACCGCTTTCCTTCTCAGTATGGGCTACATAGAAATTGATATTGTTATAATCATGTTGATTTCTTTCTGTTAAGCAGAGAGAAGGTTTCTTTCTGTAATTGTTACAGGTTTCCTCCTCAATTATGAAGACAGTCACTCATATAAAGAAGAGCAAAGTGGATGCATAAGTCATACAGGATTTTGCAAGATAAGGAACAAAACGAGAACATAGCACAGAGCTTTAAGCCATCACCAGCTCCATTAATTTTTTCTGGTTCAAGTTGGCTTGCCTCTGTAGTTATTTCAACCCCTTTGTTTGTGTCTACACTTATTACATTTTTTGCTGTTGCAGAAGAGGGATGGATATTCCTATGCGGGATGCAACGCCTACTATGTGTTCAGGCAACACCACCATAATAGATGTAATTCGTATTGTTCATGTTTATGGCCATGCAACATAAAGGAGCAAAAAATCATCCTCTGGAATGTCACAGTTTTTGGCAATTTCATTATATTTTCTTCTATTCTGTAGCCTGAATCAGCCATCAACCTTATTTCTGTTCTTAAGGGAAAAATTAACATATTTCTTTTACAGGATTAGAAAGATTTATTGAGTCTTCCTGTAAAATTGTAGTGTAGAATCTGTCATGAACAAAATAGAGGTATCTCTGTTTTCTATAGCAGAATAATTTGCATCCAAAGTGGAATTGGACACTTAAAATCTCATTTTAGCAATGTTTTCAGAAACAAGCCCCAGAAGCTTGATTTTTGTCCTATGTGTATTTTGAATTCTAGGGAAATCCAATCTTTATTGTGTTAATGCAGTTGTATCATATGGGCATGGAATAGAAATGTGTTTTCACAAAAACCCAATTTAAGTTACTGTGTTGAACCACTCAGTACAGCTGAATTCTTCACTCATATTCTCTGTAAATTCCTGATCTCAAGATAATTCAAACACAATTCTCACAGACTTTTCCTTTAAAGCCAGTGCAGGGTTAATCCAAACAGGAGATGCAATAGAAAGCTCCACTGCATTCTAAGATGGGAGTTTATCTACTGACTTCAGTGTTCAGAGTGTAAAGCACGTGAGTTATTCGTTTCTTGTCTAAACTATTTTGAATGAGGTCTCTTTTACATGCTAGTTTGGCAAGCTTCTAAGGCATTTGTGCAAAGTGATGATGCAAGAGCAACCTGATTTAACATTGAGAAATTCATAAATAACATCCAGCAGTAATTAAGGTGAAAAGCTACAGCTAAGAAAAGCAATTGCTGTACAATATCAGTTGAGCTACTATACTCTGCAGAGTTAAAAGTGGAATATGTTTAATGGTGCCTTTAACCCTGGAGGTATCACTGTGAATTTTAAATATACCAAGCATTCATTCTGGTTTTTACATATATTCAATTGGACTAATAGTGATTTAAAACAAAAGCATAAATATATATGTAGAGATGGGATAAGAATGGAATAAAAACTCAGTGCCAGAAATTGCCATCTGGAAACAGAGTATACATGCAGTCAGTATTTTTGTATAGAAAAGAATTTTGAAGTCCAAAATAGTTTTAAGGTAACTTACTACTCTCTATAAGGCCATTTCTCAGGAATCAAGTGCATGCAATTCAAGATGGGGATAATTATAAAGTACTTCAGTTTTAAGAAGTGGAACAGACATTTGATGTCTTTACTATCTTGAGAAAGTCTGCACTATTTTCAATAAATACACACTAAAGTCACAAAAACCCACTATCAATTCTTTGTCTGTGTTTCTCCTTAGGTCAGGTTTAAATGGCAAGTAACATTCCCACAGAGCTTAGTTCCATTTTTATGAAAAACTCAACAAAATAATAGAATTTAGGTAGTTAGTCTAGTGTATAATGTGTGGGTCTTAATTTTGGATTTACTTGAAGAAGCGCTTGACCCTGTATTTTTACAGGACAGCCTCAAATTCAGTTAAAAGGTGCTTTTTTTTTTTTTTTTTTTTTTTTTTAGGAAAAGGCGAGGAGAAAAAATCAGACAAAAATTAATTATGTTTCTGTTTTTGTGCTGTGGCACATAATCCATGCATTTCTGCTCCTCAAAGAGAAGATGAGAGTGGTTGTGCTTTAGGCAGGTCATGCTTTACGCAGAAAAAAGTGGTAGCTGACCTAAAGCAACTTGAGACTTAACGTGCACGTTGCCACTGTATGATTTTTGGATTTCACCCTCTACTTACAGGAATTTCTGTGGTTATTATTTTAATATCAGCCAGGTATTGTGAAGATTAAGATTTTATTTATTTTTGCACCTTGGCAGGACAGAATAATTCAGTTGTGGACCAGTTGATAATAAAGACAGGAGTAATTTGTGACATTTACTTCTAGAACGGGGCTTGGTTAAAAATTCTCAGGCTTAGATGTACTTGTGGTTTGGACCAACATCTCACATTAAATTTTTGTCTTTTTGTGATTCTAGTTTTAGATACTAACCTGTAAACATCACAATATGTAGTCTTCTTAGTAAGGAAGTTAGCTCTGTGCCTCAGTACTAGATACAAGATTTTTAGCAGGACTTCACATGAGGAACATTTAAACAAAAGTATGTATGAATAAGGCACTAGTAAATGTTTGCAGCAAACAACAATTACAGTCTATATTCTTTAAGAATAAAGCCATTCTGTTTAGGAAATTGCCTTTAATATGACAGAGTTACCAATGCCAGTTAGAAGGGGGTTAGAGAAAGTGCATCTTTTGGATTATGTCTGTGACATGGTGATACTCAAGAGAGCTAAAGCAAGAGAAAACTGGTCTAGATGCTGAAGCCATAATCAAGGCTGCTGTGGCAATCTAGTTAAACAGTAATCCCCTTAAACAACTTCAAAAAAGAACCTGATATTTTTAATTTCTTAGTTGCTGAAGTCCAAGGATGCACTTTATCTTTTGGCTAATGTAACAGACCAAAGCCTTCTGTACTACTTTGGAGCTGCTGCCATTCTAAACAGTTATTATAAAATACCAATTCATAACTATACCAAATGAAACCTGAGTCTGCCAGTCTGTCTGTAGGACGGCTGACTGCTATTTTTCATCAGAAGTTGTTAAAAAAAACCCCAAACTCTTCCATTCATAAAACCATAACATGCTGTCACTTTTAAAATGTACTTTTACATAACAGCTGTTTTGGGGGGGGTAGTTGAAGGACCAGAATTTGTTTACCAAGCCAATAAGAATGCATTTTTAAAATAATGGATTGGGTTAATATTCATGATTGTATTTCCATAGGATCTGTCCAGTAAAACTACTACATCTGCATAATTCATTTGGTATAATAAATGGAAGGTTGGTAACTCCACAGTCTGATTTCATCACTAAATCCTGCTTTGTAAACAGATGGCTTAGCTTTATCATCTGACAAGCTTCTGTTCCACTCAGACCTCCCATTATTTGTACAAAGTATCATTTAAAAAACTTTACACATTTCTAGTATCCATAATGCAGAGGGAAAAAATTACATAGATTCATTCTTGTTCACTGTGGAGGTTTTTTTTGTTTCCTTTGCTTTTTTTATATCTTATATAAGGACTTGCTATTAAGTTTCTCTCAAGCTTTAAGATCACCCACTGTGGGGGCTCCAGAAGCTTTCAAATGTATTAACAATCTTTTAAAAATGTGGTGGTTTTTTTGTTGTGGGGTTTTTTAGCTTTGACTCGTAAGACTAAATTCATTGGTGATATACCTCAGCTGAATTTTTCACCAGAAATTAGTCTGGACTAATATTTCTTTTTTTTAAACAGAACAAAAAAACCCCAACAAGTAAATTAAGTGCTGGGGATCTCTCTCCCATAGTTGCTATACATATTCTAAATTATATACAGAAGGAAAAAAATACAGAAATTTCTCAAAGATCTTTCATTCATAGCAGCTCAGGAAACCTTTTTCTTATTAGATATTTGCTTTTTATATGAATGTCAGAAGATATACTTTTCTGTCTGGGGTGAGGCCAATAAATGGCATGTGTTTATCTGGATATTAGAAAATGTTGATAAGAGTTTACCTGAATATTAGAAAATATTATTAATATTTTATGTAAAACTTGGCAACTTTAAAATTTGGTTTTATGACATTATTTTCAGTAAGAAGATGTAAATCTTGGCATTGCAAAATAGACAAACATCCTTTGTCAAAAGCGTGCCTTTTGCAGTCATAACTAGTTTTGTGGTGTGTCTCTAGCTGGCAATTTGAAATTGTGCCTGTGTTACCTTATCAGACTTCCCTAAGCTGTGCTTACTTTAAAATAAATTTGAACTTTTTTCTTAACCTTACAAATGAAACCTGTATTTTGAAAGTCAGGATGGATTTTTAACTTGTTAAGATTTAAAATTGTATATTGAGACAGGGTTTTTCTTCCATTTTTGTGCACTTCTTTCAAAGTGTGTCTTCAGTCACATACAGCCAGGTGAGAAAAGTCTGCATTTTGGAAAAAGTGTAAGAAAATGCAGAATGCAGTTTGCTTTCATAGCCATATGTCTTCAACAGAAGTAGAGAGATAGCAGTGCCACATTTTTATTACAAGACTAAGCCATTAGAGCTCTACCTGGAGAAAAATCAGTTGTCAAACATTTATTTGTAGTTTTTTAAAAAGAGGAAATTAATATTTTTACAGAACAATTGCTCCTTGGTGCAACTGAGTTGTGTTTGTAGAGGCACACTATTAACATCAACTGAAACTGTAGCCTAAATGAAGGCACTAGATTTCTGTTGGTGCTGATATATTCTCCTATATGAGCAGCATTTTAACAAAAATGCCATTTCCCAATTTATTTTAAGTAAAAATTAGGAAAGAAAAAGCATCCAGATGTAAAATAAAAAAAAAAAAATCATTTAACAATTATTGCATGATTTTGCATAACCCTTGACCTTCCTAAAAAAGAAGTATGTGATTATTATATATATATTGGTTTGATAATGAGTCATCACACAACTATTGACTCAACACTTGAGAAGTATTTAACTTGGGGAAGAAATTTTCTTGAGATTACAAAAAAAAAAAACAAACAAAAAAAACCCCAGTCCTAGGTCTTTGCTATTGATTCAGAGATTTTCCACGTTCAATGGAACATGTATAATTGGAAGTAACTATTATGTTGAAAGGAATCACATTACTTTGCTAAAAAATCCATTTATTTGAGAGGCTTCAGGGATTGTGAACAATTTGAGGCCAACCTCAATCCCTCAAAACCTCCTCATACTTTTAGGAGATGAAAGAACTGCCAGTCATGTAACTCTAATGTATTTTAAGGCTAGTTAGAAGACACAGAAGAGGGATACTCAAACTAGATGCTAAAAACTAGGAAGTATTTGCATGACTGGGTATTTATCTAAAGGGAATTATTTATATGGGTGAAAGTTTGCTTATTCCTTTGTTTAGTATTACACTAAACCTACTATCTACTTGTATGTCAATAATAACTGATCTTAGAATGCTTTCATAGCTTGAATCTTGGTTTTGCCTGAACGTTCGTTCTAGCCAGGATAGCAATTAAAGTCCTACAACTGAAACAGAAAGATTGACACATGCGGTTAAATTCAAATGTGGAACATTAAACTTGACATGGAAGCAGAAAATGACATTCAGTGTCAGAAATACCAAATTTGAAAGTCTTAAATAGTTCAATACAGAGAATATAGTTTAGACAGTTTTTATATAAGTGTGCTTTTTCCTAAAAACAACCCCCCACCAAACTTTTTTTTTGCTTTTTCTTTAAGTCTTTTGTCTGTAAATATGAAAGAGGGCTGCACTCCAATGTAACTCTTCATTGCCATACTAGACAGTAAAACAGTTTTTCTAATTCCCATTGCTCATGGCAGTCTTATTTGATGGTGCTTTGTGGTTAAAGCAGTTTGGGATTTTTGTTGGTTGTAAACTTTTGGCATAATGTGAATACCAGTCCCTTTCAAAAACAGCCTTGAGTTGCTTAATGATGCTTGTGCTGTTCCCAGCATCTGCTTGGTTGATAACAAGGCCAGCTCCAGCATTCTGTGTAAAAGCATTTCCTACCCAATCAAAATTACCTAAAAGTAAAGGCAGGAATAGACAGTGAGTTTCTAACATTAAAAAAAAGAAAACCAGAAATACAGAGAAAGCAATCCCCCTAAAGGCAATGCAGCATGATATAGTATCATTTTCCCCAGCACCTACCTAGGCAGAGAAGGAAATAAGGTTTCCATACAAGCAGGAAAGAAAAGAACTCCATTACGTAGCACCATGTAGTTTCTAGAAGCTTAACAACTCTAATCCTTCATAAGTGAAAAATTGCTTGTCCTTTTGCATCTTTTGTTTTATTACTCCATTTACTTTCCTCCTTCGCTTTTTCAGCGCCAAGAGTGAAAATATTTTTTTTGCCATATAAACAATGGAAAGTGGGTGGGATTCAGAGTGGTTGCTCCATAATGCTGAGCCAAACCAATAGTTCTTTTACAGCTTACCCATTGCTAGATATTATTTTAGGAAAGAAAACCAGGTTTTACTGGTTTATGCCAATTATTGCCTTTGATGAAATCTAAGGTGATGCATGAGCATTTCAAATCCTAGTGATCACAAGGAAAAGGGAATAATTGGATTAATGGAAAACAGGTAGAAACCAGCTGTTTCAGTGATTTATTTTTTCACTAGAACTGTAACTATTTAAGTTGTACATTTATAACAAATGCAGTATTTTGGAGAAAATATGCTGTTGCGAGAGGTCTTATTTTAAAACAATATCTCAGCATATACAAAACATGAAGGTTCCTGAGAAATTTGCACTCTTTCTTTGAGCCTCATTTCAGCTACTTCAACAGGAAGTGTTAAGATTCCTAAAACTGTCAAGGATTGTAAATTGAAGCCTCATCATAAAGGAATTTTTTTCCCCTACTTTCAAGGAAAAGATGTATCAGGTCCCTAACATGCATTTGTATTACTTTCACATGGCTTTGGTTATTTTTCTCTTTATTTATATGTAAGGACGTAAGGGCAATGGGAAAGAAAAAAATCCTCCATCTCAGATAAGAATCTATGCTGTGTATACAAATTTAAGTTACTGAAATTTGATCTGGCTCTTGAATGGAATTTAAAATGGAGTAAGAGAAACTATTTGGAGTGGAGTCACAAAACACTGGGGAGTGGGAGTGGAATAAACTACACTATTTGAAGTGAAAAATAAGATTTTGATAGGTTGAGAGATATGTGTGTGTTTACAGTCCATCAAGATGAGCTTTTCAGCTTAACTCTTGGTTATATGTCTGCCCATATATATATATATATATATATACAGTCATATATATATGACTGTCCATTCTTCATGTGTGCATGGGTATGCTTTTGGGTTGCTGCCTTTGCCCTCTCTTACTGCCTCTGTGATTACTGGCCTTCAGCCCTCTGCAGTAAGTCATGGCAAGGAAGTAAGCAACTGAAGCATCAAGCTGCAGCATATTAGAATGCATGTTTTCTCTCTTAACTCTGTAAAATCTCATGAGTAATTTTTTAATTCAGTGGCAGTTTTTGCACAGCTGTGCCCATCATGCACAGCTCAAGCAGTCGGACTTTTTTTAAAGGTATTTGACTGATAATGAACTTATCCTAGGTGCCAAACAGTGACTTTATTTTGGACCTTTAATCCAAAATACTAATTAGTTATGTACCTAATGTTAGGAGGCTATCTGAAATGTCATTACAGTAAGTGGAGTAAGATCTTCAAAAGTTGAGAATGAAAGGCAGTTGTGCAGTGTTTACCAGAATTGACTATAGCTTTAGTAATAATGTCAGAAATGAAGAACAGTCCATCTGTGTTGGGTTGCAGCAACAAGAGAGTATGTTGATAATCCAATTTGTTCCTACTTCTCAAACTGTGTTGTATATGTGTTTTCAGTCTGTTTTTAAATACTGAAAGCAAAATGTTGCTTTTGCAAAACTGATTCATAGGGGAAAAGAAAAGGTTTTAAATGGGAAGAGTCTCAAAGCTCAGTCTTCATCCAGGCTCCTAAAGAAATGAACTATTAGTTTAACTTAACATACCATCTGTAGCTTCCTCATTTGCAAATGGGTGTTATTACAGGCTTTTAGCTACAAACTAGAATCTTTTGAGATGTGGTTACTTACCAATATATGCAGCTCCATCAGTCACCATATATTTGTTACGATTTAATTTGGGAAAGGAAGTGTTCTTCTGCTCTTTAAGAAAGCATGCGCTCTCTTCTTCGAGGTCAAAAAATTTCTGTCATAAAATACAATGGAGTGCAGGTTAATGAGAACTGTTCTGTAGTGGACAGAAAAAACAAGATTTGTTCTTTATTCTTCATTAAAAATGAGTCAGTGCTACAGAATGGATTCAGCATTTTATAGCCAAGCATTAACTTTAATAAAACACTGCACTTTGTATTTCTCAGTTCCTGTAGTTTGTGATACTTGCTGTGCCTTGGCATTCTGAACTATACAAAGTATATGACTATCACACACTGAAAGCAGTGTTGGGTAGTAAAGGCTATGAAGTGAACAAAAAAACTCCTCCATCCTTGTGTTCTGCATGGTAAGAACCAAAACCTTTTCTTTAGCTCATTTCCTCATTCATCAAGGGACACTGGTGTAGACACACCAATAGCTGAATTATTACCTTCATTTTACACAGTGGATAATTTTCAATAGGAGACTTGTTCATTTCAGAAATATAGAAACTTCTCAGGATTAAATCAGATATGGAGATATCAAATTTACCAGACAAGAGGAAAATGCAACTGTTTTGCCCTAAAAGGTGAAGTCTGAGTTTAGGGTGTTTAGGGTTTTTAAAAAAAATTTTGGAGCTATGTGCACTCCCTGTCTGCATCAGTGACAGACAAAAATGAAACTTCCACTACCAAATTTAAGTTTTTTATTTTGTTGTTGTTTCATCAAGGAAACTAATAGCTAGACATAAATCCTAAAACCATAAGTAGAGATGGAGAAACAAAATATTTATTGCCCAACTGGGAAACTTTGGTTGAGGTGCTGATGTGGATCATTAGAACAATTCACGGTATTACTGATGACTTTAAATGGCTATACATCTTATCCACTTAAGACATTAATAAATAGTATTTAAAAAAAACCCCACCACCCCAAACATTTTAAGCATGCTTTGGGGGGGTCTGTTTTTCATGCAAAATTCATTTCTAAAACCAGTGCTCACTCTGTTACTAACCTTAAAAGAATCCTTTTAGTTTATGGAGATGTCTTTCAGAATAATCTTACTACTTTGAAAACTCGGCTGTAAAATACTAAATTCATTATTGAAATGTAGTGATCTCTGTGGTAGGCTACATTATCAGTTTGATTAAATCAAATAAGGGTGTACACATAGCTCATAGGCAGTTGTTTTATAGAGCATTCTTTACCTAGCAGATGATGTAGGTAGGTTTCAAGCTGGTTTGCTGTGAACTGCTCGACTATCTCAAAATAAGTTGCTACTGATTACCAAGAATGCTTTAGAACTGTATATAAATATTCATTTGTAAAAAAAAATGTCTCTTCTTAATTACCAGTCTTGATCATTGTCACAGGTTTGTGTGGAGCCACACTTTACCTGGTAACGGGGAGGGGACTGCAGTGCTGGTCACATAATCATAGAATGGAAGGGGTTGGAAGGGAACTTTAAAGATCATCTAGTCCAACCCCCCTGCAAAAGCATGTCCACTTAGATCAGGTCACACAGGAACTTGTCCAGGTGGGTCTTCAAAACCTCCAAGGAAGGAGACTCCACACCTTCCCTGGGCAGCCTGTGCCAGGGCTCCCTCACTCTCACAGTAAAATAATTTTTCCTTATGTTTAAATTGAACTTTTTGTGTTCCAGCTTCATCTCATTACCCCTTGTCCTGTCACTAGATACCATAGAAAAAAGGGATGCCCCAACCTCCTGACATCCATCATTTAGATACTTGTAAATATTAATGAATCCCCCCTCAGCCTCAGTTCCCACAGCCTGTCCTCATAAGGAAAATGCTCCAGTCCCCTAGAGCATCTTGGTGGCCCTGCACTGGACTCACCAGGGCAGAGTAGAGGAGGAGGAGAACCTCCCTTGACCTGCTGGACACACTCTTCTTGATGCATCCCAGGATGCCATTGGCCTTCTTGATCCTGGTGGGCAGTTCTCAGAACATTCCCTAGCTCTCAGGTGGACCCCACCTCTAGCCCAGCTGTGCCAATCTGGTGCCTCTTCCAACATTATTTAAGAAGCAAAATATGAGCAGAAAAGGAGGTGTAGGAGTGGTACAAGATGGAGGCAACTATGTGGACCTCATAGTCAGAGAAGGAGGAAGGAAGGAGGAGCGCCAGACTGGAGACCCTTCTGCAACGCATGGCAAGAACACAGGCTGTGCCCCTGCAATCCCTGGAAGGCAATGGCAGGACTGAGAACCACCAGCAGCTCCAGGGGAGTGCGTCTGGTAGGAGACTGTGAGGAGACGGCCATGGCACAGGCCATGCTGGAGAGCCTGCAGGCTGCAGAGCAGACCCACAGAGCAGGCGGAGAGAAGCTGCAGCCATTGGGATGAACACATGTCGGAGCTGCCCATGCAGGGCTGTCTGGCCTGTGAGGGACCCTGCAGAGGAGCAGGGAGGACTGGCAAGGAATCTGTCTGCCTTGAGGGGAGACAGAGAGCAGAAGCCATCGGGGAAAAGACTGACTGAAACCCCCAATTCCTGCGCCTCTGAGTTGTTCATGGGAGGAGGAGGGATTAGGGCTCTGAATCCAGGAAGAGGGGACGGGTGGGGAGAAGGTGATCTTAAAGGGCTGGTTGTGCTCTTCATCATTGTACCGCTTTGTGTTGTCTTCTGTTTGTTATGTTTTGGGGTTTTAAGTTTTTGGGTGGTGGTAGCTTAAATTAATTTCTATTTTCTTCCCCAAGTAAAGCAGTCTTATCTGTTTTGCCTGGGACCACGTATGGCAATTGAACCCTCCCTGTCCCAAGGCCTTCCAAAGGCTCTTCTGGCTGGTACTTACGGCCTGATCCTTTGTTCCTAGATGGGCCGAAACCAGGACAATCATTACATTTTGGGTTTTTTTTGTGAATAACTTTCCACTAAGTTCTGAACAGGCGTATCTGCAAATTAGTATTACCAAACCTAATTAAAATGGTGTAGTTGCAGCTAAAAAGTAGAGTAGCCCAGAGGCTCCTGTTTGTCTGACAGTTTGTGCTGTGGTCTCTGTTAGAACCTCTCTTTCTGCTGGAAAATAGATAATGAGGGTAAATTTCTATGTTGTTAAAGGTTGTACCAAACTGTTTGGAAGGACTCTCTAAAATACCAACACTAGTTGAGGCTCCTGCTGATTCCAGCATTGAGAAGAGTTCGTGTTCTCACACTGATAACGCCTGCCCCTGCCTCCTCTTGCAAAGATGAAGTTTATTATGGCTGAAGCAGGTTTTTACTGCCTTAGAAATAATACATAGGTTGCAATTTTTCAGTGCCCAAATACTGTATTGTACTGAAGTGCATTTTATGATTAGTAACTATCACAAAGTTGTTTCCTTAATCAGTGTCTGATTTTCCTGTGTTACCACATGCTTACTTACCTGTGAATGGCATTGTTATTTTTATAGCTTATTTTTTTTGTAATGAGTTCAAATTATAGCAAAATTCTAAAGATAGTTGTTTGAATTTTGAAAAAAAAAAAAGCACAACATCCCAAACTGAGTGATTGCTTTATAAAGGACATTGAAAATTTTATTCTATGTAAAACTGCAGTATCTTTAAATGAGTTTTATATTGCATTCTTGCAACTAACTAAGCTGCACGAAAAATCATACTTTTAGTTACAGGTTTTCAACATCACTAAACCTTACAACATTATGCTTTTAAAAAAAATGAAACTAAACCATCTTAGCAGATATAGTGTTTACTAGATACTAGGGGTTACTTCTTAGATAACAACAAGACTGCAACTGTGTGCCCAAGGAACTGCTCTACAACCGTGCACCCACCACATAAGGTATGTATGTAGCAAGCCAAAGATGGATCTGAATCTTTCTGAAAGAGTCATGAATTTTTTTATAAAGCCACAAGAAAATTATCGTGTTTTCCTGGTATAAGAAAACAGGAACGGAGACAGTTTACAGCCATAGGGTGTCCATCCATGGTACTCCCAGTAACTCTTCACAGCAATGGGGAAGATTCTTTGTAACTAATACTAATATTTTAGGGAATAATCTAAAACTAGCAAATAGGTAAATTATTCAATGCTAGGAAACAAAACATAACAAGCTGTCTTATTCCTGGTGTTATGAGATTTGGCAAAAAATTACATACCTTGATGTAAAATACACACAAGCACGATAATCACATAAGCCTAGAGTTGTCAAATTGAGACAGGTTTGTCAGGTGTGCTGAACTGAAAAACTGCACATTAGCATTCTGCTTGTATAATAACCTTGTAAGACAAAAGTTCAGAATCAGGCAGGAAAAGATAGAAGGCTTGAAAAGGTGACATGTTTTCTAGCAACAGCAGAGAAGCCATTAATTCCTTGACAATACAGATACCAGTAGGGAAACCCACCTGCCCTCACAAAGAGAATACAGTGCTTAGATGAACAAGTGGACCAGCTCTGGTATTAAGTAGTATGCCTTCAGCAGAAGTAGTGTGTTAATAATACACCACCTTCTGCTAACATTTTGTTAATCTTTTCCATCCTTATTTTAGGAATTAAATTAGTGCTTAGGTGCAAAGGTTTAGTAGTTAATTCATAACTCTTTGTTTACTTGTAAGGCATTTTTGGCCTTCTGACAATTAGTCAAATGTTCAGTTTTTCCTTCCTCTTACCTTAGCAGGATAACTAAATAATAGATTAATATGGAGGCTTATGAACAAGTTATGCTGTAGCTACATGTCTGTTCCATGCCAGCCTGTCCAGCTCTCCAGTTGTCTAAAGACACATTGTTCTAGTTCATACTTTCCGTAGGCCCTTCAGAAATGTGCAGCTTTTGCTGTTCAGCACTGCATCCAGTGGAGATGGCCTTTTTGTACCGCTCCTTTGAGAGTCAGACTGATCCTTCTTGGGGCATCAGATGCATTTACAGGGCCAAGCACACAAAATGTAAGGAGTTAAGATCCCAAGATGAACAATGGTGAACTCTTCATCTTCAGTTCACCTTTTCTGATTCAAGCTTTAATTTTGTGACTGCATGTGGATGAGCAGCAGTTTGGTATACAGGTTAACATTTGGCATTTGGCTGTGTGCTTGTAACGTTTATTCAGTCCTCAGGCAAAGCTTTTTCTTTTTGAGTTCTTTCCAGTGATAGTTTTTTTCAGAGTATTTGTATTGAATTTGCACTCTCAAAGCAGCTTCAGTCGAATACAATAATTATTAATGCTTATGTGAACTAGACACTGAGCCAGATGCCAAGGAATGCATAATGAAGGACTAAGCATTGCCTAACTGCATTGGTAATGTTAATTGCTCAGTATTATGAAAAGTTTTGTGGCAAAAGAGGAAAAAAACCCTTGCTTCTAGATAGAGCATACTGTTACAATTCAGCGTTTCCAAATAGGCAATCACGCCTTGCGGTCCCTGCCCTCCTAACCTCAACAGCAGACTGGAAAATCAGATGCACAGCAGTTGGCAGCCGTTTCTAATCAGAACACTGCTAAGTGTAACAGGTTTGCACTGTCTTTTTTTCTAACTATATCCTTGGGGTTAGGCAATACCAAAACTTCCATTAGCCTGGTCAGAGACCAGAGGAAATGAGAAGAGATTCCCATCTAACAGAGAAATGATATCCACACAGCCTTCTCCCAAGGCGATTGTGTACCTCAGGTTGCTACCACTGCCAAAGGTGAGAGCCATTGGCACTTGCTGGAGACTTCCCTGCCAAACTGGTCTTTCCATAGGTGTAAAAAAACAAGAAAACAGCCATGAGAAGGCATATCATAGGGATCAAAAGCTGCATGGAAGTAAAAGATTACTGAATATGCTTCACAGGACTCAAAATTTTACTGAACATGCTTTGTAGGATGTCTAGAAGTTTTTTTTTTTTTCATTTTAGCATTTAGTTCTTAATGAGATAAATTCCGTACTACAGATTTTACCTGCTGTAAACAGTTGGTAATGGATGTATGTAGAGCAGTAGGTGCCACTTAAATAAAAAATAAATTTGAATACACAAATACAATTTTGATGATACAGAAGAAGTTAGAAGTTACTTGAAATGGAAGTGGCTTAAACAGTGCTAGCTTTTTGACTCAAAACCACATTTTTTTTGCTGCTACTTACCTAGAAAACTTGTGGTAAGTGTACATCACAATAAAAATCCCTATTTCTAGATATGCATAAATACCATTTACTGTGTATAATGCAAACAGTGCTCAGCTTTTACAACTGTTGTTGACTTTAAGAAGCCAAAATTATTTAGTAGAATATTACGAAATTAAAATAATTCAGCAGATTATTTAAGACAGTTACCTGCAAGAAAAACCAAAAATAAATTGATCCAGGATGTCTGATTTCCAGTATACCTCAATTTTATAAAAATGAACTGTGTCAAACAAAGTATTACTCACCACTCACTCTGCTCTCTAATACAAATGTAACAAACATGGTATTGGCTCACTTTCCTGTATTGCGTGTCTAATACAGTTGCGTAAGGGTTGTTCTGGCCTTCACAATTCTGCATTTGTAGCCTGAATCTCATGTAAAATCTTTGTTATTTTTTTCTGGTACTTTGTACTTGACTAAAGTAGGTTCTCAGGGAGCTAAATAGAAAAGTTACAGGAATCCAGACTGAAACACGTTTTTGTGCTGTCACATTTACTCTTACCAGCCAGTATAAAGAAGACATACCAGTATGGTTCACTCCATTAACTTTTCTGTGAAAGACCAGATATAATGTTGTACTTGAGCTCTCCACTACAAAGGCTGCCTTTTGCCATCAATCTATTTTTCTGTCTTAATTGCTATTAGTCTGTTACTACTAGGAATAAATTAACTTAATTATATTACATCTCCTATGTTGTTCAATGAAATTTAAAGGCTTTGATACTCTTGTGGTTTACCTAGACAGCAACTAAGCACCAGACAGCCCCTCACTCACTCCCCCACCACCTCACATTAGTCGGGAAAAGAATCAGAAAAGAACACAAAACTGGAGACTGAGATAAGAACAATGTTACATTTAAAAGCAATATAGATAATACTTACAACTTTCAAACTGCAGCTTGGAACTTCAGTGCAAATAGCTTTCAGAGATGAAACAAAGTTAAAAGTAAGGGGATCTGTGTCTCTTGAGAAACTGATGAGAAGTCGCACTTTAATACTTCGTAAAACTAATGCTTCTCTTATCTTCCCATCCAAATAAGGCCAGTATCTGTGGAGAAAGAATAAAAAATATTCTGAGAACTTTAAAAAAGTAGGGATTTTTATACATCTAAGTCTAGCGTCATAGAGAAAACTAAACACAAGTGAATTTAATTTGCTGTCCATTGAATGTTTTTCTCATTTAAAGGAATTCTCACTAAAGATGTCTGCCAGCATCCTTTTTGGTGTCATTCTGCCCTGCACCAAATCTGTCTGTGTGAGAATAGTGAGGTTTTAAGTGGTTTTGCACATTTTCCATCTCTGCAGGTGCACGGAGAGATACCAAAACCCTTGCACAACATCCAGGTACCTTGTTGCCCATAGCTGGGAGTTATTCCTATATCACTGCCTGCAGTACCAGAGAACGATCAGAATGAGCCACAGCTAGAGGGTGCTGCTAACCCAGCCCAGACAGAGGGACAAGAAAGATTTTTCTGTTGGTTACCCATGTAAGGGAAGAGAGATCCCTTCCAGACTTCCATCCTGTTTTCCTCTGCACTTGGATCATATGGGCTGGGGACTGGAAAGACTTCCTTGGAAAAAGAGAGAGCTGCTGTTATGCAGAGTGCCTGCATCCTTCAGTAGCAGATGTAGAAGATGGGTCATTTAAGGAGAACGCTAACAGTTCTACTTTTCCTGATGAGGACTACAGAAATTCTGCCATGAATGGAAAGGTGGCTTCCATGGTGCTATTCTCACAGTTGCTCATTAGCTTTGTGTTCCTGACCTTTGGTCAAGACAGGGAGAATCAGATCAAAGGAAATGCATGGTTTCTTTATTCCAGCAGCATCAAGGCATTAGAGGCCTAATGAAATCTGAGCTCTACAACACCAGAAAATAACTTACGAGCAAGAACTGGGAGATAATAAGGTAGAGAAGCTGTGGCAACACTTCAAACATAAAGCTACAATGTTTTAAAAGTGTTGAAGAATTCACACAGGTGGCTTTCCTGGATCTCCCTAATCCAGAAGACTTCTGAATTCTTCAGATATGAGAACAAAGTAAGAAGGAATACAGAAGATAACATCAAGTGCAGCACTGTAATGGCTCTACATACCAAGATTCTTTCCAACATAAAGGAGAAACTGAGGTTCCTACAGAGCTACCCATGGTTCTTTCACTGTGACAGAAGCTGTACACAATGAGTTTATTGGAAAAAAATTGTCTTGTAGACTTGAGACAGCTTATGCTTGACAGCAGTAAAATTAGAGGTTTATTTAAAAAAATTGAACAAAACATCTTTAATTGTGCAAAACTGGAAAAAGATACATAACCACATCTTTAATTTGGCTTAACTGTGTTCAAATAAAGTACATGGACAGAATGGCGAGTTTTGCTACATGTTAGTTCATTGTGAGTTGTATTAAGAGCCGGGGTTCTACTAGATAGTTGCCTTTTGAGGTGAATGGCTTTGTTACACTGTGGCTCCAGTTTTGGGTCAATGAGTGGTTTTTAATGGCCCATATGAACAGGGTGTTAAAAAATTTCTTAGGTTGGTTGGTTTTTAGCAACTCTCAGTAACCAAAACACGATTTAATTCAAATGTAATCTATGCTAAATTTCGAATTTTCATGTATATATGTATTTCAATAAAGTAATGACATCTCCCACATTGTATATGAGAACTCCTAAAGTATTATCTCTTAACACACACACACACACACACACACACACACACACACTCACTCTCTCTCTTTCATGTTCAATATCTGTGTGATACTCATAAGATGCCAGTAGCTGTGGTATCAATAGTGAATATAGGTATAGTGAATATAATAGCGTAAGAGACAGGATTCATGTATAAGCAGGTCGTAGTATTCCTGGGTCCCAGTCACTTGCAGATGGTCAAACTAGACAATTTTTGATCTCCTTCCATAGGCAGATCCAAAGCTTAGGGCCCAGAACTGGAAATATCTTCTTAGGTCCCAATTGTGCTCCCATTTAAGTCAATGGCAGAAGTCTCACTGATTTCAATAAGAGCAGAATTGGGCCCCAAGACACTGGTCCACAGTAGTAACTAATCTCCTGTGGGTTCATTTTCTCCAGCAGACCTTACTGGCATGAGGGTAACCTGTGAGTCCTGGACATGGACACTCACCGTTTAGCATTGGTGTCAATGACGATGGGCAAGTAGTCCATGACAGCTATGTACACAAACTGTTTCGCATCATCGATAACACTGTATATAGCTTCAATATCCAGGACTCTGTCCTTTGGGCAGAAGAGCTTAGGTGAATTCTGTGAAAGGAAAAGTTTAAATATGGCATTTAAAATATGTGATTGATTTTCCTTTCCCCTCACTCTTCCTGACATGGCGAGTAGTGTCCTTTATTTTAGTAGAGAATACTGATACCTTCACCTGTCCTGCTAGAATACTCACAGCTACCAAGGAGAGGTACTTGCTTAATTTCCTCTTGAAAGCCTCACCATTTAGAATAACTGTGGGTCAAATGCAGAAGATACAAACTTCAAAACATCCAGTGTCATCAAAGAAGTGCTAGTTGAAGTTAACATTTCAGAGAATTTTTTTTTCCAAGGAATCTCAGGACTGGTTACTATTAGATAGAGTAATATCTGTGCTCTTGCCAGATGAGCCTGATCCATCACTTGTGACCAGGAATTAAGTCTACTATGTCAGTTCTGTTTAAACTTCCACACAAAGTCACCATTTGCTCAGTCACTGTTGCAGGCATATACTACAGTTCTGCAAGAAACTTATCTTTAAACCCTGTTTTCAGTTGTAAAGTTAATTCTTTGCCTAGCACTGAGCTGGTAAGTGGTAAGTCCAGATTTCAGCTTTTCTGCCTTGTATCCAGGGCTGTAAAATGTGTCAGTCAGCAAGGTGAAGCCAGCAGGAATCATCTGCCTGTGGCAGAGAGGCCCAGGTCTTTCTACAATTCTGCTTGGGCAGGGAGAGCAAAGTGGAACCACCTGCCAAGTTGATGGCAGGCAATAACACAGTTCCTGGGAGCAGAGGCAGCTAAAGTCACTTTATCAAGCTATATCAGGTGGCCTTTTCTTTACAACTGGCCCTGCCAGACCACTGCCTTCCTGATGCTGTATCACCCTCTTGCCTTTGTTATCTGCCTGGGTTGCAGCTGATGTCTAGATTAGTATGAGTTTTTGAGAGACACATCCTGGGGTTTTGATTGGTCCCTTTATGTTTCAATATGCAGCTGGTCACAGTGGTTTCTTAATCATTGACCACTGTTCTTAAGGATTTGCTACAACTAAGTTAGAAAAATACTAGAAAATTAACTGTAGCAAGATTTCAAGACCAGTGTTTCAGATCCATTCCTGAACATGAAGAGAAACAACCAAAACCTCTCACATTTTATGAGCCAGCCTGGAGGACATTTTGTTGCTAAGCAACACTAAGCCATGACTCTCAAGTATAATAAAAGAAAATATCAGAGGTTGTGTGTTACGCTTGTTTTTTTATACAGCTCTTTTTCACAGAAAGTGAAATAGAGTTTCAAAGAATGAATTTTGACTCAAGAAAAAGTGTAAAGTGATTTTCTTAAATATTTTAATAGATATGATCTATTATCTGAAACTTTTAGGAGGCTGTTGCACTTGAGATTTTATTCTTACACTTTTACTATTTTCTTGAAATTATAAGTTACAGAACAGGTAAAGAAAGCCATTCCTATGTGTCACTCCAAAATGAAAGACACTCCACATCTTTTGGATTTTTTTTAAGTGAAATATTAAGAGAAAGGCTTTAGTTGCCCACATAAAAGGAAAATACAAACCACAGGGAGAAAGTGAACATCCTGCAAACTCTAGAAGAGCAGTTTTTGTGGAGCCTCTCTCCACCTGTCTTTGTCTAGATCCCAGATATCTTAAAGTTGGCCTTACTCAGCTTTCCTTACTGTGTGCCCCTCCAGGATGAGCTTTCAGCAGGATTTCTCCGTTTCCTATAGATCACTTAGAAGACAGTAGGAATTCATTTCACAACTCCTTAGCTAACTGTCCGAAAGTCAGTCACTAATTTAAGGTACTCCTTGAGAGTCTCCAGAACCAATGGAAGCATATGTCTCTTTATACGGTGAATAATTATGTCTGTCTTAGGCACTTCCAGATTTTCACTCCAAAATAGTTCTCTGTCCCTCTGGTGATTGTAGGAGTGTGAAAAATTCTGGACATCTGCATGCTTCCTGGATTCAGGAAAATGAGGGTAAGCCCTGCTCTGTATAATCTCTCCTCTCCACCAATATCCCATGCTAGTGGCTGTACAACTTAAAGTATGCTTTGTGATATTTGAGGCATAAGGGGCTATAAAGCAATGGGGTTTGGCCCTTATTTTATACAGATTTTTCTTTATACAGAACTCTTAGCAGCTTCACAATATTCCTGATTTTGAAGGGGTTGTTTTTACTCAAATGTAATTACCTCCAAAATGACACTCCACATCTTTCATAATTTCTGTTGTTCTGTGTACTTTTTCCACTTTTCCTACATCACTGCTGAGACGGAGGACTGCTCCATTTCTTCCCATTAAAAAAACACACACAGACACTGCTTCCATGGGGATTGCTACCTGAATTTAGGTTTTAAAATCTCATTTAAAAATAAAGCTAACGTAGATGTCATGCTACAGAAGTATGAATGCTTTCAGTGAAACAAGATGAAAGGATTAATCCTTATAAATTATATCAATACAAATGCAAGATTTGATGTCAAGCTTATTCTGTATCACTTTAGATATCTAATTAACAGTTCATTTACTCTGAAGTAATTTGCTCTTTATCTACTGGTATAGATAAATAACCTAATCTGAAAGGCCTCCCTATCGTTTTTTGAAGGTAAGAGGAAAAGTGGTGAATATTACAGAGAAGGGGAAAATGAATAATGCTCAAATGAAATCCTGTAGCATCTGCAGTCCTGGCAAACTGCATGTATGAACAATGCCACAGAAATCAGAATTAAAAATATGAACTGTGACTTGTCTGTTCTGCAACACAGGAAACAGCAAATCACTTTTAAAAAACACTTCAGCTACAGACTTTCCCCACAAAAGTACACCTTTTGGAATAACCATTTTCCCAGAGAACAGATGATTTGTTTTTCCAGCATTACAAGATTATCAAGACAGTTCTGTCTTGGGTAGGTGAGAGCTATCATAGTCTTATCTCTATAGTTGGGTTTCCAGTCACTCACATGGATCTGAATTTTAGTAGCTGCTTTGGTTAAGGACATAGTGGTAGCATGCATCTTCTTTGGTTAGGGCCAATTTAGAGGAATATTTAAGCTTAGGCTTAATTTACACCAGATATGTTCCTTTTCATGGAAATTACTTTCCATGGTGATTTCTCACTGGCATTATCTGCTGCAGCATTATGATGGACTTACTGCAGGGAGCTGTGAACATCTCTGTATCAGTGAAGAGACACTTGAGATTCTTTCACACAGATGCTGCTAACACCTACCTAACCCAGTCTCACCGCTCTGTAGTTTGTGAAGGACGGTATTAAGAGAGTAAGCAGATGTTAAATTACCAGATCTTCCAAAAATCTGGTGAGTAAAGTAAGTTTCTTCCCTCCCTTCCCTCTCTGCAACTAATTTTAGAACTTACCGATACAAATGCTTCTGATTTTGTCTCGTTCAGCTGCAGTGTCAGTTTATTTTGTGTATCGTATACTCCATACAGTCTCTTAGACCAACTCGGAGGTATTTTATTCTTGTATCGTAGTGAGCTATAGAGGGCAAATATCCTTTGTAAATCCAGGACGAGGCAGCTACAGTTGTATACAATGACACCAAGTTCCTTCATCTGTTAAATTAAGAGTTCACATCATTAGTGATGATTAAGCTAATGGATCTCTGGAAGCATGCAGCAAAAATATAAGAATATCTGAGAGGTGTCTTCCAGAAGCATGCCTTGGGCCCAGCAGTAGTACTGTTGACTACAAGAATACTCCTAACAGCAGTCTTGTAAAGGCAAACACATAAGCTAAATATTCATGGTCAAGAGTGGGCAAAAGCTGTATCAGGGTTTGTATGCTCAGTGTATGTCGGAGCTGCATGTTGTGATAGCATACAACACAATGGACCGACGCAGCTTAGGAGTGATACCCATTTGTCGTAGGCACCATTTTCTATAGGTGCTACCCAAGGTTTAGTACTTTTGGCTAGAGTGGTTTATTATTATTATTATCTTTTTTTTTTTACAGGAAAAGCATCCTTTTTGTTAATGAAATTGAGAAGCACACACTGCTATCAGTGATAGTTTCTTACATCAGAAGCAATTTGTTTTCTCGGAGTTCTGGAAAAAAATGAGGTTGTTTCTCTGCTACAGAAGGAATATGGTAGTCCAGCTTCAAGTAAAAAGATGAAAAGCCAGATGCTTAATACTCTTAGTAGCTAAATTTACCATGCTATTACAGTCAGCATGGTCCAGTATATAGTACATCTAACTAAGACATAAAAAGGTTGGGTTCTTAACTCCTAAATTGCTATGCTATGGTACCTCACCTGTGGTATTCTAAATTTCTGTATCAGTTTCTTCGCATGTAAAAATGGAGATAATGATTCTCTTTTCTCATGAAAAGTACTCTGTAAGCACTAACATTTTCACAAATAAAGCATGAGGAAAAATAGCCCAAGTAAATACAGACATCACGATACAATTGTATGCTTAAACCTTCTACAGACACAATGTCACTTCTCCATTTCAGTAAAGACACGTCTCTGTCATCATAAATCTTGGTTTGATAGAGATTTGTTTAATTGTACATCCAAACATACTGACTGCTTTCTTTAATCAAAGTGTAACCGCATGCACACTCTCTACCCCTTTTGCTTTATGATAGCTCAGGAAAGCACTGCTGTGGGCACCAATGCTATTGACCTCTCATTATCTGCATTTCACACTAGTTCAGCCATCTATAAGAATAAGGTGAGAAGAAAACCTGCATGTGTCTGTTGGAAAACAATATGTAAGATAAATATTTAAAGGATCCATGTTGCTTTTCTTCAAGCAAGCTCTCTTGGTAGCATGTCTCTGAAGTCTGCCTGGCACAATAAAGAAAACAAAGAGAGTACAAACTCTCCAGTATGTTCAGCCTTTGATATCAAAAAATCCCCATTGATTTTATTCACTTGGATTTGATTTCCGCAATCACGTGGAGCAGTTTCTGGTGGAAGCATATCTTTCTGTAAAGCCTCTGGGAACTCCGAATCCCACACTAATGCTATCTCGGAGTTTATTCCTGCACAATTCTCCCTGACTGCAGATGAGAGCGGCTCTGCAGGAGTAGGCAGAGATAGGGATCCACTTTCTGTGGTGGATGAGGAAAAACTACAAATACCAATACTCCAAGGAGAAAGAAATTTGATGGGTGACACCTTCTACAGATCTCCAACCTAGAAATGCCACATACATAACAATACACAACACTGAGTGATCACATTCACAAATATTTGCTGAACAGTTGCAACCACAAGAACATTACCTAATAGTTGTACTGCCTAAATCAGAATTTCTCTGCATGCTTCTTTAATTCATAAAAAATATGGAATTCTTCCATTAGCCTGCACAACCTGAAATTTGTGGATAGTTGGAAAATGCAGACTACTTGCTGCACTGCAGCCTTTCATTTATGGATAAGCCAGTAAACTCAGTTTGATGAGAAATACAATTGATTCTAAGTTATGCCCAACATCTTAGTCAACAGACTGCTTGGAATAACATCTTTGGAATTTCCCCTGGGTGCTGGTATCTTTGAGGAAAATCCTATGTTCAGTTCTAGGCTGTCCCTGTAGTCTGTGCACTGTTTTGTTTTCAAACATTTTAAACTATAGATTATCACTGTTTTCACTATGTGCTGCCAATACTGCCCTCTTAATTACCAGACGTACCATTGCAAAGGACACAGTAATAGTATTGTTACATGTATCTGTGTAATGTGGTTTAATCGGCTTTTCATGGCTGTTAGTTGATTCTTAAATAATTATGTGGTTAGTGTTTTTCTTTCATTTATCAGTCCCATATTACTATTCCACTTTATCTCTTCCATTAAAAGTAAAGATAAGATAGTGTCCTCACAGCACACCAGAAGCTGCCAGGACTGCATCTGTGTGAGCAGATCTCAGAGCAGGAGTGCTTGCAGCGTGTATTAAAGGATTGCCCTTCTGCTTAAGTGCTTCCTCTTGTACTGAGATAGGAAGCAGGACAGGGGCACTAATGGGAGTTTTAAGTGCTATTTTTACAGATCACCACCTAGCCTGGCTGTGAAATGAAGCACCAGCCATGTCTTACTGCCAGCCTCTCCCCCTGAGCAACAGCACACAGGGACCAGGCTATTTCACACCTGAACCTGATCCTCCGCAGATGCTGGTGCCACAGGGGCCTAGGAGAGGTGCCTTGCTGAGGTCCTGACACCTGCCTGCTCTCACATGTTATGCTCACACCTCAGACTGGAACAAAGCCATTTTGAGGAGCATATTTACAGTGTAGTAATCATAGAAATGTTTTGGAAAAGACCTTAAAGATCATTAAGTTCAACCACTAACCTCACACTGCCAAGTCAACCATATCCCTCAACACCCCATCTGCACATCTTTTAAATGTCTCCAGGGATGGTGACTCCACCATCTATCTCCCTGGGCAGCCTGTCCCAGTGTTTAACAACCCTCTCAGTGAAAAAGTTTTTCCTAATGTCCAATCCAAACTTTCCCTGGTATAACTGGAACCCATTTCCTCCTGTCCTATCACTCATTACTTGGGAGAAGAGACTCACTGTACCACAATCTTCTTTCATGTAGTTGTGGGGAGTAATCAGCATCTCCCTCCCTTCAGCCACCTTCAAGCGAAACAATCCCAGCTCCCTCAGCCACTTCTTGTAAGACACGTTCTCCAGACTCTTCATCAGCTTCATTGTCTGTTCATTAAAAACCACTATGAACACCTTTCCCAGAGACTGAAAGACATGGGAGTATGTTATCCTTTCGCTTTACCATGTCATTTACATTTGTGCAGAGCTGACTATTGAAGGCTACCAAATCACCATTTATCTTTTTTGACACTAGGGCTTTGGTAATGCACCAGAGAAGTTAATGGCTACATGGGACTAAAGAAATGGTGGCTTAAATCCACTGTTCAATGATGCTCTAAATACAGAAATCAATTAAGCTACAAAAAGTGGTAAATATGGCCTTGCTAGTGATTTTTACGACAAGAGGAGGAATTCCTTAGTAGATTGGACAAAGAGCAAGATTTCACAGACAGCAATTTTCTTCTGTCTCGTTCACTTGTAGGCATCACATACACACCAAAAAAACCCCACAGTTAAAGATCCTAAACAGTAAAGGCTGCTGACCTATAACACTGTAAGCTTCCTAAACTGAGAAACAATGTTAGCAACACTTTTCAAATACATTTGGATCATGGGCTAGACAAGGTTTATGGTGTGTCCTTATCCTGCACTGTACAGACCAGACAGTGGGATTTATATGTACCTTGAGCGACACTCTTAAGAAGTAACACTATATGTGTAGGCAAAGTACTACATGACCTATGTAAGAGTGGCACAGTCTGGACCACAGCTTGCAATATCTGAATTGTGGCAACTGTAGCAGGAGGCTTTAGAAAATTCTTTGTTAATTCAACTTTGTTAATTTAACTTTGTTAAAAGTTTTTAGTGATTGCTCACAATTGGGTCTGATCCTGAAAAGGACAGGAAACTCTTCTTAGACATTCACTGCCAGTGCCCAAAAGCTCTGGCCACTGGCAAGTGCTGGTTCTCCTTATCTATGCTATACAAACTCTGGATGAACTACAGGTAGTGTACTGCATGCTAAATTTACTAAGCAGATTTTTTATGTACAAGTCTGTGTGTGCACCTCCCATTTGACTGTGTCTGAA
Source organism: Urocolius indicus (assembly GCA_013401255.1). Taxonomy (NCBI): domain Eukaryota; kingdom Metazoa; phylum Chordata; class Aves; order Coliiformes; family Coliidae; genus Urocolius; species Urocolius indicus. The sequence goes on along the minus strand of WBNH01006920.1, from coordinate 212,019 downwards.
AATGTATTTAGTTCTACTTTCAAGCCTCTGATTTTATTTTTTTTAACGAGCAATTAAAATGAATCCAAATGAATGACTGAGCAAAACAAGAATCTCAACAGAGTAGAGCAACAGAATAAGAAATGCAACACTGATAAATCACATCATGCTACACTGATAAATCAATTACTAAGGCTTAAAAGGACCTCAGATTTTCATAGCTTCTAGAGAAAAATAATATACAATGCATTCATTAATGCCCTAAGGCAGACCAGAGATATTTACAGTGGTAAACTCATCTTTTCATAAAATGTGCTCTAATTATTTGGTTAGGCTTCACTCTAAACATACGTTCTTTTGCACTTGGTTATCAGTCTTACCTGACTCCTACCGCAAACCTCCCTGATGTTTTAATCTGGTATTATTTAATGCTCAGTGAATCTTTTCCAATAATACATATCATCATCTTAAGGCTACCTTCTGTGCAGCTGTTTTTTACCTCCCACTAAAACTTGCCGAGCAGATATGTGTGCCAGTCCCATCCCAGGCATGGGCAACAGCTGAGTGGTGGCCTGTGGTGACAGGAGGGGAAGGGTGTTCTGATGGGAGTGACCATCACCAAAAAAGAGAGAGAGAAGAGAGACAAAGAGAGATAGAGATTTGAGAAAGGTCAAAGTGTTTCTTTCAGCAGTATTGATGTGACTGTTGTAGCAGACTTTGCTATAACAGCATTATAGGACTAGTGCTCAGCACAAATTCCTGAAGTTTAGCAAACCCCATTCAGATAGCCATCATTTTGATGTAAACCAAAAAAGCTACCTGATGCTGAAGAGACTGAGAAGGCTGCAACGCTGCCTATCTCTTCTTTGACAAAACCTGTGCAGCTGTTGAAGTCCACCAAAACAGCAAGAGCATGTACTCCAGCTACCACTTCACTAGAAATTGCAACCTACTGTTATGCATCCTAAGCCAAGATCATCCCTCCAATGCTTGACTAGTAATACAGTGCAGAGGCTTTACATCTTTATTATGTTACAATCAAAAGTAATTCAGTAAAATCTAAATCCAGCACAGTCCTGCTTCTGCTCGGGGTCCCACTTTTTCTTCCATGTAGGTAAGAACATGGGAGCTACACTACTGTTGGCAAATACCAAATGGAAAAAATTAACACAAATGGTAAAGCACTGTACTCTCATAAAGTTAGTAAAACTCCATCTTGCTAGAACTGAGAGTGAATAAATGCAAATTTTAAACTAAAAGCATCTTTAGATGTCAGATAGCATCTAGGGTACAATAAATGTTCTTTCTTGAATTCCCTGTTATTTCGAAAACCACAATCTGCTTTTGAAGATTAATTAAAGAATCCCATCAGATTAAGTTCTGAGATTAACTATTTAATTGTAACTATTGTTCTCATTTTCTAGACATGTTTATTGAATAAATGCTATTTTGAAATTCTGAGATTCAACTCCTAACCATTCTCCAGTGAATCACTGTGTGAGTCTTGCACATGGCTATCTCATATGCCTGGTGCACACTTGTATAGGTTTTATGTTGCTGTTGCCTAAGGCCAAAGGTTAATTTTCTATCATTCTGGGTTTAAGTGATCTGAAAATAATTGACAGGCAAAATTTCTACTGAACTAGAAAAATAGTCCTTTCCACTTGATGTAAGAATCCAGTCTCAACCTGAGCTGAGAACTTGATCTCATCACTGAAAATGGAAAACTCATTGAAGCCCCTGTGCTGGAAATAAATCTGAGCATGTAACCAAGAGAGAAGGTACATTCAGTAAGTGAAGGCAAACTGCATTGGCACTGAATGTCAGTATAAAGCTGTGAGATGCTCTCACTAAAAGAAAGGATGGGATACAAGTACCCCCTTGGAACTGGTAACATTTGAATTGGCAGCCACTAGCAGTCCACTGTTCTTTAATTCTCAGCTTTAGAAAGCACATTTGACAGATTTGAGTCTACAGTTCTTGCAGAATAAAAGTCTCATGGAAGTTAAAACTTGTATTACTTAATGTCAAAAAGTTGCCATGATAAGGTAGAGGAGATGTTTTAGGAGTTGATAATTTTTCTGACCTATTCATTTTTCTCCTGGTCCACAGTTAAAGAACACAAAACTGAACAGTGATACTTCAATTTCCACTCCAACTTACATTCAGTAGATATTTTGCATAGCACCCTGAACTTCAGAAAACCCTGTTGGAAATAAAATTAAATTAGGTTCAGCATTTAATTTCTGCTGAAAGGTGCTACCACCAAGGTGCAAAGTAAGCTAGACACCCAGGCAGAAGGGAGGCTTGTTTTAAAACAGTGTGGTTTTAAAAGAACTTTAGGAGGAAAAGGTTGCAATTCATCTTCAAAGCAGAAAACCAGAAATCCCCCATGTCCTTGTCACATTAGAACAAAACCCCAAACCAACACTATTTTTATTTTTCAGCCATCTATTGATAAAGAAAACTCAGCAAAAATAAATTTGCTTGTACAAACAGCACTGCTACATTTGTTTAAGTCACTGACCTCTCTGTGACCATGTTTACATAAAACCTAACAGAAAATTGAGAGTGCAAGTTTGGGCTTTCTTGCTGCTGGTGAAGCTCACTAACAAATGAAGCCTGACATATTGCTACATGTCAGAGTAAGCCAGAAGGCAGAGCTGAATCAGTTAAAAATTCCTTGCTATATAGTCTATCAGCATAATTAATATCACTTGGCATAATCACAGCCTAATTTATCATTTTCAAATGACATTTCAGTTTACAGTTTCATTACCTCCTCAAAGCAAGTACAAGGGGGAAAACAAGCTTGCAAATGCAAGAAACCGTTTTTCCAGGATCACGTTTAATTTATTTCTTGTTTTACTGCAGGAAATCTAATTAATGTGAATTCTAATTTGATTCTGTTTCTCGTTTTGAAACACAGGTTTTCTTCCTTGTATCAAAGAAAAGTACAGGCTGGAAAGAAAAGGACCATGTTGTGCTGGCCTCCATCTCACTGCTGGCACGTTGCATCACACTTCAGTACTGGTGTCATTCATATGACATTAAATGATTCTAATTGCACTACCTTAGTGCAACCATAAAAAAAATTAAAAGATTAAGTGAAAGACCCTGCTGGTTTCTGGAAAAGCCTGGACTCTCCTTTTTCACACACACACATACACGCATACCTCCCACTGCCTCTTTCCATCTTTCCTGCATCGGAGCCTCTCCTGTCAGCCCTTATCTTGCATCTTCCTCACGCAGCTGGAAAAAGAGCTCACAGCATGAGCTCTTTGCATTTGTTCACATCCTGTGTAATTCTGCAAGAGGCAGCCTCTGTACTTCTGCTGTGCAACAAAGAGAGCAGAGAGCAAAAGACTGACCTCAGAATAATGGCAATAGCTATGTGTAATTTTTTCCCTGAAAGCACAGTTTGTTTGGGGCTTTCAGATTTGTAGGCTTCAGGGAAATGCAACAGCACGGAGCTGACTAATTAGATGCATTATTTATAACTTTGCTGACACACAGAATGGGTTTTCTCTTTACAAACTGAATAGGGATTGGCAGCAGGCATGCTGTGGACACAAACTGGGACAATGACATTGCGTATGAATTATTACTGCAACTGTTGAGTCTTGCCAGACTACCTGATCAGAATTAGAAACCTCTTCCCCTGATGTAATCAGACAGCCAAAGGTTCTAATAAATTTTTGGACTGAGCCTTGATTAAATTCATTGTAGAGGACCTTGAGGTAAGCTAGGAATCCAAGCAGTTTAGTTAGGTGAGGTAATTTAGAGAAACAGTACAGAGGCAGCCCCAGGACAATGGTTAGCCTGTATGAAGAATTGTTTCAGAAATCTATGCTTGCTCTTTATCCTATTCTTTTGAATAGCCACCTTTGATATTTGTGGTGTTTCTGACTGCTTAAATATGGAAGTAGTATCTCCTGAAAATATATGTTCCTACTATATGTTCCTAGGAAGAAGACTTGGAATTAAATTAATACATCATATTTGTAACTCCTGACCCTAACAGTGAAACTGAGAACATGCCTCTTCATGTTTCCTTAATTTTCTCTTTCTGCTAAAGCACTATGTTGCACATATGCATAAAGGTCATTTGAGTAATCAGAAAAACCTCTTTGTGCTTGAAATAGCAAATTCAGCTATTTCAGAGGTGTCATCTGGCTACTGCTACGTGAACTAAAAGTAATACATGTTATGGCTATATCATCGTAAGAAACAGTACTACTAATTTGTTTATTGCATAAAGCCATGTGTAATGACATGGACATTTTCTCCTATCTCAAATCATAACAGATGTTGCCCTTGTGGATGTAAAAACGGTTTATTTCCAAACAATGTGTAGCACTCCTTGTGCGAGAAAGTATTGCGTGTCAAACAGGTCAGAGATTTAATACACTAATAAAAAGTCAGTGTAGCTCTTACATAAGTTAACATGGAATAGGACAAAGGGGAAAACTGCATAAATCAAGTGTGAGACAACTTTAAGGCTTGATGCCATAGCCATCTGCAATACTTTGTAGGAAAAAGAAAGAAATATCTGAAAAGATATCTGAAAACATTTTATTCCAAATCAGCATTAACACTAACTTCCAGTCTTAAAACTAGGAGATGGAATTTATTTCTCACAATTTGTGTTTAAACTGAGTTCTTCTTATAGCACATAGAGAGTTGACGGTGATAAAATGCAAGTCACAAAGATGATAAAAAGATGCTTTCAATATCTTTAAGCAGAACATAGATCAAGAAACTGTAGCATATGTTTATATACATATATGTGTATATACATATATGGCATATGCAGGTTCTGTACCTGTACTACAGAACTACTTACAAAATTAATTGCTACCCAATCATAGAAATCTACCATACTACTAAACTGGAAAGAAATGCCTAGTAAGTCAATATACTGATGAGAAAAACTTGACTGTCCAGTACAGAGATTCTCATGACTTCTTCAGCTCTCTGAAGATACATCTCACGTTTCAGTTTGCGTGCGTGGCCTGCCCAGTACACCTCCTTCAAGCAAGGATTAATAGTTGGCTGCTGAACAGTTCAAGGCAAACATCAGTGCTTTCACTGTTCTTGGTGATTGACTGCTGTTTACTTAGCAAAGTTAAGAAAGGTGACTGCACCATGATTTCCAAACTAGGCCTTGATGCTTACGAGGACAAAACTAAAATCTGAAAAGGTTTAGCATTGCCATTAATTCTGCACATTCATATGGAAGGAATGCTTTGTCAGAATCTGTTTAGTTCTGCTTGATGACTTGTGGCTATAGAAAGTCAAGATTTTATACTGAACTGCAGAACCATTATTCTTTTTGTTGAATGAATGAAATGATTGTCCTTCCTCACCTTGACTCACGGAGATTTATGGCACAGTCAGCCTGTCTTTTTCACAGGACAATATTAAATCCAGTTTTCCATGAAAGGACTTAACTGTTGAAGTGGAAGGTGACAGGGCTGCTGCATTTGGGAACTTTTTGGAGTTGAGGCAGTTCTGAACGAAGATATTTATCTAGAAGGTTCAATATCAAAGTGTGTATGTGTGGGTGGAATCGCATATTGGGAATACACTTTTGTGATTATTTTAATGTTGGTATTTCGATTGTTTAGTTGAAGAAGACTGATCTGATGAGGTATGCTAGTAACTAAATCCCTCTGAGAGGAATCTGCCTCCATTCATTAACATCACCGACCAAGATTAGTTGCCAGCAAGCACTTGAAGGAGAGGACAGAATAGACTGTGATGCATTAGCTGCCCCTGAAAGACTTACCTGTGTTTTAACAAACAAGTTCTCTTTGAGAACAACATATATCATATTTTTGGGAAAGTGGTGGGTTTACTGCCTTTCTTACACCCATATAAATTTACTGATTATCTATGAGTCTACCACTACTTTTTTGAGCCAGGTGCTGAACCCATTGGATCAGGTTGTATGGCCTGTATTGTTATATAGGACAAACAAAATCATTAAGTTAGACTTGAGGATCTTCAGGCTCTTTTCAAACCTAACATTCTATGATTGCAAAAGACCACACTGTTCTTAAGAGTGACAATTCCACAGGCAAGCCTAACCCTTAGCTGCTGAACTTCAGCAGTAGGCTCTAGCACAAAAGTGCAGCAGAAACAATTTGGCCCCATCCACGCTATCTGGCTTAGACTTGAAAACAGCAGTGGGCAGGCCAGACAGGTGCAAACTGGTCAAGTTCTGCTACCCTCACTTTGTGGAGGCTGTCTGCAAGCCAGCACTGGTGAAGGAGCCAGAAAACCATTCTAATGCAGCACCTGCATTAATACACATTGCTGTCTCAGCACGTCCCCCTATTTCAGGGTTTCTTAATGAACAGAAGTGAAACTACAGGACTGACAAGGACAATTGGTTGGAGGATCTATAAATTAAAATTGAGCCCTTCTACTTTACTGTTTGCTGTAGACAGGCCTTAGAGAGGTGTGCCTGGATACCATTCTCATCTCTCTGACCAAATTTCTTTTCCTTAAAGCTGAAGACCTGTCCCACGGAAGAGGACTTGGGGATGTTAATCAACAGCTGTCTGAATATGAGTCAGCAATTTGCCCAGGTGTCCAAGAAGGCCAATGGCAGTCTGGCTTGTATCAGAAATAGTGTGACCAGCAGGACCAAGGAAATGATTGACTCCCTGTACTCTGTGCTGGTGAGGCTACACTTCTAACACTGTGTTCAGTTCTGGGCAGTGCTGGAGCATGTCCAGAGACAGGCAACAAAGCTGGTAAAGGGTCTGGAGGAGCGACTGAGTGAGCTGGGAGTGGGGAAGAGGAGCCTGAGGTGGGACATGATCACTACCTACAACTACCTGAAACCACCTGAAAGGAAGTTGCACTGAGGTGTGAGTCAGTCTCGTCTCTCCAGTAACGAATGATAGGACAGGAGGAAATGGGTTCAAAGCTGCACCAGAGGAGGTTTAGACTGGATACTAGGAAGATCTTTTTCACCAAGAGGGTTATTAAATATTGCAACGGGCTGCCCAGGGAGTCACCATCCCTAGAGATATTTAGCAAATAGATAAGGTGCTGAGGGACATGGTTTAGTTTAATGATGGCCCTGGCAGTCTCAGGTTAGTGGCTGGACTCAATGAACTTGAAGGTCTTTTCCAACAGTAATGATTCTATGATTCTATTTGTGATACACTTTCTGGGAGTTCCTCCCAAACAGTTTTTGCAAATTTCAATAGCTTAACTCTTCAGCTACTGAGTCTTATCTCTATGCCATGAAATCATGCAAGTGCATCTCACCAGTGCTGTCCATTCACCACACTAAATGCCTGTTTGCTTCAAGATAGAAGTAGGGGCCCTTTAAAGCTGTTTCTAGTTTTGCTCAAACTCATATGGATGATTTTCTAGCCTCTGTGCAGCTGTGTACATTGTGTGTTCTGCCACCAAGTTCCTACATGCCTCCAGATCCATAAGCACTTCTAGAACACTAGAACACTGATATTATTTGTCCAGTGTTAGAAGGACTACTAGTAAACCAGAACCAGACACACTCTTTGCAACATCTTCTATGATTCTTAATTATTATTGCGATGTAGTGACGGCATGGCAAGTACTGAAAAGCAAGCAAACAACTATGAGATTAATTCTACTGGTGAAATACTACCTCTTTTCCTTCTGATTGTGGAAATCCAACTACCTGACTATATCATGCTGCTTTGGAAAATCCCATATCAAATGGAATAATACATGATTTTGCTCTGCAGATTTATTATTTAATGATTTACAATTTATTGTTGATCGCTCAAATGTTAGGTAAACCTGTTCTACAGAACTTTCACAGCAACTGAAAAAAAAATGAGAAGATAGATCTGTGATTTCAGAGGTCACAGACAGCAATGAACATACTCCCACAGGCAAAAGAAACCAAATAAAAAGCAAAGTAAGCTGTATTTTGGCCTCTCATACATTAAATACAAACATATAATGTTGAAGATGCATGTAAGAATGGAGCACAACAGTGGGAGAAATTTGATAAACAAGAATATCTATAAACTTGGAGCTAGAGAAACTAGCTAAATTGGGGAGGAACGAGAAGGCTTTTTGGCTCCAAGTGCTAGAGGAATATACAGCGCCATGCTGTTTTCAGCCACAAGATCACAAAATAAGAAGCCCCCATGAGTAAGGAGGAACCAAGAGCAATACCAGGCAGTGGTTACCCACGTTCCTCTCGAGCTTTAGGCAGTCCTCTGTCAGCAGTACACAGCAATGCTAGCAAGAGATAAACAACCTGTTTGCTTCACAGATTCACTTGTAAATACTGGATGGCCAGATAATAAATTTCAAGCACAGTAAGCCTAATGAGCAAGACTGACTGTCCTGATTTACTAGATGTAACAGAGAAAAAGCGGCCTGTCACAGTTAAAGAATAAAACAAAACATCAAAAAAACCCATAAACTTTACACCATGATAAATGCATGCTGCAAGTTCTGTACACTTCCAAGAGCAACATATCTTCCCTTTCTATCCCCTATTCCCCCAAAAACGAAGAAAAAGAAAAGAAAAGCTGCTATTTTTGGAAACAGATAACAGTCATCAGACTGCTTTAGATTTGGTTGAAGATGAAGAACCTAGCCAAAGGCTCTTAGTGAACGCAGTAAATACATTTTATATTTTCAGCCATCTTTTGAAGGACAAGCTGTAATAGTATCATAGCAGACTTTTGACAATACAACTAGCTTTCTATGCAGCAAGAAATAAAGACACTAAAAAGGTATTTAACTGTCAAATAGAGCTGTGTAGTATCTACTTAGACCTTTATTCTTCACGTCTTGACTCATTCACCTATGCTTGAAGATCTGAGTTGCACTTTGATAATATCTTTATAATAGTAGCTAGTTCTGGAAATAAGTCCATTGAAACACATCAGATGAGTAGCATGAGTTTTTTACAGGATAGGATTATATGTCTAATAACATGTCAGAGCTTTTTAGAAGCAGATGTTCTCTGTCATATATCAGAGACATTACTTAACACAGAAATATGAATTTAGATAAAATATACTGGTGTTGAGTTGCATCTACTTTGAGTCTAACATTTACCCATTTAATCTTGATTGAACTTTGCTGGATGACAAAGTTGAAAGAGCCTTGTTTCCTGTTGTGGGACACTTCAGACTGTGCTCTAATTACTAATAGTTATTATGATACTCAGCATCCCTGGGATTGTAAGAAAATTAAGGAAATTATTAGAAGAAGATGGCAAGGACTGACAATGGTCTAAGTGCACATTAGGAGGATAACTAATTCATACCAGAACAACATTCTATCAAATGGAAACTCTCAATATAACTTTTGCTTGAGTGAAAAGATGTAATTCCACTAACTATTGGACAAAGTATCTTATCTCAAAGGACCAGATGCATCATTACATAACTTCAAGAGACTCATTCAGATTAAAAAATGACTGACTGATTACAGTGTGCTTTTTCTTCAATGTAGTTGTGTAAAGATAGGATGAGAGAGACATATAAAAAGAAGCAAGGGTTGCATTTGCTCCTGGCAGCATTCCAAAGCATCCTGAATCTTGGGAAAGTTTTGATGTGGATCTCTGTCCCCAGAAATGGAGACCAAGAGATGAGGGAATAATCCCAGGATGAGTTTTGTCATTTTCTAAGTGTAGCCTTAGAGCTATGACTCCTCCACGTGCGTCTCCTCAATACAATTGGGATGAGATTTTTGGTGAAGAACCACACGGATTGCTTCTAGCTCATTTTAGTCCCCACAAGCAATTAAAAGGTTACTCCTCCAATATTCTCACAATCTCAAATTGCCCCTAGTCTGCCCTTTTAGATGCAGCTCTCAATACCTGAGATACAACTCCCAACATTTGCCACCTCAGAGGAAACAGAGTAAGAGGCTAAGTTTTATCAGTCGTTTTTGGTTTGGTTTTTTGTTGTGTTTTTTTTTCTTTTGTCACAGAACAAGAGGATAAAGTGGTATATCAGAATTCTAACTGCTGTTTTGTTTGCTTTTTTCCCCCATGTTATAAGGAGGAGAGCCTGAACATCTAAACTGAAACCTTCAGTCCAGTTCTGTCCTGTCTGGTGATAACAGGCAAGACACGCAGCAACATTCCAAGTGCTCCTGGAGTCATCCTGTTGCAAGCTTCCCTATAGCTACGTCCAAAACCTGAATTCATAATAAAATAAAATATCGGCTCATCAGTTTTTACTCAAATTTGACACACACAAAAGGTATATCTTTTGACGACCAACTCAAGCCAGTGTCCTTGCTGCATCTCCTGGCTTCGATTTCCTCACAGCTCCCTAACCTCCAGGATCTCCACTACTTCCAGGATCTTTCCTCCAGTCAGCAATTTCACCACCTTCTGTTCGGGTTCCCTTCTTTTTACCGAGACCCCTTCTTTTCAGCATCCATCATTTAATTGCATGCCAAGATTCATGTTTTCCCCAGTGTAAACAGTTTCAGTGTATAAGCACAAGCCATGAGCAGCCTTCTAACTTGTTTTTCTGTCTCATGTCTCTTCAGTAACTGGAGGATTCCAGATGTGCCAAACCTATTTAGTCCCAGTATTTACACTCAGATGCCACCAATTACAGGGAGCAAGCAGCAGGCTTCTGCTTGAGACCTTGAATGTTCAAATTTGGACACACAACCACCACACATAGACTCAACTACTTGCTACCTATCAGTATTTGCGATTTAATTGCCTACAAGAGTATTTAATATTAGCTGATTCCACTTCCATTGAACACAATCGGACTAATTTTACTTGGTTCAATAATTTTCAGTAATAGAATTTTCTGAGGGCTGATTATTTGCTGCACATAAATTTATTTTAATGAAGTGGTTCAACTGATACATTACAGTTGTTTGCCCACTGGATTCAATTATTCATGTGTGAATAAAACTTTTCAAAAAATGTTGAAGAGCTCCAGAAGTGTTTCTTGAGCTGACTAAAGGTTCTGTCTGTACTGCAAACCTCATGCTTCTTAAGAGAATTAAGAAGATAATTGCATTTTCAAGCTTTGCTATTGCCTTCTTCCGGCGACTGACCTCCGGCGGCTGGCTGGCACGATGATCAAACCCAGACCATCGAGCCACTGACACTGACACCAGTGTGGTGGATGACAAAATGGCGTTTATTAAACAGTAACACTCCCTTATATAGGGGCTAACAAGTACTGATCCTGCCTTATCAGCTATGCAGCATTACCTTATTTGGCTATATTCCTGGGCCAATCCTCACTCACCGTACAACCCGAGATCTTCTGCAGCACCTAGCTACCCAACGCCTGCGCGCTGGCCCTGCTAACTGCAACACTTTGCTGAAACTAGTGGAGTCATGGAACAAAAAGAAATATGACACTTGTTGTTAGCTCTTGCTCTGCATTACTATTACGAACTATAACAATTTTTATAGTACTGATTTCTTTTATTTAGGTACATTAATAACCTTTCTAGTTCCTAATTAAGGAACTAGAAACTAGAACACAGCACCATGGCTGGCTCGATTGTTATTATTTCAAACCATAGGCAAAAACTAATAAGTATATGTAAGGTAATTTTAGACATACTTGAGTGAATCCTTTTTCAGCTAAATAGTTTAACAAAGATGCATGTATTTTGCTGAATTATAACAGATTTCACCATGTCATTATCTTAAATATATACCGAAGGAGGTTGCATGGCTATGGCCCAAAGATGTTACTTGATTGTTTGATGGTTACAAGTCTAACTTGTAATTTCTGCCCCTCAAATCTCATTTTGCAGGCAGAATGGCACCAAAAAGAATGAGATCATCTCTCTAGATGTCTTTCATCACGCTAGTAAAGCTGCAAGATTTGGTTCTGCACCATCTTATTGGTTCATAAAAGTTTACCAGGAAGAAACTAGATTAGTTGAAAGGTTATTTCACTAATAAAATCCTACAAAGCCTACTACATCTAAGAAAGTGGCACCTGTCTAAGAAAGTGGCAAAAACTTTGGATGCTCATAAACCTGAAACTTTTATTGGGTTATGCAGTTGGGCAATATTTACTATATATAGATAACAGAGAAAAGATGCATCCCTTTCACTGAACTTTTTCAAAGAAAATATCAAAATATTTCACTATTCATGAAAAAAAACATTTAATTTTTTGTAAAATCCTCTTTTCAGTGAGTCGAAACAATATTTCTCATTTGTCTGTGAGTGTGATTCCAGACTGGAACAGATAGCTGGCATAGCTGATTTCAGCAAAAATTATTAGAGTTTTGGCAAACTTACAACCTAACTGAAACATAGTTTTATTTGAAAAGTAATGAAGTGCTGTCAGCTTTGCCCATAATTTCAAAGCTGAGTCTCTGGCAAGTATTAAAACTTGTACTAAAACAGTGAAGGCACAAGGATATATACAACTTTAAAGTTTATTCCCTAAGTAATATATGTAGCGTATGAAACTCTCTCCTTAATGCAGAAAATTTACTTTTAAAGGAAATACTAGTATCGCTTCTTGTCTGTGCTGGTAAGTCAAGAAAATGTCAACAAAACTCAGGAAGTCTCACATGAGATTGATTTCTAGCATCCAGCTTACAAATGTAGAGAATAGTCCTCCACAAAGATTGTAAAAACAAAGCTGATACCTTCAGGCATGCAAGTCCTCATGTTGCTTTCTAAGGAGCTGTTACAAGTTAAATTGCTATTTCAGCTTTAGACTCAAGTTCCCAAGAGGAGAATAGTGCTAACAGATTTCAACAAAAAAACAAACAAAAAAAACCCCCAAAACAACAACAAAAAAACCAGCTGCACACCGCTGCAAAGGGACAAAATAGCAATAAAATCCAATTATAGCTACCACAGTCACCTTGCATAAATGTTTGTTAGCACACTGAGCTGCTGTATGATAACTGGTCTGTGCTGCTTTGTCAAAGAAGTGTTTCTACATCTTTAGGCTCCTAACAAGCAAGTTCAGGAAGGCTCTAGGACCACAGGTCATGGTGAAATACTGTAGAGACCTGATGCATCTCTAGTGCAACTGCCACACCAGTCACACCAGTGAAGCTGATAGGTGCTCCTACATGAATCATGTAGTGTACTGGCATGAATGCATGGAAAGGTTCAGTATAGAGGAAGCAATAAACATGCATGTAGAAATTACAGGGGAAGGCTAGTGAAAAGTTACAACAAGCATGCACAGTTAAAACCTTCAGCTTTTCATTGCATTTTAGATATTATTAGAGGCAAAACTGGAAGCACTCACATAATTTACACTGGAACTGTCATGCTGAATAACAAGATGTTGTTAGCTATGAGGTGACTGATTTATACTGAATGTTTTGTTTGAGTGAGAAGACAACTGCTGTGCTTGATAGGCCAAAGTACTGTATGCTTCTAGAATAGCAGAGACCTATTTTATTCTGTGATTTGCTGTCAACATCTAGTAACACTGACCGAAGTGGGTTTTTTTATTCAGAAACCACAAATTCTGTTACTCTAAAAGTCAGTTGAGGTTTTAAAGAGGGGAGGGCATCTCAGGAATCACACCCACAGACAAATGAGAAATATTGTTTCGACTCACTGAAAAGAGGATTTTACAAAAAATTAAATGTTTNTGAGACTCTGATAATGAGAACCTGTGGGAGATGTGTTTCCCCAGTGATGACGTGTCTCACCATAGATTTTAAGATGAATTTCCATGCATGTAACAAAGCATTTTCCTTGAGGAAAGCATTCAGAATAAAATGACAGAGTCCTGTGCTTATCTTGCTTCTTACGTTAAAAGTTCAATGTAGATTATTATTTTAGGATTGTATATCAGATCTCTTTGACAAATGCCCTAATTTACTATCTGAAACTTTAAGGTAAGGGAATTGGATATTCGTATCTAATGTCAACGGGAACTGATTGTCTAATTTCTTTAGGCTCTTCTGAAACCCCAGTGTACATTTCTCAACTAACGGAAAGTAGATTGTTTTTAACTACAATTCAGAGAGATTTATTTTTGCTCTGTAAAAATATTCTTCTGAGCTTCATCGTATCACTACATGTAAAAATATACTGTTCTATGACAATAAGAAGAAAAAAATACATCCAAATGCATCCAGAGAAGAGAATGATAAAGTTAACAGAGAGGAATCACATTTGAAACACTGGCCTACAAAGAACTGGCATCAAAATTTAGTGTGGGTATGTTACAAGAGTTCACATTTACTTTAATATAAGAAGACCAAACCTATAAGGAATTGTAACATCGGTGATGAAGATTATAAACACAATCATGAAACACAATAATATAATTATCTGCTTGGCAGATGTGTTGATTTTTTTTCCACATTTATTTGCACCCATTCTCAAAACCGAATTGGAAAAGGCTTCAAAGGCTAAACTAATATAAGCTAAATAGTTATGTGAAAAGTTATTTTGTTATGACATACATGAAATGCTCACAGGGTACAGACAATGTATAAGCATCTATTTTCTAAACTATTCAAAATCCTTAACTATATGTTCTTAGATTGACTAAAAATACATCCCTTTGGCCAACACTTTCTGATGTGCTAACATCATCCCCTTTTCCAGATTACTTTGTAAACATTCAAAATCTTACTTTTTAAATACACGAATACGTGTACTCATTCCTTCTCTACTACAATCACTAACCTGGATGAGGGTACAGAGTTTGCAGATGACACCAAACTGGCTGATTCACCAGAAGGCTGTGCTGCCATTCAGCGGGATCTTGACTGGCTTGAGAGTTGAGCAGAGAGGAACCTCATGAGGTTCAACAAGGGCAAGTGCAGGATCCTATGCCTCAGAAAGAACAACCCCATGCACCAGTACAGACTAGGGACTGACCTGCTGGAGAGCAGCTCTGCAGAGAGAGACCTGGGAGTGCTGGTTGACAATGAACTAACCGTGAGCCATCAATGTTCCCTCATGGCCAAGAAGGCCACCGGCATCCTGGGATGCGTCAAGAAGAGTGTGGCCAGCAGCTCGAGGAAGGTTCTCCTCCCCTTCTACTCTGACCTGGAGAGGCCTCATCTGGAGTCCTGTGTCTAGTTCTGGGCTCCCCAGCTCAAGAGGTACAGGGAACTGCTGGAGAGAGCCCAGCGCAGGGCCACCAAGATGATCATGGGACTGGAGCATCTTCCTTATGAAGAAAGGCTGTGGGAACTGGGGCTGTTTAGTCTAGAAAAGAGGAGACTGAGGGGAATATTTACAAATATCTAAATGGTGAATGTCAGGATGTTGGAGCATCTCTTTTTTTCTATGGTGTCTAGTGACAGTACAAGGGGTAATGGGATGAAGCTGGAATACAAAAAGTTCTACTTAAACACAAGGAAAAACATTCATGTTCAAGTGAGGGAGCCCTGGCACAGGCTGCCCAGGGAGGGTGTGGAGTCTCTTTCTCTGGAGGCTTTCAAAACCTACCTGGATGCATTCCTGTGCAACCTGATCTAGGTGGACCTGCTTTAGCAGGAGGGTTGGACTGAAGGTCCTTCCAACTCCTGCCTTTCTATGATTCTATGAAAAGGGTTGATTTGTTGTTATTCAGAGTTTCAGTATCTCAGCTCAAAACAAACCTTAAAAACATAAACACAACCAACACATACTACTTTCTTTAGCAAATCATGAGAATTTATGTTCAAAACTATTTATATGTTTCTGAGATCTTGTTCCTATTTAACAGGTAATAAATAATAACTAACTAATAACCAGGACTGCTTCTTTTCCCTCTGTTCTGCATATCAGTTACTGAGATATAAAAGCGCAGGTTCCACTGTCTCAGCATTACCAACAGCAGCCTCACACAGTCATTGGTATGTAGCAAAAATGAACATGACAGTTGTCCTGAGGCTGTTGCAGAAAAAGCTACAGATACCCACAGAAAGGCAAATAACCTGCATTACTGATTAATGAATTTTTCAAAATGGTCACACACTGCAGAGAGTCCTCAGCACTGGTTGTTGGCAGAGGCTTATAGGTACATGCTTAAACTCTTGTGTCTTTGAGGAATCAAAACACAGACTTCTCTCTAATACATATGAACTTCAAAAATATCATGCTACTTGACTTTCCGTACCCATAAATCACTACTTCCTGAAAGGCAGTGTGTATTTCTGGATAATACTCACCATCCATTTGGAAGACTATCTAAATTTGGCTTTTCTTATTTAAATAGCAAATGAGAAGAACTAGGTCATTTTCACAACATTACCACAGAGTTTCCATAGAGTTTTCAAATGGTTTTGCTCACTTTTGTTTTTTTTAAAATAAGTAAACTAGAACTTACAATCTTCAAACAAAAAAAAAAAAAGTAACAGGAAGCAATAAAGGTGACAATTTTTTTTAATTTACTTAAGTCAAAGCATAAGTGCTAAGGACAGCTATTCCAATGAAAAAGAGTAAAATTTATAGTAATATACCTTTGCCAAAAAGAGGAGTCATCAAAACTGCAGCAGCAAAAGTTTTAATGCTGGCACTTTTGCCAGCAACCTATCAAAAAAAAAAAGCTATCCATCTCTACTTGCTGGCCAAAAAACATTACCCGTTTTTCCTCATTAGACCATCAAAAGGTATAGGATTACTTATTAAATTATTAAATTACCTGTCCCAATGATCTCCAGTCTAGGCTGGCACTTCCAATGTACACGTGTTGTTTATCAACAATCCAGAAAGATGACTGAAGACGACCTTCATTATATGCTGACATGTTCATATACAACACTTCAGCACCTAAGGATTTAAGGACAACATAATAAAGAGCATTGTTTAAAAGAACATAATTTAAAAAAAGGAATAACTTCAAATTTCAGGGCCTCATCTTTGAAACCTAATGAGAGGTGAAAATAAACATACCATTAAGGTTTAAAATCAATGACAAACAGTATTACTGTCTCACTATTTAAGATCGTAACATATATTCCAGAAGAGGAGGTATGGGGAACATTCCCATGCATCATATTGCTTACTTAATTTTCTTCCATTTTAGAACCAATAATTGCTTTTTTTTTCCCAGCAGTGTATGTTCCTAAAAATAGTTTCTTTTTAAAGGTCTGTTCTGTAAAAATAGTTTCTTTCTGAAAGTCTGTTCTGTAACTCAAACATATTAGATATTATAATAACAATCTTTAAAAAACAAACCCAATTACAACCCCTTTCTGCAAAGCAGACTCTGATCCTTTGCCCTGTGCAATGGTTCGAGCAGGTAGTCTATGGTGGGCTGTTGCATGGAACAGAGCCCAACAAGAGGAATATGGGGGGAGAATTAAGGAGTGATGTAGTAAGCACAGAACTAAAGTATGCTGAAACAGTTCTTAATCCTGACTTTCAATCTACCACTTTGAGCTGCACAGGTTTAAAAAGGATTATAGGCCACTGAAATCAGAGAAGCTATTTGTCAGGTAAAAGCACGTTTACCCCATTACATCAGCAGGAATGCCTTGAGTTGGCACAATGGTTATGTTTGCAGGACTAAATCCAGAATATACTTAATATTAGCTGATTTTAAGGGATTGCTCACATCACTATTGTTCTTTCAGTGTTCCAGTGTTTGTAAGATGCTGTGATTAATCTGAATTAATCACTGCTGAAGGAAATTTCAAGCAACACACTCTTCCCATTTCAGTCAACGATAGTAACTGGGGAAGAGAAGTGACGGTAAACAGCAGCCTGGAGGGCATTAACAGTACCAGCCATCTCCTGTTAAACACTTATGGGATCTTCAATACTATGAATTTCAGTAATGGTTGTGTATGAGTCACAACTTCAAAAGAATTCCAGGATATCTTGAGGACTAAAATATATTTATTTTAATCTAACTTTCTGCTTCTGACCTAAGAAACTCTTGACTCATAATTTGAAGCAACTGTTACCAGTGCTAAACATATATTTTTTATTATGAAAACTGCAATTCTCAGTTGAACACATGATTCCAGAATTTCAGATATTAAGAAAGGAAGAAAAATCAGGTAAGGTGCCACTTTTCATGAATCACCGAACATGCAAAATTTGGTTCACTGTACAATTAAATTTCCTACAATCCAGTTACCCTTCCAGTTTCTTTCTAAGTATCACCCAATCACATTCATCTATATTTAGAAACAAAGGTATTTTCCAATTTTCCTTGTAACATGTTGCTGCTGACTTTTGATCCATGCATTAATGAGCAGAAGTGTGATTATTAACGGATAACTTGTGTGAAATGGAAAAGAAATCAGAAAACACTATAGCAGGAATTAAATAGTTTAAATTGTTTTCTGATGAATAAACAAAGCAAAAGAAACTCCTATTAGCTAAGGAAAACAAATCACTAAACTTCTAGCTGTTTATCTGAAAACTGTTTACAATCAAGTTTAACACAGCAGTTTGCTTTGGTCATATTTTCTTTCTGTGTATCCCATTTGCAACATTAAATAGCAGCATGAATTTAACACCCACAGCACACCTACATCAAACAAGATAAAAATGAAATGTTAGGAACTTTGTATAGGAAAACTAAAACAGCCAAAAGCAACAATGAGCTTCCTTCTCATGAATGAGAACTTAAAATAAAAAGTTCAAAAAAATCTTTTAAATATTCAGTGCTGAACAAAAGTGCCCATTAAGTTACAACAGAAGGCTATTTAACCAGTAACACTAACATAAAAAATAGAAGACATCATCAGTAAACTGACACAAAATTCCACAGTTGTAAAACACCAGGATTTGTGGACATGGTGCTTTAGACATTGGCATAGGCAGTGGGATGGGGATTATCATTCTAAAACATAATCTAGGCTTTAATTACCAAAACAGTAAAGAAAGCAGTGCATGAGGTATTGCTGTCACACATACCATTACAATCAAAACCTTCCATCTGGAAATAGCCCACTCAGGAGGCTGTAGAAATAGTATCACCACATTAATGAAAAAAGTCATATGTTGCAAACAACAGCTGCTCTGCAGCCTAGTAATGAGCCCTTAACTTTTGATAAAAGGAAACATGCATCAGTATTGATAATTACTGCTGTTCCAGAAGCCCTTGAGATGTTTTGTTAAATAGGCTTATCAAGCCTTCAACACAATCCATCATCCCTAGCATGGTCCAGGTCCCATGAGGAAATTAAATCAAACTGATCAATATGTGAAGCCATAACAGAACTCTTTTTATCATGCTTTAGTCAGAATTACATAAACCTATGTGTCTACTGAGTTCAACCAGAAGGCAAAATTTGTAGGTTTGATGCTAATACAGATGTCAGATTCTTAAAAAAATTGATCTAACCATATTGTTTCACTTAAGATTGAACTGTGGGGTGAAAAAAGAAAAAAAAAAACCAGTGTTATCACTTAAAGTTCAAGTGGATTTGCCTGTCCCACAAAACTGTGCATTCCAAAGGTTGGGCCAGATTGCCTTCTTTCTGCAGGAAAAAAAGCCCACTGTTGGGATCAAAGTATGCTTTAAGATACCGGACATTTTTCTGAGCATTTTTTCTTCTAAATGGGGAGGTTTCACACTCCATATAAGAGAGATGATTGATGAAGTCTGGGAAAGTGGAGACCCTGCCATTGAGGGCCTAGAGCTTCTCCATGTGATGGTAACAAAGCCCCATGGAGCTGCCAGGCTGACTCTTCACCTCTTGCTTTGGCTCATAATGGAGGAAGAAAACAGAAGACATTAGTAGTATTGCCAAATGACTAATTTTTCATCCATTTCCAGAAGAAACACAATTCCCAAAGCAATGCCAAAGAAGAAGGATGGCACAAGCAAGTACCATTTACCATTTCTAATCTTGCAATATCATCCTGCTCAGTCTACCTACCTGCTCTCATGAAGACTATAGGGCAACTTGACTTCAAGGACAGGAGCTTAAGGATAGGACTTTTTCTCAATATTTGAGTCAAAACATTAAACTGTTAGCAAGAGACTTTAATCATCATATACAGACTTTGCCATGATAAACCGTATGTAAAGCGCACATCTTGGCACAACCTGTGTTGCAGCGTATTTTAGCTGAGGATTTTACCAATGCTCAAGTGTGGTCACCAGGAAGCTACACAAACTGGGATACTCTTTGTTATGGGGGACTGCAAGAGGCTAGGGCTCACTCGGCCTCCAGATCCAGGTTGATGCAACATTCTGGAGAAGGTGCCCCAGGATGCTTTGGATGCAACATCTGCAAGCAGTCTAGGATATTACAAAGCAGACCTGGCCAAGAAGGCCAATGGCATCCTGGGATGCATCAAGAAGAGTGTGGCCAGCAGGTCAAGGGAGGTTCTTCTCCACCTCTACTCTGCCCTGGTGAGGCCTCATCTGGAGTCCTGTGTCCAGTTCTGGGTTCCCCAGCTCAAGAGGTACAGGGAACTGCTGGAGAGAGTCCAGCGCAGGGCCACCAAGATGATCATGGGACCGGAGCATCTTCCTTATGAGGAAAGGCTGTGAGAATTGGGGCTGTTTAGTCTAGAAAAGAGAAGACTTGGGGGGGGGATCTTATTAATATTTACAAATATCTAAATGGTGGGTGTCAGGAGGTTGGGGCATCCCTTTTTTCTATAGTAGCTAGCAACAGGACAAGGGGTGATGGGATGAAGCTGGAACACAAAAAGTTCCACTTAAACACAAGAAAAACTATTTCACTGTTCAGGTCAGCGAGCCCTGGCACAGGCTGCCCAGAGGGTTTGTGGAGTCTCCTTCCTTGGAGGTCTTCAAGACCTGCCTGGATGTGTTCCTATGTGACCTGTTCTAGGTGAACCTGCTTCTGCAGGGTAGTTGGACTAGATGATATCTAAAGGTCCCTTCCAATCCTACCATTCTATAATTCTATGGTACAAAGGCAACATCAACTTCTCTGATAGATACAGTAGATCATTTTTGTAAAGAAGACCCAGAAAGAGCAATTGTTTATAGGCTGCTATTATCATAGTTGCCTTGAAAGCAAACACACAAATTCTGCCTGAATTTTCAATAGCACCAGTTACAGGCTAAATTCACTCTGGAACCCCAAAAGTTGCATTTGTTTGTACTGAAACTGGCCTTCTGTCTTCACAACTTTACCTTCAGTATAGTGTTTTTAAAACAAGAGAGAAATGGGAAAGATTTAAGGATCAAGAGGAGTGACAGAGTTATCTGGCAAATTACAGGAACAGTGATGAGTGATTTGCAACAGGCACAGCAAGCATGAAAAAAGCACCAAGAGCCCTGACCTCATTAGCCCTGACAGTAGGAAACAATGCCGCAGCAGAAAACAACATGGACAAAAACAAAGATACATAATTTGATGGTATGTGTCGAGACTGTGGATGTGCAGAGCCCTGTGAGAAGGGGTTGTAGAGTCAGGCTATGTTCTGCTACCCCCTGCTAGGAATGAGAGAATTGTAAAGGTAGAGGAAATGAACAGGGCTTTTGAAGGCCTCTCCCTCCTCATCTAGGGAAAACAGAGCTTGTCAAGTGCAGGTACACTGGACTGTTGGTAGGATGGGGGACTAAGGACATTGTAGAGGGATCGCAAAGGAAAAGGGACAGCAGGATACAAGGAAACACTAGTGTATGAAATCAGTTTGGCTAGTGAAAGCAACACTGCTTACAGCTCTTTTGTATATTCACAGTTTGAACCTGACAAATGCTCCTGTACCACATCAAATCCACTACACATCCCCCACTGTTCCCTGCATCACCACCAAACTGGCCACAGTAGGAACAGCTGCCTTCCTCTTACCTCATTTTTGCTATTTCTTCAACTCTCCTTGTTACCGTGTCCATACCCTTTGCTCACAGCACTGTTTCTTTTCCCCTCTCCTAATTCTGTGTATTCCCAAGCAAATACTCCCAAGTAATGAGATCTTTAAAAAAAGAATCTGAGAATGTGAGCTGTTGACTTTTGTTTTTTAGTTTATTCCACTGGAACAAACATCCAGGCTTTTCAATACCCTGCTCACAAGTGATGGTGTAGTTGTCTCATACTGTGCAGACAGACATGACCCAGGCAGAGATCATCTCCCCAAGAATTTTCATACTTTTTCTTGACTTATTGCAAAAAGCCTGGAGATGCTCCAGAAGCTCCATTAGTGTGACCTGTCCACACTCAGAGGAGAACAAATACAAAAGCAGAGGAATGCACCACTTGACAACAAAGTTATTTTTACTACATTGCAGAATGACTAAAAGACAAACTAGACTATTTACTATTTCTATGCTCTTTATGGAATATTGGATTTGAAATGCAATTTAAATGTCTGGCTGTAGAAGGAATAATGATTCAGACTCAAAAAGAAAACACTCAAGGACTTTAGGGAAATCACTGATAGATATTTTAACTTTGAATCAGCTGTTTTGTTTACTTTGCCCTTTGCTCCTCACTCTCCTCCCCCTTCTTTTTAAAAACTACCAGCACTGAATCCTGTCACTCTGAAATATTACATGTTATTCAACAGTCTGAGCTCATAGTAATTTAAAAAAAAACCAACAGTGTACAGTAAAAACCTTGCTGTCTTTTCTTTAACAGGTCCATATGCAACTGCCACACACACAAAAACTGAAATCATTGTTACTCTAAGATATTATGTTCTAGTATAAGCCCAAGCAATCCCCAGCAAGCCTTTGCAATACAACTCAACGCTCACAACACCGTGGCCTGCCTTAAACTGTAGCACTCAAACTATCTGCATGACAAACCTGTCTTCTTTCAGAACAAATTCCTCCTCACTTCCAACGTACCATCAGCCATAAACTGCATGTACAAGCAGTTTCTCAAAACAACACTGGCTTCAAAATTTAATGCTGCCTGTAGCAAAATCAGGCTGTTTCTGATGTAGGTATCTTTCATACTCTTTATTTTGTAGCATCTGATGTCACTGACACAAAGATAAGTTTGAGGAAATCGGTGCACAGGAGAGGAATCTATGTCTGCATGGGCTCCTCTGGTCTGTCTCTGGAAAGACATAGGTGCCTGCAGCACTCACTGGAATTGCAATGGATGGACTCACATGCCTGGGGCTGTGGCGTAGGTGGCGCAGGGAAAACACATAGAAAACACTCTCTGCCCCCTGCATGCTGCCATGACTCATCTCCACTGGCATGCTCCCCAGCATGCTCACATGTCCATGCATGGCTGCAGCTTGGAACAAAGGCTGCTACGAGCAATCTTCCCTGAGCAGACGGGCTGCAGTCAAGGATCTCCCCGTGGAGCTGAGGATGTGAGATGAGAGAAGTCTCCATCACTGCCAGCTGACTTCCCAGCCTCCCCCTTCCAGGCACTGAGCCAGCTTCTTGCCTTGTTCCCTTCCCTCCCTAGCAGACTGTAACACGCTGTTGGGCGCTGTCCTGCACAATCAGGGATAACAAGTATCCTCTACACTCACCATTCATTTTTTGTTTTTCATTCATTTGGTATATTAAAATAATTTTTGTGGGCCAGCACAGCCCCAGAAACTGCTCAGTCCACACAGCTGAGGAAGCCAAGAGCTGAGTGTGGGGACAGGAAGAAAAAGGAAATAGTAAGAAACAAGCATGTCAAAAACGAGCTCTGATTGAAAACAAACTATTACAAAATTGCAACTGGCATGGCTAAAAAACCCCAAAAAACTCTCCAGTAACAGTTTCATGAATGCATGTCTTTTACAGTAAACCTCCTCTTTTCTTCCACTACCTCCTCTGCTGTGCCCAAGTAACTTTTTGAGAGTCCAGGGAATGAAGTGGATCAGAATATAGACACGGGTTACAAATAAATACAAATAAAATATTTGTTTCAAATGCGGAACAATTCACTAGTCCAGCTCATCGTGTCGTGGTATACAATTATTCTGACACTGCTGAAGGCACAGTGCAAGTGTGGGAATGACTGGCTTGTGGCACCAAGATGCAGAAACTGCTTATGCCAGTGCTGCCATTTAAAGGTATGCCCACATAATGGCAGCCTCTGTTCCTCTCAAAACCAGTCTCTCAGAAATTCAGGTGGCAAGCCCTGGTATTTGTTTGCCTTTTCTCTTGCATAACCATTTGCCTTGTGTAAACAAAGGAGACAGGAGGGCAATGCTGGCATTTGCTTGGGATGACATTTCCCATGTGCTAACACAGGGGTCCACAGAGACACAGAAGATCTGGAAAAGAGCTGTCACAGGATCCTCATGCGTGCAGAGCTTGCTCACTGGATGCAGGATGGCAGATTCTTGAGAACAAAGGAAAGGTCAGAACTAATTTCTTTCAATTGCGTGTTTAACTTTAGTGACATCTTGGGAGCTAGTTAGTTCCCACGGTAAAGTTCATCTAAATACACCCTTACAGCAGATTTGAAGATGTCAAATGTTGGCTTCTGTTGCTAGTCCAAGTAATCAACATACTGATTTCTCAGCTAAGTATCCTGCTGTAGACAGAGTTCAGTGTAGGAATGTTACAGCTCCCACACACCTGAACACATTTTGTGCTGCCCACAGGGCCCTCTGTAGTTACTCAGCAGAAAAAAAAATGGACTTATGACCAGAATGCTTCCCACCACATGCCACAGGAGAGATGAAAGAGAGGCTTGAAAATATTTCTTTGCAATACTTAACCACTCAGCTACACATAATTTCTGATTCACTGACAAAAAGCCAAAGGTCCATCTTAATAGCAAGGTGGGCAAACCATGACAAATAGAATAGCATAGAGATAAAAAATCTCCTCTTTACCCACAGAACAGATACGGCAGAGGCATACTCTACTTGAGCTTCATTCTGAATACCAGGTAGTTAATTAACCACACATAGGCATATTTAATTAACCTATGCACAGATTTTTAGACTACAAATAAGGACGAAACTAACTCATACTACTACAGATCTCTGGTGTTTCAAAAGACATAAGTTCAATTTCCAGAGCATGGTTTTCTCATTTTCACCCACAAGACAGAGAGCTTCCACAAATCCATAAAGCACGAAAGTACCATAAGGAAAACCACAAAATGCAGTGCAGCCCATGTTAAATAAAGCCCTATATTTAGAAATAGGATTTGAAGCTTGATAACCCTTTCTTGAATGCAGAATATGTGACAACATGACTTTAAAGAGAAAAGCCCATGGGGTTTTACTCTTTGCACTGTAATATTTCCTTCCTTCTTACCACTTCTTTTTCTTAAACCCTGTGGTGTGTACTTGACTTTCCATTTAGGATTTTTAATTGTTAACTGTGGAAATTTACACTGCACGTAGTCCACCAAAAAAATGTCTATTCTGTTCTTAACAAAGACACATCCATGTCACCACATCCTTGGGATGGCACATGCCATCCAGCAGGTATTTGATAAGCAAGTACCCTACAAATGCAAGCAGCCAATGCTACAGTTCATAACATAGAATAAGACAGGAAAGCAGACATGCTTCAACTCTGCACTGCCCCACCAGGATTTGGCCCTTGTTCTGTATTTACTACAGGAAACTTCATGTTTGACACGAAGTTTAGGACTCCCAGTTTAGTCTATCTTTGAAAACAAGTATTAAATTGAATCTGAATTTAGTGTAAATTAAACAAGATCTAAAGAGCTTTTTCTTTCCCTCCAACAATTGTGTTGAATGTAGTAAAGATTTCATGCCTCTTTTAACAGGTTTTGCTGCCTGATGCAGCAAAGTTGACATACATCCTCATTTTGCACTGACTTGACTCAGTATTTTTCAATCAAATTTTTACTTCTTTATGAGCTATTTAAGGTATTTTGTATCAATGATCATGGATTAGTTTGAATCAAACTTTGAATAATGAGAACACTGATTATCAGCACAATTCTTTCTTCTTAACAGAACTCAGCACTCCTCTAAATAGCATTTTTTGAGTATAAATCTGTTTTATGAGTCTGATGATTCAGTTGACTCCATGAGATAACTTGCATACAACAAAGTTTGATAGAATATTTTTTAAAAAAACACTTGTTTTTTGGCCCTTCATTACTGTAGAGTAGGCTGCTCATTTACTAGATGAAGCTATAAAAGTGATTGCTTTAGAGACTGGGAAAAGCAATTTTCTCAGTTGACTTGCGCGACAAAGCATATTACTGCATAAAGGAAGACTACAATACTATCAGTAAAAGCATTACTAAAACTGTGGCTTTCTTTCTTTGCCTAATTATAATTGCATACATTTTTACTATAAAGGAAAACTATTTTAAATATAATAGGGAGATTAGTAAACTCACATGCTATTTACCTCACCTCCCTTCAAAGGCTCTTATCTTGGATTAGCATTATGAAACACTAGATTTGTTCATATATTTCCTAGGTGAAATATCCAAGAATTCAGGGACATTTTTTCATGTTAACACACGAGGAATCAGAATCACAATCTTCTATGAATGAACAAGGCTAAATCCCTACAAAAAAAAAATGCTGCCTACCAAAAAAATCCCTATCTTTCTTTTTAAATCAACATTATTTCATTCCGATATTTCTGTATTCTAAAGCCATGAGTATTGGCAATAGTCACTTCTAAACATGCTGACTAGCAATAACAACACTTGTGCAATCATTTCCAAATGTGCTCCTCAGACATCTGTAGCTCTGCTTTAGGTTCTCTTGGTTTCCTTCCTGTGAAGGAGAAATCTTGTTCTTTAAGGACAGAAAGCATTCTCCAGGGCAGGCAAAGAGATGAGAAAGGTGTATGCCTTGTTAGAGGGCAGTGTTATCTGGTTCTAAGCTACTCCCTTACAGTCCCTTCATAACAGAATCCATATTTTTTCCTCTACTCATTTAATAATTCTTTGAGCAGCCCTTGAGTATTATCTCCAGGCTACCAAAAGCCAAGAGCACTAGCTGACCTGGCCATACAAAGAAAGCAGAGGCACAGCCAGAACCAACCTAGGTCCAACACTGATGCAGCCATTTCCTTTTCCTACTTCCCTATTTGTCTCTCAACATCTTTCCCTATCTCTTTCTTTTGATCCTGTCTTATTATCCTGCCAAATCAGCCTTTAACTTTATTTTTTAAGATCATTCTTATCTCAATTCCAATTATTTTTGCCTATATTGTCACAAACCCACCAGTTTTCAACTTTTACCAGCATTCTCTCTGATCTTTTCCTAAATTATGTACTGGTTTTTGTTTCTGTCTTTTTTTTTTTTCATGATTCATTCCTCCTTTTTATTTCATTTTCCCCACTACCTTCTCCTCACATCATTCTTCCTCCCTTTCCTTCACTCTCTTCCACTTCATTCGGAGTTCATTTCACTCTTGCCCTTGCCCACTCATTCGTTATTTATCACTTATCTCCATTCACTCCCCCACTCTCCAGTTACTTGAGGAACATATTTTATTCTCTAACTACATAAGCAGCATGATATATTCTCCAAATCATGACAAATAAATTTGTGGAAAGGAAAAACATTATTTTTTTCTTACGAGTTTTAAGGACTAACCACAGTTGTAGAGTACCCAGTTTGGTCCTACTTTTATTCTATTTACCATGTACTAGAACTGCTGCAGGTATTAACTCATAGTATACAGTCAAAAAGTAGACAAAGATTGCTGATGATTGTTGCAGACAGTAAGTCTGGGAGTTTCATCCTGCTCTGGTTGTCCAAACAACAACTGAAGCTGAGCTTTTCTTTCTCATCATGAGAAGAAAGAACAAGACACTTTTACAATCTCTTCTTTAAAAAGTAAGCATGTAGAATAGACACTGCAGCAGACTGAAAAGCCTCATGGTTGATTTACTATGCCTTTGACCAGCCTGTCTGATGCATTTTTGGGGGCTTCAGCATTCTGATTTGGTCACCCAGATACTTGATACTTTAAAATGGAGACCTTCTAAAGAGACAGATGGATATGTCCCCACGTCAAAAGCAGAAAAATCCACATGGTGCAATGAGGAAAAATAAAAAGTAGTGAGGAAAAAATTGCTGTGTCTTTGAGGAAATACATAGGAGATGCCAGTTAGCAGCTTTTTAATACAGATTGACTTTCATCCAAAGAGCCTGTTTAAAATGTAGAAAGCCAAATAAAAGGAAGCCACAACTCCACAGATTCTATGTTATTGGCTGGGTGAAGGACACATGCAATATGCACTCAATACATGTGACAGCACACTGAAATCATGGAGGATTTTAGTATCCCAAAAGGCCTAGACCACAAGTGTCATTTCTCTACAGTAAATATTAGCAACTGTAAAGGATAGGAATATGGCTATATTACTTCCCTATGACATTTTGAACTGGTGAAGAACCAGGTCTGTAGGACTGCTTTCTTCTCCAAACCACACTGGACAGACAGAATTAGCTCAAGGACACTAAGAGACAGAGACAGACCAGTTCAGAGCCATCTAGGATGGCAGCAGCGTATAGGACAATGGCTTTGTGATGGGGCTGCTTGCAGCTGCACACGGGGATCCCTATGAAAGCAAGGCCAGACAGCAGCATGTGCACTTCTAATCCCAATAATCGCCCTGTGCACTTGTCCCAATCTCTTCAAGGCACTCTAAGCTGTACGAGAAAGTGCTGTCATTATTTCAGAAACCTATCTGAAGTACCTAGGTGGACTCATACCCAGGAAAGCCTGAGAGATGACAGTGTAAGGCAGCAAGACAAAGGACAAAAAGGGAAATCAATTACATTTGCATTATAAAATGCAAGTAAAATGAAAAAGATAAAGATTTAATGGTGAACATGTATGAATATTGATACAAAGTATAGTGTATGTATAGGCAAGCAGGCAATTACTGTAAGTAAACAACAAAAAGTTAAAAGTGAAACTAGTACTAGATATTAACACAGTCATATAAAGCAGAGCAGACAGTTCTGCTGGGTGGGAGGATCAGGTCCTTGGAATGAAGACTGAAGCTGTAGGATATCTCTCTTGGCTATTAAAAAAGACAAAATGAAAAGTGCATATAAGGCTAGGATTCAACAGAAAAAAAGATAGTCTGATATTTTGAAACCACGCAGAACATTTGCACTGCAGAGCTGTTGCTCCACAAAGTTGCTTTGCGTGACAGCGGGCAGGACAGGGCTGGTGCACATGTCATCTTCTAATTTAGTTCAAAGCCTTTGGGGTGTAACTTGTTCACAGTAACACTGATAAATATTAAGTGCTAGACAGTGATAAATACTTTTTAAAAAAATAACCAAACCAAGCAACAGATTGTGTGTGCCACAATCTTGTAACAAAATATCTGGATGTCTTGGCTCTTACCCATGTCTTATTTCTTCATCTATAAAAGAGAAGCTAAGTTGTTTCTCTAATTCCTGTGAGCATCATGAACGTTTATTCTTGAATATTCATGAAGTACTCCCCAGATGAGGTCTTGACCAGTGTCCAGTAAGCAAAAGAAGAGACAACACAATGAAAAAAAAGTGAAAGAAAACATTTTACACATGCTTCCAGGAGCATAAGGATCCTTGTCCACTAAATTTGATAGTGCCTGTGAGAATACTATATCATATTCAACTAATGTCTCCATCATAACTGCAAACAGCTTGATGGTACAAAAAGATATGATACTGAGAATATATTTTTACATACCATAAATGATTGCTTTGCGGACCAGCTAGAGAATGCACAGACTGAGAAGTTACTTTTGCTGTGAGTAATGCATAGTAGATTCAAGTTGCAACTATCAAACCACCACATAAGGATGACCACGCTGTACTGCTCACTACCTTTCTAACGACAGCATCTGCTGAAAAAAAAAAAGAGAGTCTGGTTGGGGATGTGAAGGTTGGAGGCAACCTTGGCTGCAGCGACCATGAGATGGTCAAGTTCAAGATCCTGCGTAGAAGAAACAGGGTTGTGACCCTGGACTTCTGGTAAGACGACTTTGGCCTCTTCAAAGACCTACTTGGAAGAATCTCAAGGCATAGAATTCTAAATGGTAGAAGTGCCCAAGAAAGCTGGTCGATCTTCAAGCACCACTTCCTCCAAGTTCAATATACGTGTGTTCCCACAAGTGAAATTTAGGAAAAGGAGGTAAGAGGCCTACATGATGAAAAAAAAAAAAAAAAACAACAAACCACTACTGGGACTACTCAAGGAGAAGCAAGAAATATATATAAGGTGGAAACAGGGTCTGGTTGCTTGGGAAGAGTACAGGAACAATTGCTAAAGTATGCAGGGATGAAACCAGGAAAGTCAAAGCCCTTTTGGAATTAAACCTGGCAAAGGAAGGAAAACAAGAAGGAGCTTTTTCAAATACATCAGCAGCAAATACTTGAAAACATTTTAATAGGACCTCGGCACAAACTTACATGATTAGCAAAAGTAAATGGCTCTCTCCCAAGAGATGATGCAAGGAGAGTAAAAAGAAAAGCTAAAGAAGAAAGTATAGCTATAAAATGGTATCCTTCAATAAGGAGATTTGAGTCCAAGTGAGGAAAGGAAACAGTGGGAATGAAAAAGAGAGAAAGAAAATTAACTTGGCCATGTTAAATGTAAAACTAAATAAAGTAAATAAGGAAGATGTTGAGGAAATACAGAAAAATGAAGTTGTAGAACACATTACTACTGTGTGTAGTGGATGGCAAAAATACAAGTAGATGCAAAAGTGATTGCACAAATTAAAGGAAAAAATAATCCAAACAGCACAACAGATTGATGAACTCCACAACAAGGCAGTTCCTAACCTACAAATCACTAAAAGGATATACAAAGCAGGGGGAATATCATCCTCCACTTCTTTCAGTTATACTGCTTCTGTAACCATGCAGTTCTGCTGACTCCACTAGTGCAGAAGATTAACCTTCAGTCTGTTTCCATTGTCTTTTGTCTGAGAACAGTTGCCTGGTGACCCTTTGCTTAAGAACTGTTATTATTTGAATGCTTGACATTGCAAGCATCATAATGTTCTTTTGATATGATTTTGAATATTAGTATAGGTATTATGTTGCCCTACAACTCTGATGATATTGTTTTCACCAGTTTATGCAAATATGACTACTGAGATTAAAAGCATCAAGAGCAGGGATCTGTTGTTTTGAGTCAACCGAAGCAACTGTTAATTTCAACGTTATGTAATTACTCATACTTGTACACTATATATAGTTAATATTTTGTCTGAAGGAATGAAAAGATGATGAATATTCTTCGTTCTCAAATGTAAGAATTTGAGACAACGCTCTATAAGAATGTGCAATGAAAGATGGAAATGATGGACAGCAACATAGAAATATCATTCTGGGAACTTTTCTTCCAGTTTAATTACTTTAGAACAAGCTTAATGCAATTTACTTTCCAGCCTGTAATTTTTATATAAAGTTGGGCCAGGGTCAAAATTCATTAACACACCAAAGTGCAGTAGAAGCCTAAGGTTAATTTGAAAATTGATACAGAAGATTACCAGAAAGATCAGTAATAGTGTGATACTGGCAGCTCCTTGCTACAAAGGCAAAGCTTGGTAACTAATGCTGTATAAACTGGCAAGATCTGGTTGCATTAGCTTACTTTGTACAACCGAGCTGTATGCAACTCAGTTGCAGAATGAAGTGCCTTTCCAAAGTGTTCATCAAATGAAAACCAAATGGTGTGAGTCAAATAGTCAGCTTGACTTGGATAGTTATTAATGCTTTTAGATACTTTTGACAACTTGTTATGTAACTTTGAGCACACGATACTTTGATTGCAGGTTTGAAGCAGAAGTGACTGAACTAAGCAGCAAAGAAGCTAGAAGAATGTAAAACCACACAACTTCAGAGAACTGTCTGTCACTGCAGAGCTGCCCAGATTTGTAGGTATACTTCAGCCTAGATGACAAAAAAACCCTCCAACGTGGTGAGGGACAAAAGACTCACCACCTTTGGTAAGGCCAAACCCTGTTCACAACAGTACCAATCAAAATCATACCAAATCATACCAGCAAAACTGCTGTGAGTGACCAAGGCACAGTTCTAGAAAGACAGTCAGGCTTCAAGTGGATGTGAAACATGTGGGAACCACATGAATGGACAAGGCAAAATTCACCAACAATAAATTAACCTGCTTTCTTTGGATGTCTGTGTAGGACTGTTATCCTTCAACTGTTTTCAGGATGAGATAGTGTTAGTGCTTTCACACACCAGAGAAAGCATAGGAGGTCAACACTTCTGCAAAGAAAGCACAGCTACCTAACAAATGTTTTCTGAGCTCAGATGGCCCTGGCAGCTCTTACCAGGTCTTCAGTAACTGCAGGTAGGAATTTGCATGGTATCCATATATTCTAAAAATGTCACAACCAATTTCTGCTAATGCCATCCGTATTGATTTCTCTCTACTAACAAGTGTCAGTGACTCAAACCAGCTACTGCCATAGAGGAAGTATCCATTCTAGGATGCAAACTATCAAACAAGATTTGGAGATGATTCCTGTGATACAAACTTGCTACAGTTGATCTGACTGGTTACTAGCAGACAAAAGCAATTTGGCTGTGCAAGAGATGGCTGCATTACCGACATTCATAGTTGTGCTCAAACTGTGTACTATGAAATACAAAAATGCCCATTTCTGCCAAATCCATGCAGACTCAAATGCAAGGACATTTGCAAACTGAAATTATGTACTACATTACTGACCAATTTACCACAAAATACTTTTTCAACTACAAATTTAAAAGCAGAATTATTATATTGATTCTACTGAACACCTAGGATCTCAAAAGTGCCTTACAGTACATTTATTACATTAATTCATCAAGAAAAAATGTAACATTATTTACTTATGTCTTTGAAACAATGACTACAGATATAGGAAAGCATGTGACTGATATTTTATAAAGCAAAAGTACACATTACTAATGGGAGGGTACTGTCCCTGGGAACACAGCCATTCCTCTCAGCAAAGATATTAATTTCTAAGTAAAGTCTACAGACACAGCTGCTGTAGAGCTTAGAATTAGAATTTATTGCTTGCATTTCTGGCTCTGGTAAGCAAAGTGTTCAGCTTAAGTAAACCATTTTCCCTCACCCTCTTTCCAAAACAATTCAGTACAATCCAAGGCCCTGGCTATCCTCATAATTTATGGTGAGGTTTTTGTGTGGTTTAGGTTTTTTTTTTTTCCTCCCCTCTAGTGGTTGTGAATGTGACAGTTTCATACTGCTAATTCTGTCATGCTAGAGAGCTCTGTAAGGCAGGTCATGCTTAAATCTTATTAAAGCTGGTGTGCTTCACACTCAGAAGAGAGAATTAGTTGTTTCACATTATGATCAATTATGGTGCTTAATTTGAGGATAATTGTGTGTCTAGTGGAAGTTTTATTTCCAGATTAGACACCTAGTTTTCTCTAGAATCTATAATATAAACTGAACTATCAGACAATTCTTTTTTTTTAAGCTAAAAGATATCTAAACTAGGTAGCAGGCAATGTCAATGGAAGGTGAGTAGTTTACATCAGCCCTTCATTTGGAATTACACAGAAAGACTAATTTTCGGATGAAGTTTCAAAATCCTGTCCTACAATCATGAGTTTATAATAATTATTTCACAAAGAAGGGCTAGACATTTCTTTCAGAATATACCTGGCAACAGTAGAAGGAGAAGAAGTAGAAGTCAGGTTTCCTTCATCTCGAATGTGTGACTAATACAGAGTCATCTTTAAATGCAGACAGAGAAGATTTTCTGAAAACTGTTAGACATTGAATAAAAGGCACTGAGGGAGTATCACTACAGAATATCCTCTGTACTTTCCAGTCCTTTGTGATTGCAAACAGTTTTCGAGATTTTAAGATTTTAAATACTGGTTTAAACAATTTGCTTTCTGTTGGGTAAGGTAGATAATTCTTCTTCCAGTTGTCAATTCAGAAATCTTCAAAAACAGCAG
Organism: Urocolius indicus; assembly: GCA_013401255.1. Taxonomy (NCBI): domain Eukaryota; kingdom Metazoa; phylum Chordata; class Aves; order Coliiformes; family Coliidae; genus Urocolius; species Urocolius indicus. The sequence continues at coordinate 178,331 of WBNH01006920.1, read as the reverse complement.
GATTTTTAACCTAATGTTCCGTAACTTAGGCAGACATTCTGTGTAAAAAAACATTCTGTTAATCTCTATGTGTGTCTAAAACGTAAAAATACTACCCACCTTTCAGCCACGTTTCATAAGGTTGGACATGGCTTTAAGCTCCCCAACTGAAACAAGTGAGAAAAACTGCATATGAGTTCTTACGGGATTTAGGTATATAAAATCAATGCTGAACACTTCCTTACTATCAAGGTGTTAAAGGACATGTGCAAACTTAGCAACATAAATTGAGTTTAGGTGCCTAAATAGAAATACGTTAACCTCAAAACAAACCAAGTGGGTGTTTCTGCATGTTAGTGTTGCCTAGATGATAGGTTAGACATTTTCAATGCTATATCTCTGATGCAAAACTGGTACCCGCTTCTTTCTTTTAGTGGAGATGTAACTATTTTTGCAAATTCTGCCTAGTATTTATCATTATGCAGAACTCCGCCAAATTTCCAAGAAGTAAAGAACATCATGAGATCTTTAATCTTGGAACTGGCTTTAGGATTGCTTGACACTGGCTGAGAGTTTTTGAGAAAGTATCAGGAAACACTCTGCAGCAGCAACTAATAAAATTTAAATCAAATCAAGCATCTTCTCTGTTGTGGATACCCAAGGAGTATGAAATAATCATAAAAAAGGAACAAAGCCTGATTAATAATAAATCAAAACATAAAAATTAATTTAAAATCAGATGTCAAAGGCCTTGTCAGTTTAAGACTCTTGTATTTTAAGGTATATCTTAGGGAGAGTTTTAGGAAAATATCAGAATTTAAAATCTGAAAGGAATGTAAAGAGGGATGGATTTCTCTTTCTCTGTTCACATTCACCAATTCTATGAAACTAGATTCAAAGTATTTTCTTCCTTCTGCAGATCTCACCCCAAGCCTGCTGGTCCTCCCAAAGGATCCTGCTTACTTATTCATGAAAAATCACAGGGAAAGAATACTCTATTTTTGGTACTGTTGAATTTCAAAAGAGCAGGGGCTTATACTGTCTTCAACACCCTTCCCTCTTACTCAGTCTTAAAGACACCAGCCTAGGAACGACTAATGAAGAAATAGATGGAGCTACAACTCCATTCTATGTCTTACATAAAACTATCAACTGAACTTCATCTCTCGTGAGGACTCTTTACAGTCCTATAGAGCCCACATCAAATAATATTTTTTTGTACATTGTGGGTCATTTGGAGAGATGGAAATCTCTTCAAGACCCAGTTTCAGGACTTCAGTTTCCCATTGTAGGAGTGTAGTGTGGTTTTTTTTTTAGTCTTTGCAGAGTTCTTACATTGATTCTCAACATTATCTTCACATGATGGGGAATTACAGGCTTACTTAGAATCAAATAAAAGCCCAGGGTAGAAGGGTTTTTCAGAAAACCATCTGGTTCAATATTTTGTGGGAAATGGAGCCTAGATGAGATTATCTAGTTACCCTGTCCAGTCACATCTTGAAAACCTCCAGCAACAGTGACTCTATCATGTACCTGGGGAAGTTGTTTCAGTAAATGATTGTTCTTACTGCAAAGAAGTTCTTTCTTATGTTGAGATGATTGTATTTAAACATTTAAGTTAATATTCTTCCAAATATTTCTGGAACTATTAAAAACGGTTTTGAAACTAATTTAGACCTTTACCGTGCATCTGAGCCATATACTCATGAGGCTATTCTTAAAGAGGCTTATCTTTCTTCTTTAAATTGCCAGTGATAGCTCTTTCATAATCTCCTCACAGTCCACTGTCCCCATATTTGGAACATTTTCTCAAATACTGGAACCAAATATGCTGGGCTGAATATAAAACAATGTCATTATGGTTCACTCTACCAACAACTTTCACAAAAAACAGTCACCTAGAATCCGAACATCTTTTAGGCCCAGAGAAACTTATCAGGAAATTACCTCTCTTACTCCTATAGCTTTATTTTCTTCAGAGAAAATAGCAATTTCTTCCAAATGGTGAACTCCACATTCCTAGGGTTTGCAGCACACAAAGGCTCTATGTTAGAAAAAATGCTTAACTCACTGCTTGATTCTTAAGGAGAATTGGACTGATGTTACTATGTGACCTCCATCTTTTCTAAGGCATAACACAAGATTTTCAGTTCTTCTATAACATTAAAAATATATCATTTACCAAAGGTAAGAACAACTCATGTCTCAAAGTGCCACAGTTCTAAAACTATGCAGCACACCAAATATGTCACCAGAAGGAGACAGATATAGGACTGAACACATTTTATCTGAAAGTAAATAATATTCACTATTACTGTCCATAATGCAAAGATTTCATTAAAAAAAGTACAGGAAAAATCCAAACCACTAAAACTCCCTAGGTATTACATGAAGTCTGAGCTTTCTGATGCCATGACAAATTAAAGCTATCTAATCCAGGCTACAGTGGTCCTACCTCCCCCAACAAGCCCAGCCACGTTTCCTATTTCTGTACTGTATCCAGCATTTATGCTTGTGAGATCATACACTGCAAAAACATAATGCAAACTACAATTAATCCAGACAAAAAAAAAAAACAACCCCAACAGTCTGTAGCCAAACCAGCCCTTGGAACTCTCTTACCATATGACCACAGGTGCAAGAAAGAACAACATAAGGTGGGGAGAACAAGGAGGATCATGCAGCTGCCCCAATATAAACTGATTCAATTTGTCATGGAATGTTATGTTAGTATTTGCAATCTAAAGTGCACAAATAAAAGCATAAACAACTTCTAGAGCCCCACCTTTTCCTAACTTCTTTGTCTCCCTGCAATAATATAACTTTTTATTTTCTCTGTTTTGGTTGTATCCTGGTCAGGAGAGAGTATAATCCTGAAGCAAATGTGCACAAACTTCTCAGGGTGTAACAGCTGTACATGTGATCCAGAGTTTACATCCTGCCTTAGCACAATGACTTCATATTATTCTTCAATTTCATTGCTAAAATTCAATAGCTATTAGTTGAGTTAGCTGATTTTTAAAATTTTTTAAAATCCCATTGTGACATGGACTGACTCCTCTTTCCATGTCTGCTCCAGCTAGCACTGACAAAACAAATAACTCTGCTTGCAAATATATGAAAAAATGATTCATGAAAAGGGGAGTATTGGGGGAAAAGGCGAATAGAAAAGGAATGAAGTAATGCAAAATGAAGAAAGGAAATCCACTGGAATGTCTTAAAAAGTATCAACACTGTCAGCTGAAATAGGATCGTAATTCGTAAGGGATTTAGAGTCTGTACACATAACAAATGATACAACAACCTGCTAATTAGAGACAATACTATTCAAATGTTACTAAGAAACAAAGACTGGTACATAATTATGTGCAAGCTGTGGGAGAGTTACAAGAAATGCTTCAGTCTAGTAGACTGAATAACAGCTGAGGAAAGGCTAAAACAATAACCTTGAAAACAAGAATTAATAAGTTACTGTCAGAGCACAAGAAGGAAAAAGAAAAACGTGTTTGTTTACACAGTCAGCCAAATGTTGCCTACAGGTAGATCTGCCTTTCACAAGAGAGTTACGTACACATGTGGAAATGAAACATAATTTAAATAGTAACCATAGAGAAGCAAGATTTCACACCCTAGGACTGCATATTAAACAAGGTCCTATAAAAATAACATCATAGTTTATAGCCTGCTTAGTAATAATTTTGACAACATGAGCCGAGAGAATTTACACATGGTTGATACTCTTAAAATATTAATATTTTTTTTTAAATTATGACTATAGGAAACAAATGATCAGATCTGGCTTCTGGTGCCTGTGCTGCCATTAATAATCAGTAGTTGTCCCTCAGAGACAGAGATAGCAAGTAACCTCACCTAACAGTGATGCTGAAGAAAGAAATTAATTAATACTGAATTTGTGGAGCGCTCAGATATCACAGTGAGAAGCAGCATGGAAAAGTCTGTGAGGAAATTAATCATTCTGCATTCAATGCAGGATATAGCAGTTGTGCAATAAAGAAAGCCTGGAGGCATACATTAAATATGGAGATAAAAAAGATTCTAGCCATTACCAGCAGAATTAATATCCCCTGAATGTGCATCACTTGCCTTAGGCATTAAATGTTTGATGTATTCTCATTCAGCATAAGGGAAAACCTTCTGATTAATGTGGTAAGATTATAGCAATTACCAGTCAGGTATTCTATCCAAAATATAGAATCTGACAATGTAATTAAAGTATATCATAAATATATGTTCTGGGATGAGTATTTCCTCATTTCCCTGTGCTTCATTTTGAAACTAAACAACACTCATACATTGCAGCAATTTTTAGCAAATGTACATTATCTCAGTCCTCAGGGGCTCCTGTAATCACAGCTCTAGGTGTGTTATGTTTTAGCACAGCAAATCAATCCATGTTTCACACTGCAGCTTCTACGCTGCTTCTGTAATCAAACTACCCTGTTTTACAGCTAGCTCAATAGTCAGGATAGAAAATACATGACAAAAAAGGCATAACAAGGTTCACGCTGTGAACATTGCAACTGCAAATTATTAATTTTATTTTATTCTAGATCAGTTCTAATCTGCTCTCCCATCCACATGAATTATACTTTGTCTTCCCCCATCAGCTCCAAATCTGAAATAAAATGTCAATTTTTTCCTCTGACAATCAGTAGAAATGGCTGCTGGAGAGGAAGGAAGTGTAGGGCAGACTCTAGGATACATCCCTGCACTGCAAAGGGTCTATCAAAGCTGCTTTCTACAATACTTCAGAAGAAGAGAGAAGAGATAAATGGTCTTCATACACGCCTGTCTAGAAAAATTAACAATGTGCTACAATAATCTGTCTGGCAGAAACAGTTTCAACATCTGCACTGACACATAGCCATGCTGTAAGATATCATGGTTCCTAGTTTAAAAAAACCCACCCCACTGCATGAGACAATATTTGTGACCAAGTATAGTTCTGCAAGCTACAAAGTATAAACTCATACTGCTATGCAAAGAAAGTCTACTTAAGTCAGAAAGGGCACACTACCTGAAGATGCAATGTGATGTAGATAACCACAGGATGAAGAACTGCAGCATCCTTAAAGTTTCCGAAGCAGTATATCAATAGCTACATCCTGGGGCTGATAGTCAAATTATCCCTCATCTGGACCCCAGGAACCAGCTTGCATAGCATGAGGATGCAGCTTACAGGTTCTGATCACCCAGTCTGCTGAAGACAAAGGCCAGGCTCTTCCATCTTCTCTATGCAACAGCAACTGTCTCTCACGTTTAGCAGGACAGCCCATTACCTGCACAAAGTCTATCTCTTGCACTCAATCTGCCTTGGAAAGAAGAGGCTAGTCCACGCTTACCTAGCAAGACAGAGGCAGGGTCAGGAATATATGAAACTGCCAGAATCCCATAGGCTACATATGTGCTTTCACTGTCCTGCTACTGTCCCTGGTTTGCACTTCAGGCATATTTTCTGCTTGGGAACCATCAGCTCAATTTATTAGCTGGTGAACCACAAAGTAGTGCTTGGACTCTCCTCTAATTTAGACAGACATCGAAAGTATGAGTTTGGGTCTGTTTAATCAAATGTATTTGGTTCTCCATCCTGAGAACCTTCAAAATTTGTCTGAGCTATCGATGTATTTACTGCTTTCTTTCCCAAAAGAGGAATACTTGTATATTTGTAATATTTCTGCACAGCATACTCTCTAAGAAAAATCTGAACACATGCAGGGAAAAAAGAAAGTTATCTTAATGAATATGTAAGTCTCAGTGATGAAGCGAAGTTTCCTTTCAAGGATCAGTTTTGACTTATTTCTGAGGATGCAGGTGGCCAGTGCTTTGCAAGCAAAGAGATTAATAAATTTGATAGACAGCTCTTCCAGAATAGCAGAGCAAAGCTTAATGATATGTTTGTCCTCAACTAAGACAACAGTAGTAGGTAACTCATTTTGTTCTCCAACAGACATGAAAACGGCTAACAGATAAATTTTCCATCTACTATGTTATTAATATTATTGAACTAATGGAAACTGGCGTAGCTTTTGGGTTTTTTTTAAGCTATCCTACAAGTCAAACCCTATTTGTCACAAGCAGGACATACCATGAATGCTATTTATAGATAGTCTGCTCATTTCAACATAAAATTAACACAACTAAATCTGATTGAATGTTAAAATTATCTCTTCACAGGAACGAAGAACCAAATGAAGATTTACCTAGCTGTTGTAGAGATAAAAACCAAAAAGGTAAAAGACTTGAAGCAGAGAAGGCCTAATGGAAACTGAAGCTAGTAAAATTGTAAAAGGCTATGTTCTGTTTGTTAAAAAAGTCACAGATCTGATTAACTCCCACATAAACAGAAGAAATCAATGACAAACTTTATTCTCTTTTCTAGCAAAATTTTTTCCTCATCTTTTTTTTTTGAAAAAAGATAGTTTTTGATACTGGATATTCTCAACAAATGACAGCTAAAATATCTATCACCAGATACATTAATATAAAGGTACAGGCCCTACCTCTGATCTCCTCTGACTCATGGGAACTTGGGACATTAGATTTGCAGGGAAAAGAAACCAGCTTGTCAAAGACAGTTTCACTGATATTATTATAAAATAACTATTTTTTTTATCAACACATCAGAAAAAGATAATTCCATACTTCACAGACATTTGACAAAGCTGGTGTGTTCTAACTGGTTTTCAAAGGATCAATATCACTTTTGGTTACATAATGGAAATAATCAAAGCCCTGGCATAGGCAGTGTCATGAAATGACAAGTCTCTCTAGTTATTACATTTAAATAATATATCAGTTTTGATCAAAAGATGATATCTTTAAGGGACTAGGACTTCCATTAGTAATGTTCTTTCACTAGCCCAGTGAGGAGGTTGCAGGGAATCCAAACAAAGATTTCTGTTGGCAACAGGTATTCTTTACCATAAATGGACATGCTATGTTAGGGTGTCTCTACACATAGCAACTGCTTTGCTTAATTCATTTTTAGAATTCCCTTTGTGATCTGTATAGCAAACTGTGTAAAAAATGATGATCATCAAAATATATAGGTTCTTACTGCCCTTTAAAAAATGTATCCTATCCTTAAAATCATGCTTTCATCACCTATGTAGACAATTGACATATTATTCAGAAGAGTGTGTATGAGATTGCTAAAACTAATCTGTTTCAGCATTTCTTAAACCCTCTTTGCTATTTTCCCACACAGTTTTACACAAAGCAAGTTTAGTTATGTAGTGCCTGTGTGTAAATCCCTTTTTGGATAAGGATTTTAAGCCTCAAAACAGGAAAGCAGGCACCCAATTAATATGGAAAACACAGAAAACCGTATTAGTTGGCTAAATCTGACAGTCTATCTTTCCATTGCTTCAGAACCATCAATACAATAGATGTGTCAGCTTGTTAATTTATTTTGCCTTTGCTCAAAAGAGGAAACTATCCTGTCCTACATTGTATGACAGCACCATCTCAGGTTACGTTGCTTACCATTAGAATGGATATAGCAAGTTTAAATATCTGTCTCATCTCTGCACCATCTTTTTACTCACTTGCAAACCGCAATCATGACCTATTGCAATAGAGTTTCAGAATTTTTCTAACCATGAATCTGAGAAAGCTGATTACAGATCAGCTACCAGATTATGGGGTAACAGTGCTAAACCAACAGCATGTATTTTATACATCATCTGAGTAGACATTGTAAGTAGAAGGAAGATTATATAGTGTCAATAGTGCCAATAAAGACCTTGGTCTTACCCTTTGTTTTCAAGTCGTTTAATACCTTTGATTCCACGGGCAGTATATCACTCACTAGTTTGATTTCAATATTTTGGGACGCCAATTCAAGCAGTTTTTCAAAAAGACGCTGACCCTGGGAAGAACATTAAAGAAAAGCAGAAGTCAGTAGACATAGAAATTTTCAAACAACATATCAACAAATTCAAGACATATTAAAACAACAATATATTGTACAACAGCTGAGTAAATACCTAGTGGTTAAATTTACCCTAAAGGTTATCAACTCGATCAACTTTTTCTTTGAGAAAAGAAAAAGTTTTGAGGGCCAAACTTGCACTTTCTTTTTCCCAGATTCTGCAATACCGTTGATGACAGGTGACATGCAGAAAACATCATAGTGTGTAGGTTTTTTTCATGCTGCATTCACATTTCATTAACCACCTTCTAAATAATTACATCTGTTAAATCAGGATAAAAAGTGCAAGGAGAATAGTTTGTCACAGTTATTCCATACTGAATGACTGTTTTGGTAAGTGGTTCTAGCCACAGTAGTAACTGTGTGCTAATCTTTAGATGAGCTAAACCAGGAAGGAAACGAACCACATGTATTTCATATGCTTTTCCTGTTTACACAGTTATAAACTTACTATTTAAGCCTTCTTTCTAACACAGAACAAAACAGGACACTCTCATGCTGAGCTACATACATGTTAAAACAGATATCAAGACATATGTTTCTCATGAAAAACAAAATTTTTAATTGCCATATTTTTCTATATCCAAGAAACAAAGAAAAAGTAGACCTTCTGAATGCATAGAAAATGTTTTATGTTTAAATATTTCAACTTAAAGAACAGTGCTTAGTTAGAAGCATCTAACTACACAATGCTAAGAACATAATATCTAGTGTATCACTTGGTATGTTGTGTTACTACAATCATAGTTAGAGCCCATTCCCTTGCTGCCATTCTAGCTTAGAGACACCAGTTACTGTTAGCAGTAAAATACATAGGATTTTGCAATTAATCAGCTAACAAAGTGCTTGTCCTACCTATACAATTCATTTTAGATTAAATATAATGCTGGCCTCAAGGTGAAGTTGAAACAAAAAAAAGCAACAGCCATATTAGCTTTCAGGCAAACAGGTAGAAGACAGAATTTTGCACAGAACCATTTTAGATAATTCTCTGTACAAACTGTTACCCTAACAATCTTGAGAGGATCTTCCTATTCAACAGAAATGACCAAAGTAATATGATGATGCAATCTGACATAGCATGGACTAAGAAAATCTCAGACAGAAGCTATCCTCTCATATTAAACCCAGAAGCAGTGGAAAACCACCCCTTTCCATGTAATTGCCTGTACAGACTGACAATTTGAGCCTTGCTGGGCCTTAAGCATCAAACAGTCACAGAAAGTAGCTCTTCACTTGTCTACAGTACAGATTTTTTTTTTTTAATATTCACTTTTTTTAATATATGTGGCAAAAGAAGAATACCCAGCCTCCTAAAAACTAGCTTTCTCAAAATTACAGGGCAGTCAGAGGCTGCAATAGAAACACACAGCTACTGCTTACGTTTTACTTTTGTTACGTATACCTGCTTACTGGCTCAAATCCACAAACATCTGATCATCCCAGGGCTCACAGGAACTTAGCAGCCAATACCCTTATAAGGAAAGCATCAGTCAAACAGCCAACAGATCAGGAAAACAAAATCATGTTTTGCGTGAAGCTCCAAATTCTTCTTAGATTCAGCATTTCTTGAGGTGACTAGGTGGCCTCATATGTAATAAAGTATACCTATGATTTAACTCACACACACAAAAGCACTTACTGAGTTGCTGTGCAAGTCAAGGAGTGACTTTCACATTCCACGCGAAGCTAAAGGAATCCTTAATTCTCACATCAATGATTGTGTTGGTTTATTTTAAGAACAGGAGGGGCAGATTCTACCAGAGTTAAGAATAAATGATGTATTAGTGTGGAAGTGATGGATGCTGCAGTTATAAAGCAGCTCCACTATGATCCTGGGGGGGCAAAGGGGTACTGACTGGTATTCCTGGGTACCCTGCTCCCTCCAAGAGTGTCTCTCCTGCAATTGCTATCGACTGACACTGCTAGAATCTAAGAAAACCTGGGAACAGGAATCACTTTGTCATTGTCTGCTGAGTTCCCAGCCCATGCCTTGCCCATTCCCCCAGTTGCCCCAGAGAGACAGGCTCCTGACATGCCAGAGCTCTGGTTGCCTTTGACTGAGGAGAGAAAAGGAAGGACTAAAAGGCTTGCATGATATAAATTAATTAAGTATATACACACAAACACATATATACATAGAGGAACAGCTGCTCAGAAAGGTTCAACTAGGTAGAAAGAGACATGGTGTTTTTGTGTTACCTGTAAAAACTTATTTTGACTAGAAGCATAGTAGAAAGCTTTAGCATGTAAAAATAAATGAGGAAAAAGCATTAAAAAATTTAATACAAAGTGGTTTGCGTTATCAATAGGAACTAATGCATTAACTGCTGTGCCAAAGAACAACATTAGAAAGTTAATGTCTAAAGCTGATAAAATTAATTACATCAGGGATAGCTCTTTACCTTTTCTCCCCAGGGTAATTACTTTTGGACATTACTCCCAACTCTAACTGCACAAGATTTTATTTACGTATGATTAACTAAAGCTTAGATAAACAAATCTGGACTTTCTGTATTAATTTTGGTTTGGACAAAAAAAGAATATGGAAACATTTCTTAAGTTTTACCAGACCTCAGTATGGCCTGATGAAACTGACACAGTATCCCTGAGAGACCACCTGGCTATCTCTCACAGACCATGTTGCCAGTTGAATGGCCCATCATAGGGGTGAAGAGATCACTTATAGTGCAGTCCTGCATTCTAATGAAGACACTTTATCCAAAAAATACTTCTCTCTTCCCATCAGGGACACCACAAGCTATGCAATTATAACATCCTTTTTTGTTCAATTAAGTTCACAAATGGTAAAACCTCAAAAGGATAACACATTCAAAGCATTTCTAAGTAGCAACAACTAAGACCAGGAGTGCACTCACCACAAACACGTGTCTATACAGGTATAAAAAAAAAATACCACCCAGTGCCAGAACCGGAAAGAACTCTCTCCATCTCATCTCTCATTGCATCATCCCTCTGCAGGCATTCATATGCTTACCAAGGCTTAGACTAGACACTCTAAACAACTATAAAAAACTCACAGCTTGCTTTTAAAAATCTGTAAATACTATTGTAAAATGTAGGGTACTAGAAATTCTTTCATTGTTGAAGAATCTGCCCTTCTTCCCCATTAATATTAATTTGAAACAGTTTCTATACTTTCTGACATGTTTACTTGCAATTTTACTATTTTGATCTATGGAAAGGAAAAAAAGACAAGACAGAAGGTCTGAAGAGTTTTGTCACTGCTGTCTGCACATTTGAAATGCTTCTGTTGAATACAAACCCTCCTGCTGTCATTCAGACCACATTCCCTTTGCGAGACATTACCAGGCTGCTGCGCGACTATGAGACAGGGAACAGAATCATTTCCATATACCCAGCCCACAAGTACTGAGAGACAATAGCAGCCAAGTGCTACGAAATTGTAACATGCTACCTTACGCCATATCAGCCTTTTAACAAACAATAACATCCAGAAGTCTACCTACCCTGATAAAAATATTCTCTTACATTTTTCACTGGGCTGTTTCAAAAAACCTTCTAAAAGTTATAAACTGTCATTCTCATGGTAGCTTTAAACTACCATACATCTGAAACATCACTTCCAACTGTACCTGCCACAGTCACATGGTAAACTGGAAAAAAAAAAAAAAAGTATATCATTACCAAAAGGCTCCGAAACTGCCCTCAAAGCAATTTCTTAGTCACTAGGCAGACTGATTTTAGTCTCTCTGATTTCCTTTGCTTGCTGTTGTGTTTATCACTATGTGTTCCTCATTAAAAATAAGACAGGGCAGATATGAACATGAAAATTCTTTCTTTTTTTGAGTAATCTAAAATTGAATTATTGTGCTCTTCAGTAACTTAGATTCCTGCAGTTTAGACAATGCTTAGCGCTTTTTTTTTTTTTTCTCCCACAGAAATAAAACTGCTTACTTCCATAATCTTCTTCTGGATAAAAATCATAGCACACTGGCAGAAGTCAATAGAGGAAATAAATTAGGAAATTCTAACTAACTTCTGCTATTTAATGCAGAACAGAGAAACTCAAATGCTCTCCTCACATTCTTCTAAGTTAAACAGCTAATGAAAAGGGAGGGAATGTGTTTTCATTTTAAAACCTCTCCTTTTAATTTTTTTTTCTATGCATCAGTCTGTACCAGCTGCATCAGGGAAATGCCACCACCTTAACAGGTGAGACGTTTGTGTAAAGACGAATTTACAGAAAGGAAAGCAACTGTGATCTCTATAGCTGATTGTAATCTATTTCAGCTAGTAGCTGTCAGGTTTGCAGATATGCTCTTATTCATACTTATTTGCATTTTTAAATTATTGTTCAAGGATGAGTATTTAAGCTAACATTTGTCTACCAATCACTTAAGAACCTTGGGCAATGCATGTCTGAGTGGCACACAACTCAGAGATTCATTACAAAGCTGGACAGCTGGCTTACATGAGACATATTACCAGATGGAGTGAGAGACTTCTCTCATCATTAGTGGGAGCTGTCGCAAATAAGAGATAAAGTCAGAAATGTCACTGTCGTTTGATGTGGTCGCTGTAAAGAATCAAATGCAGATGTACCCTTTTATCAACTTAAGGTCATCCAAATATTCATTCAGGGAGAACTGTGCCATACTCATGGCAATACCAATAAGGCATTTATTCTTACTTGTGAAATATAAAATTAAATTTGTGAGGAAAGACCTGCTGGAACTATAAAAGGTCACTTTTAAAGATTAAACATTAGATTTAAGTTTCTAGATTAAAGTTTCTAATCATGAGATGAGCCAGAGGGTATGAATTGTGAAAAATCCTGCAATTGGCACGATCTTATGTGACTTCACTCTTCAGTGCAAATGAATTACAAGCTATCAGGAAAAAAAAAAGCCATCACATGACAATTACCCTGCTATCTTGAAAATGCATGGATCACAACACAAAGTTGTCCAAAACACATGGTCTTCTTCTGAATGAGAAATGCAGGTGTAGAAAGCCTGCTTCATATCTTGCCAAACAAATATTTGTTTACTTGATTGCTTAAGCTGCAGAAGCACACAAAACACTACAGCATCATGTGTTTGCACTTGGAGACATCAATTTAGCAAGAGTCATGAACCCAAATGGCTGAGCACAGCAGTTGTGACCTGGACAGCTCAGTCAGCTATGGCTGTTTATTTTCTGTTTATTTAGGCTAAGAATTACAAAACATAGACAGACAACTGTCTAGGGCACGAGGTAACATAACCACAAACAAAAATGAAGAATTATACAGCAGGAAGTTCTGCAATTTTATAAATGCATGTATGTCCACAAATATATAGGTATGTCCAATATATATTTGGACAACACGGACATTATGCATACATATGGATGATAAGTATATTTGACATATATATGTATGTGTATATATAAAATTGCAGAATTTCCTGTTATATTTTTCTTCAAGTGGACATACATGTTCATATATATATGCATGTGTGTATGCAACTGCATAAACATACACAGAAAATGTAACTAAACCTTGTAACTAATAAGAAAAAACAATCTAAGCCTACTCAGCTTTTCTCCTGCAAAAATCCATGTCTGCTGAAGTGCTTTTGTAGAGAATTTTGCTTTTCAATATGCCCTGAATATTTATAAAATGGAAATTGCTAGTTATAGAGCAGGATGTGGATCCATATGAAAAATGGTTATGCCCTTAGTTTCTGATAAAACAAAAATCATTCAAAGAACGAGTAGAACTTAAACTATGACCATAAAACTATCTCACCCCTTTACCTTTCATAATGCTTCTGCTATTTGGTGACAGATTTCGCTGGACTCAAATTGTAAAAACATGAAGACATTTGGCTTAGATGACAATTACTGAATCTCCTCTGAAACCTCACTTTGTTTTTACAAGAGGAGAAAGCAGATATAATGGAAGAAGTTTTCCCCCCTTTCACACACTAAGATTTGCGTACATTCATTGGGGCACTGATTTGCTAGGAAATGTTACCTCTTGGCAATTTCTTTAGTGATTAGATTGGCCAATAACAGTATAGTGTTTTAGCACAAATAGACAAGCTTGACAAAAAGATCTATCAGCCGTTCAGCCCATATTGCTGTACGAATGAAGAAATGACTAGAATATTAATTGTCTTTAAACAGAAGTAATTACTCACTTTTGTATGATTACTACCAGGCACAAATAGATAACTAGAACAGAATATTGTGAAAAATGTTTCATTTTTCTGGCTTTAACAGTGCATTTGAGGATGAAAGACCAAATGCACTTCTTACATGTCTCTTCTTCCTTTCCCTCCTCTAACATTCAACAGTATTTTACAGTTTTTACTTTGCATGAGAATGTGGAATAGTGAATGGGTTTGATTCTTCACTACTGAAATCCCAGTTTTCAGTTTGCTATTTTTATCCCCCATTTGGGATTTGTTAGGCTCTGCTGGTTTCAAAGCAAATGACATGTTGAATATTTTTCAGACAAAACATTTTTTAAAGATTCATGCATATACTCATTCATGCACATCGCAACAATAGTTAATGCACTATTTCTTTGAATTCATCTGCTTGAATGACAGTACATGACATTTCTTAGGCAATAAATTTAAATAAAGCTTAGCTGCACTAATTACATCATGAAAAGTCTCAATATTTTGATACTTAATAAATTTATTGACAAACCATACTCTAATATGTATAAGCATTCTAAAAGGCAGGGTTTGCACAACATTTTCCATTTGGCTGCTCACTTCAGATTTTCAGTCATTTAAGTGGACCCTTAGCAGTTTTATTCTGAAGAAAACTTAATGTATGCTGTTCAACTAGGCTACAATCTCTTTCAAAAGAAGTGGAATCCAGATCATAACTTCAAAGCACAGGCTATTTCCTTTATTATTTTTAGTTTCTTGGAATACCAGTCTTTGCCTATCATCTACCAAAATGCTTTTTTTTTTTTTTTTTTAAACTGCACAACATCAACAGAGCTCAAGAGAAAGTTAAAGAGTTTGTGACATGGTTGATTCCTTACAATTACTTGACTATCATTTTAAGCCCATTTCAACTCATCTGGGTGTCTTCTTTCAGCAAAGAATCCATTTGGTGGAAAAAAAGGAGATAGTCTCTGTCTATCAAGCTTTTGATATCTTAGTTTCCCAAGTGATATTAAGCAGAAGCTTGTCATTACTGTATTTGTATGAGGATCGTTCTCAAGAATAAAGTTTTTGTTGGCATAGCATCCTTGTAACTGTCTCATGCACTATGATTTATGTTTTTTCCTACTCCTCTTAATTGTAGAAGCTCCCAAGGCTCATTTGGAAAAGACATGAGAAATCTTCTGATTGAACATTGTTCTTTATAAGTGCAATTATGTCCATCTATTTTTCTGCTGAATTAATCCACTTGCTTGCTTTTTTACTTCATCACTTGCACCAAACTGAAAATAAATGTATAGATTTATGAATATCTCAGAATCACAGAATGGTAGGGGTTGAAAGAGACCTTTAGAGATCATCTAGTCCACCCCCTCTGCCAAAGCAGGTCCAGGTAGATCAGGTCACATAGGAATGTGTCCAGGCAGGTTTTGAAGACCTTCAAAGAAGGAGACTCCACAAAATATGTTAATGGATTTATGAATATGTTAATATAGGTACAAATTTGCAGGTTTAAGACCATACAATGATATCTTTTAATAAGATGGAAGTGATATGTGTATGTGTTGGATGATTTATCTAGCACTAGCGGGCCACCATTCTGAAAAAAATACAAAAAATACAACGTATTGAGAGGAAAAAAAAGTAAGAAAACAGTGGTTTAGACTACCCAAAGCATTAGGTCTGCTACAGGGAAGGGTTGTAGTTCTAAAAAAGAACAGCAAAACAAGAACAGATTAGGTCCCATCCTTTTGTTAGGCTAGAACATACCTGGCATGCTGATGGATGACTGTGATTGAGGTCCCACTGAGAAGATACTATGTCAACAGACTTTTCAGCCATATTAAGCAAATTCATCCAGCCTTGGAAAAGAGACAAATGTGATGGTGCACTGTCTGAATAGTTGATCCCTTCAGGAATATTTTCCACAAGAGCAACCCTAAGAATAGATAAGGAAAAAAACAGCCACTTAACAAAACCACTTTTCTTTATTAAAAAGTTCCAATTATAAAGATCATTTGGTTTTGGGCCTGTGGTTCAACATCTGCTTCCAGAGGCTCTCATCAGTGTGCCACCCCACAACTCACTCTAAAGTTGCTGACTGTCATGCTCACACTCTTCAAAACAATAAAATGTTGAGATGACCTTCTGTTAATGCATCAAAGCCAATTAAGCTTTTAACGCACTGCAAAATCAGCTTAAACATGGAAAACAATATTTCTTATAACACAGTAATTGGGAATCAGTCCTTAATGTGAGGATGGGAAGAATGAAACAATCTCTTCTTGCTTTGCCACTCTTTTTTCTGCATTTCTTCTTCTGCCTAAGCAATGCAGTAAGACATATACTCCCCAGCGTCCTCTTAGGTCTGCTTTCACAACTGACATTCTATTACATTGCAGTCTCTATATATAGATTCTCTTCCTAACTGCTCTAAACTTTTTTTTTTCTGCTTTTATTTACCTGTGAAAGGGTCTAACTGGGGTCCGGTGGACAGAAAAATAATTATGCTCTATTAATTTCCTATTTTAATGGAAAGCTGCTTGATCTTTTTGTCTACATTATTTAAAACATTTGTAAATTACATTATATATATTCACATGTATCCAAGAAACCCAACAAACATTGTAGTAAATTGACAGTACAAAACATGCTCCTCTGCTTCAGGGAAATGATGTGTTTCATTCAGCATACTGCCTCACCGCTAGATGTCCTTAAATTGCAGCAGGTAAAGCCCCTCTGTACACTCAACAGAGAAATCTTAAAAAGAAACGCAAGTCAAATAAGTTTCCAATTCTGTCTTTAGGTAAACAGATGACATTTGCAAATTACCCAAGTGCACTTCTACAAGTACTCCCAACATCTGTCCCTTTTACTGGGAATCGTGCAAAACAGATTTAGGAAAGCTGTAGGAGAGTCTTGGAGAATACTCCTTTCAATTGTATCAAAGTACGTCAAGTATTTCCAGCCTCCTCCTTATTAATAGCATTAATTATCAACTCCAGCAACATGAATATAATTTGTAAACTTTTTAAAAGTAGATCATTAATACAAAGCCCTAGCATAAATTAGAATTCTACACTTTTTTGACTTAAAAAGCAGGTTAGTGCAGTATCATCTATTAATTCACTTCACCAGGGCCACTTACAAGGCCATTTAGAAACCTTTACAGCTATTTGCAGAATATCAAACATATCTTTGAAATTAACCCATTAAAAGACTGAAGTTTAGTATTCTTTAACAGTGTAAAGAAAACCCAGCAAGAATTGTGTTAAAGTGAATCCATGGTAATGATCACTTTCTTATACTGCTGGCACAGCAAAAAATCAACCCTAAACCAGAATAGGTGCAGCTTCTCCTTTCATTCAAGTATGTTCTCTTTTTCCTTAAAATCTGTCAGATATCATACATATCATTAAGCTACAATTACTGATGATATTCTCCACAACAGACTTTGCACATACTATTCTATTGATTAACATTAAACTTAAGTCCATTAGTGTAACAGAGTTGTAACCCCACTAAATTAACAGTAAAAGGTTAATAATACAACTTTATTTTGTAATGTCTTTGGATTATACTTCATTATAAAACATTCTACCTACCTTGTTTAGAAACTTTTCAAAATAATGAATGCTCAAAAAAATTAGTGCTCTTACTAGGCTGTTAGCAATGCCATACTTTTTAAAAGAAGCTGTTTTATTCTACACTCCAGGTTTTAGAGTTATTTCTGCTGCATCTAATCCTGTTACAGAATTTAACAAAAGTTTTCTTATATCTGTTGAAAGCTTGGTTAGTTCTTTTCCAGTAGTTAACATTACTAATCATATTGCAGCTCACAGGAACCCACAAAATCACTGACAGGATCAAATCTGTCACATTCCCTTCCAGTGGCTTGTAGTGGTGTTTCCCATGTGCTGTATTGAACTGCAGTCTCACTTTAAAGCATTAGCTTAACTTCCATTCTTTCTATCTCTGTCTTTGGTGAGTGGAAAGCTGTCAAAAAGGCAATGCTGTCTCAGAGTCATAAAAGTGCTGAGATGATCTGGAGATCACGTAGCTCACTCTCCCTTGTTAAAGCAGGGTCAATAACAGCAGGTTGCTCAGGACACTGTCAAGTCAGGTGTTGAATATGTACAATACTTCCAAGTCTAAGAAGCTTAACATATTATATTTGAGATTAGGACCCTGATCCAGCCAAAAGCATACATGTTTATTTCTGATACATTGATCTCATGTTATTTAGGTCCAAAGTAAGGAAATATCCTATTATAAACTCAGATTCCAGAAGTCACTCGAAGTTAAAGTGTAATGCAGGAAGAGCTGTAGATGTGTGCCACCGCTCTATAGGTACATTTGGGTACAGATAACACCAAGACATGCAATAAACTGGACTCTTCCTCCTGTTCCACAGGTTAAAACCCTTTTCTTATTAATAGAAAGTAGCAAGGCAAATTTGCTGTGGAAAAGGAAATTAATTTCCCTCTTAAAAAGGCCCTCTTCAAGAACAAAGTGCCTCTTGATATGGAAGTTTGTCCTGACTGTTGGGCTGAACTTGTGTCCTCAATAGAAGATCTGCTCCCAGCTTTTCAAACTGTATACCATTCATCAGGCTACAGCGCTAGCATGAAATAAAGAATGTGACTACATAGGCCCTGCCTTTTTACAGTTCAGATTTGATTATGTAATAGAATCCATATGCATTCCAGTTAGCAAAACTGTTTTTCAAAACAGAAGTTATCTGTTAATACATTTCCTAGTCTTTTGTTTAATCAAATAGTAAGTACTTTGTATTATTTAGCAGATAAAGACATTTCATCTAGTAAGGGCATTAGTTAAAATGTTGGTTTCAGAGTTTAGATTTCCCTTTAATGATGAACCAAGTCTGCCAAAAATCCCCAATATATTCCCTTATCCACTCAAAAGCTCAACAACAACCTCAGAAGTTAAAAAAAAAAGTTAACCACATTTCTAAACTAAAGTGATTTTGCCTTTAAAATCTTCCCTTTTTCTTTGGCACAACTGCAAATCATAGAATTGTAGTTCCAGTGCTTAGTCAAGAAGAGTTTTATTGAACTTTCTGTGCAAAAGTTTGAGTTTGCAAGCCCCAATTCCATCGATTAAAAACTAAATTTAGCTCTCTTTTTCTTCCAACATGACCTCTGAAGAGGTTTTTAAAATATGGTAGAACAAAAAAAATTCCAGGAGAGAATGTCAGTCACAAAACCTTGCGGAAGATCAGACATGGTGACGTAAATTATTCTGCAAAAATGGCCTATTTACAAAGCAAAATAGAACAAATGTAGCATGATTATTAAAAAATACTTTTCCTGTGGTCAAAATTATTAGCAGATAACCTTACACCCTCTCTTCCCTGATTTCCTGGTGCTCTGAGTAGTCCATCTGATTAATGCCAGCAGCACAGGCTAGCCTACTCAGTTATATTCAGCTGAATATTCTCAAAACTATCTGTCACAGTCTGAGAAACCTGAAAGTAATGTTACACAATTTCTTTGAAGTTATATAGAGAGACAAGGGTCAGAGCGGAGATTCAAGCTCTGCAAAGCTAACAGAAATGTGGTAAGCAGTAGAATGGTATTTAATGCCTACCAACGAATAGACCTTGACCTCATTAATAAGACTTTTCTGACCTCAGCTACATGACTTGCATTTAGCAATTTCACGTGAATTCTGTCCCAGGCTAAGGATTCTTCTTCATCTTTGCAAGTTCTTTGGTCAGAAAGTGAGAAAGTCTGTTTCTGATCTCACACCAATTTTTATTTCTGACTGAAACAGAGACACTCTTAATTTAGCATCCAGGTTAACTGGAGTAGAAAGAGCAGTGAAAATAGCATAGGCTATACGTCTATCTCTTGAACAAACCTGGGGTTATTGGAAAAAAAAAAGCTGTAATGATTACACAAGTCTAAAAGGAAAGTTATTTTCATAGATCAAACTTCACACCATATTAAAACAATAATTTTATAACATTCAATTTAGACAAACTAGAGTGAATAGAGTCATACATTGAAGAAAATTCAGGTTATATGCAGCTAGGCATCTCTACAACATCTGAACTATCAAAGGCAAGAAACATGAGAAGAAAACACTGCAATGATTTGTATGAAACAATAAATAAAGATGAGCAAAGGTTAGTTTTGTCATAAGGCTGTTGCAGTTCAGACAAAGGAGATAAGAAAA
This sequence comes from Urocolius indicus, assembly GCA_013401255.1. Lineage (NCBI taxonomy): Eukaryota > Metazoa > Chordata > Aves > Coliiformes > Coliidae > Urocolius > Urocolius indicus. Next base: position 158,042 of record WBNH01006920.1, on the reverse strand, counting down.
AGCGTTCATGAGTCCTGCCCCTCCACCAGGGTACTAAAGATACTATTTTGTGACCCTTCTCTCTGTCTTAAACCAGAAGACATGTAACCATCCTGTCCTGAAGAATCAGAGCTCTTCACAGAGTTCCAGCTTCTCCTTTATTATAACCCCAGAGCCCTAATATCCATTAAAAACCTACCATTTCTCTCAGATCAGTGCTTTCAGCTGAGGCTTTCACCCTGTCACCAATCAAGTCCCCCACTTTGCTGTACATGATATCACTCTTACTACTCTTCTCCCTCAGATCTATTCATTAGCTGCCATGTTAGCCAAGATTATCTTCTCTTAAAAGAACCATAGCTCCAGCTCTTGTTTCTGAAGGTGATTAAGAAATAGCTTTCTAAACAGGGTTTCGTTACTATTTCAAAAATAGGCAAAACAAACTCTCTTTTCTGGGTTCAGAGAAGTGTCATCTTAAAAAACAAAAAGTACAGCAACGCATAACAATATATTTAGATACTCTCCTTAAAGTCAGTGGCAAGGATTTAGAAGAGCAAGCATTGTAATTCTACTTGAGATCAGACTCAAGAGCATAAAGGCATAAAATGTATTTGGATAATTACCTGTCATATTCAGTAAAGAAAAAAATTAAACTACACATTACATGTAATATTTACTCTGTAATTAATTACATGTAATTCTTCCAGTATGAGAACTATCACATACTTATGTTGCCAATTTCAATTTTAGACAAACTTATGACAGAACACAATGACTAAAAGTGAAATGGAGAGCAGAGAAAACTGAATTTGAAATTGACTGTGAACTCAAACCAAGTACCCAAAGCACTAAGGTTATTATGTTCTATATAGAATGTCACAAGCTTTGTAACAGACTCCCAACATCAACAATCTCAACTGGTTAGGTGCAGCATGTGCATTTGTACACACACACACAAAATACATGCACACTCTAAAAGTTCATTGCTAATATTTATTTATCTGCCTTTTGAATTTTGTTCACGAAGACTTTGATCTTGAGAGACAAAATCTTGAGATGTTGAATGCTTAGTTTAAGACCACGCTTTGAGTTTTGATCTGCAGTGAATGCAATTAAGTTCAAATTTATGCTATTATATTTTTCCATAGACATGCAACATTGGGTTCCAGGTACAGAGCTTTATTTGAACATTTCTGAGTATATGATAGAGCAGACGAGTGTGATGTGTAAATGAAAAGCTGCTCTCACTGCCTCCCTGATGAATATGTATTTTCAGTGTGATTCCAGGCATTCAATGATAAAGCACTGCAATGAGCTTATCAACACTTACTATTTTTAAAAAATCAAACCATGACTTAATTTGACAGAAACGTAGCCACAGACTCTGTTTTTTAGGGATGATTCTTCATCTCTTGATTGTCTTTATATTATTTATACTTATAAAAGATAAAAAAAATGTTGTATAGAAAGTCCAAATAGATGGTCTTGTGTGGAGCCGCTTTTTGCTTGGTAACAGGGGGAGGCGGCTGCAGTGCTGGTCCCACTGGGCAGTTCTCAAAATATCCCCTGGCTCTGAGGTGGAACCACTTTGTGCCCCTGACATCATTATTTAAGAGAAGAAATCTGCTATGGAAGAAGAAGTGGAGGAGTGGTACAAGATGGAGGTGATCACGTGGACCCCACAGCCACAGAAAGAGGAGTGAAGGAGGTGCACCAAACAAGAGACCCTTCTGCCACCTGTGGCAAGAAAGCAGGCTGTGCCCCTGAAACCCATGGAGGGCAATGACAAGATCTAAGCTATTATCTGGTGTTCTGGGTCACAATGGTACTAATTATCTGCTGTTCTGGGTCAAAACAGTATGGGGGTTCAGGACAGTGAGCAACTTAATAGTTAATATAACAAATCCTTTTGTTCTTCCTTTGAAGTAGTTACTCCCAATGTTCTTGGATGTTTTATGGCTTGCAGGTACATAAATCTGAATAGTCTACCTTGATACCACTCATCCCCATTGTGCCTGATTTCTCATGCATGTTCTTTCCTTTGGGAGTGCCTTCGCAAAGGAGGCCTAGTTTTGCTTAGTTATTCTAACTTATTTGTAAATTTACCTAAAACTGTTTATTTCATAAAATCAGTTAAATTTTCATACTTTTATAACAGGAGGTCCTGGCAGAAGTCCTGCCCTGATGGGAGACAAGTGGCAGGAGCCATTAGGAAAAGACTGACTGTACCTCCTATTCCCTGTCTCCCCATGCTGTTCACAGGGGGAAGAGCTAAAGACATCAGGATGAGGGCTCTGAGTCTGGGAAGAGTGGAGGGGTAAGGGGAAGACGGTCTTAAAGTGCTGGTTGTGGTCTTCATCATTATATCATTCTGTGGTGTTTTCTGTTTGTTATGTTCTTGGTTTTTATGTTTTTGGGTGGTGGTGGTCTGTTTTCTTCCCCAAGTAGAGCAGTCTTGTCTGTTTTGTCTAGGACCTTAAGTGGCAATTGAGCCCTCTCTGTCCTTAGGGCATTCCAAAGACCCTTCGGTACCTGGAGCTGATCCTGGTCCCTTGTTCCTAGATGGGCCTAAACTAGGACACAAGTGAATTGTAACCTAGTAGGATAAAAGGTGAGTGGTTTATCAAGGTTCATGGCGTGCATGCAAATAAGAATAGTAGACTGTTGTGTTGGAGCATACCATGAAACAGAGATATGGCTACAGGATGCAGAAAAGCAGTTTACCTTCTAGCCATGTTGCCTTAAGCCAAGGAGGCACATACTAGTCCTGGTCTTCTGCTCTTCATCACATCAGTCAGTCAGTGACATCCTGCACCTCTTTGACAGATCTCCTAACCAGCAGCCTTAACTCCATTGAACACCAGCTGTGACTGGACTCAAGAAGACACAGGCATCTTCAGTAAAATAAGTGGCCTGATCCTATTTAACATGCAGGAATAAACAGCCCTGCGAACTTCAAGTGTTCACTGAACTCCAGCCCTAGGCACTTCAGCCACTGCCTAAAGTTAGAAGTTGCCTCTCAGATTTGCCCTACTATGGCTGCTTCTTTTTTGTACTTAGTCTCCTTTCAATTTTTCTTGCTGGCCCACAGAAGTCATTTAAGTCTGCTAACTATATATCAACACGTATGTTAACTCCTCACCACTTAGGTCTTTTTGCATTTTCCATAATCAACTTGGAGATCACTTTGTCATTGCTATTCCCACATAATTGTTTTGAGCCCACTCATCATGATGCCTATAAGCCAAATATAGTGTGCAGACATGCACAACATGTCCATCAAGCTTGGCAGATTTTATGTGCCAGATTTTTGGTTGATACAGCATTAAAAAAAAAACAAACAAAAAAACCAAAAAACCAACAAATTTCAGTCAGCAGTTTTGTCAGTGTAACAATATTGGTTTTTAACAGCTGAAGATTAGACTAATCTCTTTAGGCCTATAAAATAAATAATGAGAAGCACTCCAGGAGAACCTCTTCTCTTTGGAGTGTCCCATAAATTGTTATGCAAGGAAAAGGTGATTTACTCCCTCTCATACTATCATCTTCAGAAAAAAACTTACCAATAATAAAATCCCACTGTTTCAACTTCCCTCAAGTAACAAGCAGCACAACATTTGTGTTGTAACATGCCACAGACACATAAGTTTCAAAAGAAGGACCTGCTATACAAAGCCACAAATCATCTAAGGTTTAAACTTGTGAATGACTTCAGATAAAATGCATTTTAGGTGAGCAAATTAAATTTATGCAGCTGTATCTCAGATGCAGCTTTCATTTCTCAAAGGCAAAACTGCATCCAAAACAGGAAAAGGACAGCCCAGGTGTTTTACAATGTCATCCTAACCTACTGGGGACAGTATTTCCGCTGTGCCAAAGCAAGCCAGTCACAATTTCAGTCTAATCTGTCAAGAATATTTTAAAACTGGAACTAAGATAGCACAGTCATATAACGTATCACATGAAAAAACACAAAGACGTGAGGAGGAAAGAAAAACACAAGAAAGAATAAATCACAAGCATTAAATATGTTCATTTGTTTGTACTGACATGACTGATATTTGTCTTGGTTTAAAAAACTATATAAATAAAGTGCAACCTAGCACTGAGGCTTTAAATTGCATTATTGATTCTCTTAGGACTCATATGCTTGATGCAGACGTAGGCATTTTCTTGAGTTATACAGGTCATTTCAGCTCATTACTACTATTTTCTCTCCATTATTCCATATCCTGACTCATACCCACATATCCTTATCAAATGCCCCTTGTTCCACAAATAGGATGCTTAAATGAAAGTTGTTGGTAACATTGTATAAAACTATTAAGAGTCAATAACAAATGCCCCATAAAAGAAGAAAAAAACCTTAGAATGCAATTGAAGGGGGCTGACAAAATATGTGGAAAATATTCTTCTAGAACAAAAATAATGTGTGATTTTGCTTCAGATGCTTTGCTTTAGATTTCTATCTTTGTTATGTTAGTCCTGAACAACATTAGCACACCTATTGAAAAATACCTAGATAACCTATATATTGTCCAGTTATTTCAAAAGCAAATTCACATAACTGCTTATTTAAGTCAAGTCATAAGTAAGCAAAATAAAGCTAAGAACTAGCAATCATTAACAAGTGTCATCAGCTGAGACCCTGAAATCTCTGAGCCAGGTAGAATTAACATCACAAGAATGCAGTGAATTAAAGAAATCTTTGATTTACTGAATTGACTGTTAATATATTGAAAAGTTATGATGTGGAGTTTAGTCCTCTAGACTTCAATCTGGCATTCAGATGAGTATGCTTACCATTCAATGTAATGCAAAAATGTGCCTGAATTGTTTGATAAGGCCACTAGAGCTGTCAAAAGACAGCAGTTGAACCAAATCAGCCCAATAGTCATCTGACTCTTGCCACATTCTGATGGGAGCTGACATTTAAAAATTCATTATCAATATAAAAAGCACCATACTCCACATTTCTAGATTCCTGCAATTTTTTGCTTGTTGTCAGAACTTTGATTTACATCATTTTTTAATGGGATAATTCCTATATTTTAATTAGAAACAGATTTCTTAAGGCTCAAGTAAATATTATTTCACCAAATAATCACTTGTTTGAAATGCTCAAAATTTTTTCTCATAAAACAGAGACTCTTTTATGTTAAGGCAACAGTTTCTCTAGACACTAATTCATTTCAGAGTACACTGTAGCGGAGTTTCACATTCAAGAAGGCACAAGAATACAGAGGTTAAACGTTGCAGTGTTCTGCTCATGGCTCTCTTTATATACAGCTGATATAAGCCTTGGGGATATGTAGGAAATTTATTTAATGGGCATAGGCTAAGAATGGAAATTGCCATCTGTTCCTCATATATATTTGGGCTTTCTTTAAGATATTTCCATTAAGCTATTGTTAGTGTATGACAAGCCATAATAAAAAGCACTAAAATATGCCTGTGACATGTCTCTGTCTCATCATATCTAAAACAGGCTACAAAACTTTTTAGCTCCTTATCATGTCCCAGAATAACTTCCTTTTAGATTGTAATTTCACCATAGTGCTTACAGATAATGGAGGGAAAACAGCTTTCACTGTGATCTTATTAAAAAAAAAATATGAAGGAGGATATCATATCAACGTTTGCATATGGCTGAAATTTATGTGGGGTCACAACAGAACTTCTTTAGCTTACATCTGATCTGCCAAAATTCTGGTAGCACAACAAGCTTCTTCCATCAAAGCTTCACTCTGACTACCACAACTTCAGTCTTTCTTTCTCTTATTTGTCATCATTTTCCTCCCTCCTTTTTTCCCCCAGATGCTCAGACATCCATTCCAGCTCACTTTGACAGGGTTGTGACATTCCAGCTCATTGTGACATTGGTCCAGCACTTTGTGACAGAGTACAAAGAATTTCCCTCACAGTTACCCTTCATTTTTAGGATGTTTCATACAATAAAACTTAAACTTTGCTATAAAGTGCTCAAAATGCCTCATTTTGAATGGACCATTCATTCTTGGGAGATTTTCTTTCTCCTTGCTCTTGAGAAAAGAAATGCTAGGAAAACAGTGTGGAGTCAGCACAGTTCTTCTGTGAGGATCATTAGGCTTTCTAAAGACTATAAGTTGACACCTGTATTTTTTTCCTGGACATGCCCTGCATCCAAACAGCTTGCACAAACTATGTTCTCCCTCCCACCCCCACCGGGCTTCCTGCTCCCTCCTTTTACTCAAGTTTTTTTCTAATTTGAACTCTTCCACTTCCCTGGTTTCTCCTCCCCTTTCCTCCCTCTTCTGTGTATCACAACCTAGATGACCTCTTTTGCTTTTGTTTTGCTCCTCCTAGTTAGTTTTGTACTTGTTAAATCTCTTCCAAAAAACTCAATTGGAAGAAAATACAGTATTGTCATTACATCTGCAAAACACAGTTCAATGCATTCTGTCTTGTTCCTTCACCATATCTAATTTTTCTAGGTAGACTGAAAGCTCTATAATTGGTGGGACTCGTTATTCTAAGAGTAGTGACAAACACAGTGGGATCCATCTTCATTAAATTCTGAGGAATTACTGCATTAGGAAATAGCAGCATGGGCCTCTGAAAATCTCCACTTCAGGGACATACTTTTAAATACTGATGCCTAGCTTGTCATTAATCTAACTCCTTACTTGCATGAGGCAAGTTTAATTTGGCTTACTGTTTTGCGTAGGATTTTTTGTTTGTTTGGTTGGGTTTTTTTTTCCATATATTGTGTTTTGGTTTTGTTTTTTTTAAAGAGGATTTATGGATATATGATAGCATCCCAATAACAAGCAACATAGCAGTAACAACTAAGATCTCTAATTACATTTCTAATGATAATTCTTTGAAAGTCTGCTTAATTGCTGCAGTTTACCTTTAGCTGCAGTAAATAAAAACGTGGTTACCCTTCCTATCTGCAAGCAGCTGACATGGTAACACAGGCTGTTACTATGGGCAGTGTTTCAAACTGAAATGGAAAAGGTTTCCTGGGTGATCAAATCCCTGTCCTTGCTACTTCAGGCAATCTTTGATATGTTTTTATTCTTAAATTATCCACATAAGGAAAAAATATTAGAAAAAGGAAGAGTTTTTTGCCAGCACTTGCCATACTGGAATGTTTTTATCCTGATGCCTTTGTAGGCAGGAATCTGCTTCAGTTGATAGACTTTTACCTGCTCTATCCTTTCTTTTCAGTAACCCAGATCCCACTCTGGAATTTCTCGCTCCTGGAAGATTTTTATGGTGACAATCAATTTTCTACCAGGCTTCCACCCTACAAAGCCAAGTGCCCTTCATGTCTTTTTTTTTTTTTATGGAATAGGCTCAGTTCGTAGAACCTCCTCCTACTCAGCATGAGTTCAACCTTGATGGTTACTAACACATAGTATTCCACATTAAAACTAATCAATGCCTTTCAAAATGGCATTTATCCTTCCTTTACATTTCTGGTTACATCTTGTTTGATGCAAATACGTTACATCTATCTCTAAGCAATTCTGTGGAGTTTTTTTTAATACAGTTTCCCTAAGGAATAGCTTCCCTTAAACAGTATAAAGATGGAAAATCTAGTTAGATTACAGTTAGGCTACTGCTTAAGATTGCCTAAAAATCAAACAGTTAATTAAAATGGTATGTATAACTCCATAAGAAATGAAAAAATGCTTTTAAAGTCCATCATAACCTCACAGTATTTTAAAAGGTGGTTTTCCCATTCTCAGTCTGAGGAAAGGGTATTTTTTATTATTGTATTTCTTTTCTGCCTTCAGATCACGTAATTTCTCATTGAAATTTAATTCTAATGATGTCTATGAGGCAATGTATCTTAGGAGGCTCTACAGTCATCTGTTACTTTATTCACATACTTAAGTCAGAGAACTGACTAAACTGTCATTCCCCAATTCTGCATGTCTGCTGTAATTTGTCAAGTTCAAAGAGTAAAATAAATTAAAATGATACGATGACTAAAGAAACAGACTAATTAATAGCCACATTACTGCTAAAATATGTAAAAGCCTAAGGAAAATCTTTCCCAACTCTTTTCTGAAACTGTAAGAACATGTTACAACAAAACAGTTTAGTTAGCTTAATTTCTCTCAAAGCTGCTTCTGAGGATGTTTTATTATTATTTTCAGCTAATCCAAGAACAGACTAACCACAGAATCTCGAAACTCCAGGAAATACGAAATACAAGAAATGTGAAGCTGAGAGGACAAAAAAAGGGGAAAATACAAGAATGGTGCAGAAAGCAATTTTGAGGTGTTAATCCATTCTCTGATAAGAAATTGTATCATGATTAGGATCTGCACAAAATAAAAAAAAACAACTTTAAGAAATTCTACTGACAGACCCAGAATTAACTCTTAGCAAAGATATTAGAGATTGTCAGAATCACCTACGTCATACTGACACCCCTCTGAGAAATGAACATAAGAAGCTTACATAGCTGTAAGGAAGAACACCAGTGCAGAAGGGAATACGGAGAAAAAAAGCAAAACAGCAGAAAGTTATCATGAAATAGTTCAGGTTGGAAGATACTCCAGGAGTTCATCTACTCTAATCTCCTGTTCTAAACATGTTGTTGTAGATCAAGTTGCTCAACATTTTACCGGGTAAAGTGTTGAAAATTTCCAAGGATGGAGACTACACAATGCTCTCTGGTTGTCTGTTTTAATACTCTACCGCTCTTCACAATGGAGAAAAGAAATCCCCAATCCATGCACTTTATTGGAATTTCCTGTGCTGCAATTTGCATCTGTGTCCTCTTGTCCTGTCACTGTGCACTGTCAAGACAACTATGGTTTTGTTGTCTTTGTAACCACTCATAAGATAGTAGTAGACAGCACTGAGATCTCTCCTTCTCTTCTCAAAGCTAAACTGTTTTCTCAGCCTCTACTTCTACTTTGTGTGCTCAAGTCCTCTCCATTCTAGCAAAAATTCACTAGATTTGCTCTAGTGTGTTAGTGTCTTTCTGGTACTGAAGGACCCAAAATTGGACACAATACTACAAATCTAGCTTCACAGGTCCTGAATAGATGGCAAGAAGAATTTCTCTTACCACACTGGCTACACTCTTGCTCATAAAGCCTAGCACATAGCTGCCCTTCTCTGACTAATATTGGGGTTTGCTGTCAACCAAGAATCCTAGATCCTTTTCTGCAAAGCTGTCTTCTAACACCTTGTACAGTGTCATTCCAACCCAGGTGCCATTTCGCATTTGCTCACGTTGAATTGGTACTGATGGTCATAACTCTCTGAACCCAACAGAAGACCTGATATTCCACCCAGCTCATGCTCTTCCCTGATAAAAAATAACACTAACAAAAACATGAACTGAAGCAAACAGAAGAAACAGATTCACCATAAGTTACAAATGTAGAGGTCATGTCTTTCTACAGTGTTGTCCGATTACTTATATCTACCTAACATCAAATGCAGCCAGTACCAACAACTTTTCAAAACTATTTTGATATTTACAGCAGCAGGATTTGCAAACTACAGTCCTTTAAGAGATTTGCTGCTTGCACATGCTATCTCTGAATATCTATGAAATCCACGGTGCCATTTCGTTAAGTAACTACTACACAACATGAAAATTCTGTAATGGCAATAAGGAAACTGCTGTAAAGAGGGGGAAAAAAAGGATTTCAAATTCTATGTTAAAGGTTATTGATTTCACTGATTTCAAATGACCAGCATTCTGAGAAATCTGATAAAGTTTTTTATTTAAACCTAGACTATTAAGAGTCAAACCATCTATGTTAAAGTAAAATATCCTGCCCTAGTATCTCCAGTTCTTGTTTGGAGCAACCACTCTTTGCTTTTAATGGTTTTTGTGCTTTGTAGTATTAACTTTTCTGTAACTCCAGATATTGGATGTTACTCAATTCTTTTTGCAGAATTACCAAGTTTCTCCTAACATGGACAATATTTCTCAAACTAGTTTTTAAGCACAAAATACACTACTTAAAATATGAAATGGTATTGATCTTGAAGATGACTGATTCTTGAACAACATTCCTGATTTTACAGTACTCACGGTTGCCTTTCCTTGTGGGAATTTCTCATTCACCAAATGAGTTTGCGCAGATCAATACAGATCCTTATGCCTTACCTTAACACTAGAAATACATTAGTCTGACATAACCTGTCTTTTATGAAACCAAAGGAAACTTTTATCTCTCCTTCCAACATCTCTGTGCTAAAACATTACATAATACTGAAGTCAAATTTACAAATTTTACAAATAGTATCTGCAAAAGTATAAACCTTCAGGTAACCTATCCCAAAGAGGATAGGCTTTCATTGTAATAGATGAAAATAATTTTACTAGACTTAGTCATACATTATAATGAGTAAATTAAAAAATAAAAAGCAATATAGATGGGATGTGGAAAACTCACTTGCTAGAGTGAATGAGATACATGGAAATGGTTACTTAAATTATTATAGAACAAGAACTGTAAGACAAGAAAGGTAGATCCATAAAACAAAAGTAAAGCTTGTTTCAAAGAAACTTAAATAGGAATGCAAACTAGTAAAGCAAAAATATTCTCTAACATACTCCAGCAGGTCTGCTTATAAAAGGGTTTGGACATTTGCAGATAGAAATCTCTATGTAAAAACAGGTTCAAGGACATAAAACCACAAATTATTCTATTATGTTAATTTATATAAAGTGATTTGATATGAAGCTATCTTATGGTCCAAAAAAGGAAAAAAAGTGTCCATGTTTATTGATTACCTATTATCCAAACTACTCTTTTTCCTTTTAAACAATCTCAAAATTAATTTATTTTCACCTGTCCAGCATTTTCTGGAGCTATACCTTTGGAGTTAACATAACTAAAGGTAGGTTTATTGAGCCTTCCTTAGGCTGTAATACCACTCATTCATTTTTTCTTCAGTTTATGGTATTAGAAACAATGTCCTACACCATCTTATGGGAAACAATTTACCCAGGCTTACTACATGAATCAGGAATGACAGGTTTACATTGCTGAAATTTTATTTTCACACTGCAGGATAGAATCATCTGATGAAAACTTTGGAATGTTTTGAGACAGGAATTGCTTTGTTCTTTGCAAATCTTCTTGGGAGTTCCTCCCAGTCTAGCATAATTCCTCTGATGGCTATTTTAGATATACAATGAAAGGTTATTACATTTAACTTTCTTACAAATTAAAGACTAAGGTCTTGAGAATACAGATTGTGGCATCTCATATTTTTGTGCAACGTCTAACATATCCTGGACAATAATAATATATTACAGACCATTTCAGGACTACGTATAGATAGACAGATAGATGTAAGGACAGTCAAAACCAACAAGCTACAACTGGATTAATTTATTGTTCCTAACCCTTAGTAACAGAAACACTTGGGCCCTTAACAAATAACCTACAATTCAGAGTAGATTCCTCCCACCTTATCACAGAATATATCGACATCCCTCTTCTGGTGTATCATTACAGAAGGAGGAAAATGCTTTGAAAAGAAGATATTGGTCTGAAGATTTCACATGTTTTCTGTTCACTTGGGTGAGTCTCATAGATGAGAAGGAACAGAGGCATTTTTTTCCATGAACGGGTACTTTAATTATAACTGATTATTAATGTTTTTTAAAAAAGCACTCCTGAAAGAAGAATTCTTATGACATATATCTCTTTAAGTGAACTATATATATTACCAATGGAGAAATTATGGCAGGAGAAAAGTATTCAAGTGTGTTTTTGTTCTGTAGCCCTGGTGATTCCCAATAAATAGAAAAACTGATTATTGGGCTATACAGCAACTTCTAAAGGAAGTGTCCATTACTGACGCTCCAAAGACGGAAATGGGGACAAAGCTGCAGAGAATAAGAGACTCTAAAGATGTTCATATTAATGGTGATGGGAGACAGAAAGGCAGTAACAAAATATCAGCTCTTTGTCTCTCTTATTTGTCCACTGGCAAGCAAAGGCTCCTACGAAAATCCCTTGGTTTCCTCTTGGCTTCCCAGGTGCGAGCCAAATGTTTACAGAAACTGTACGCTTCCATGGATCCCCACATGTCCATCACCTGAGGAAGCAGATGGTGGATCGTGGTGAACAAAGGAAATTAGAAACTGGCCTCGCTAAAGTGAATAAAAAAATTCTTAACAGTTCAGTTGGAAAAGAAGTTAGGTCTAACTTAAAATTATTAAGCAATCTCCAAAAATGCCTCTACATAAGGGATTCAACAGTAGTTGACTTCTCAGACACACTAACTGCCTGTTTGTTCTCATTAATACTCAACTTTAGTTAATTCTGGCCCAGTGATTTTCTGTGCCTCATGAGTTTATGCATCTAAAAAAAATTTTAAAAAGAAGAAAAATAATTAGTATGCAGAAGACTCACAAATGTTTTAATTTGCAAGGAATGAAAAATGCAAGTGAACATTTTTAATGCTCAAGTTTAAATGGTTACTGATGATCAAAAGCATTGTAGAAAAAAAGCCATTCAATCCATTCAATGTTGTTTAATATCTGCTATAAGGGCCAGGATCCAATGACATTTCTGTCATCAGTGGGCACATAGACCAAAAAAGAAATAAAAATCATATTCTTCTCTACAGTTATCCTGTTTTTCTACTTTTCATAGTTATTCTGTGGGCCCTATGAGCTTTGCATTGTTGCCTATCCAGTTTTCACAGAAAGCACAAACTCACCACAAAACACATACCTGACCATGTCCCCGGTATCGTGATTAACATATAGAATCACAGAATGGTAGGGGTTGGAAGGGACCTTTAGAGATCATCTAGTCCAACCGCCCTGCAGAAGCAGGTTTACCTAGATCAGGGTCTCTTTCTGAAAGGGAAGATGCAAAGAAAATCTTACAGCTCAGCATTTCTGCTTTCCATACTGCTCACTCTAAAAAGGCAGGTACCAGCATTCTCACCTGGAATGGTTATGGGCTTAGCTGGTGTGAGCTCTCGTTGGTTTGCTCTGAGCATCTCTCACAGTTCTATAATTACTCAGAGGAATATTTTAATTGTGGGTCACAAGTTTGATGAAGGATGAGATAGGGAACTCTAATAAAAAGACAGCAGTGTTAAAGTAGGAGAAGCCTTGCTGATTGAGGTGTATTAATTCATTGGGGTAATTTCAAAATTTTGACTTTTAGTATTTTTTTAAAACCTCATATTTTTGATGGTTTATTTTCTGTGCTTCAGTTCTCAATTTCTGCCTAATTTGCATTTCAGTACACAAGGTGTGGTTTGGGGGTATCTACATCATTTTTCAAAGGAAGTAATTTTCAGGGAAAGTTACAATAACACAAAGTGAGAGGACAGAACCATCACAAGCATTTTAGAGTTCTCAAATTAATTTTTTGCAAATGACACAATGCCAATATGACAACACAGATATATTGTCTGGCGTGTTCTAATTCTAGCACAATTACGTGGTGAAGAACTTAGCTACAGCAGTAACTAGGTGCAAAACCAAGACTGATAGAATTTCTTCTAATTTAGCTACAACAGTTATTTTGGACAGGACGTACCTTTCTGTCTAGGGAAATTTGTACTGATACTCTACTAACATCTTTTAAAGGATCAAGATCAAGTCTTTGGTAAACAGTTTTCCATGTTCTTTTGAGTATTGCACGGATAAAAAAGAAATTATTTACAATACTTTTTTCAACTGGATAGTTTACTTTCTAGTAGCCCTCTCCTGATGAAACTGTTTTCTGACTCAATTCATCACAACATTTGTCAATACCTTTTTTTGTCTTACAACACATTCCAAAGTATTTCACTATGAAGTTAGCATCTCTTTCTTAATTATGGCTTTGCCCCTTTCCTCCCAAAATATGTGGCAACATAACTTTCTTTCTTATTTTTCCTTAATCCTTCAACCTCACTGCTATATTTGATTATCCAAGGTTTGAGAAGCTCATTCTGAAAATCTGTCTTGGATGAAAAATGCACATGTGCATTACTTTGGTTTAGGGGAACATAAAAGTAAGCAACTTAAACGATACATTTAAATAGGAAAGGAAATAGATTCCTTTCTTACTGTCCAGTTTCAAATACTAGTCAGATGAAAAAAAAATGGTTTATTTGCCACTACTTCAAATAAAATCAGAAAATTACTTTTTAAAAAACAAAGTAAAACATGTTTATGACATTAAGGGTTTCAGTTTTTTCACCTTAAAAAGGTACACAATAAAATAATTTAAACAAAATTGTTCTCTAGAAGAACAAACTGAAAGCAGATATGAAATGCAAAAGGTTTCACCAAGTAGTATGTGTATTCAAGAGCAACAATGAAAAACAAATTGTAGAATAATAAATTCTAATGGAGGTTACCAAAATACAAAGCAGGACCAGCAGGACTCAAGATAAACACTATTACCATTTTCACCCTCCCAGAAAAAAATCCTACAACCCAAACAGGCAGAAAGAATGTGAGCAATGCATAAGAAGCCAGAGGTGCATTCCCAGCTGCCATGGTACATTCAAGCTTTCCAATTTAGATCAGACCTTTTTGGTAATGATATTGGGTAACAGATTTGGCTAATTGTTTAGAGTATTATTTGGAGTTTTTGGTGGGTTTTTTTTATTTTTTTTTTTTAAACATATGACACTCAGCCAAGAAGGAATTATGGGACAGAAGTGAGGTGCAGAGTTTGGGGATTTTTATTTACTTTGTTTTTTGAATTTTAATGAATTCTTCCCCTGCTTCCAAGATAGAATGGTAGTTTTCAGTATCAACTGCAAGCTCTTAATGCTATTTTACATTTATGCAGTCTAAGTATGCTAGACAGTCTTCCCTACTTATCTCCATTATTGCTGAATTTCAATTCAGCATTTAATAATTGCATTGCAATTATAATTTCAAGAGCTTTGGTGGAAGAAGTCAAAGATTTTAAAATTAAAATAACAATGTATCTTTCACATCTTATGATTTAGAGGTACTACAGTTTCCAGTCAAGTTTCCAGCCCTAGAGTCTGTAAGTTGGAATATACAAGAGTCACATCGCTACTGTAAATCCATTTCTGTTAAAACTTTGAAACACGAAACATTTACCCATTGTTATATTCTGTCATTTCAGTTACTGAAAACAAGAAGAAATAGCCACATAAGTTACAATTATAGCGTAGTTATAAAACACATCAGCAAGCCATAATGATATGATCTTATGAAAAAGAAATTACTTCTTCTTTAAAGCACATGAAAGACAAAAAATTGCACTGCTGTCTTCTCAGCACATAAATAGATTGCATGACGAGGGTGGGACTGTTTATGAAAATCATTTTCTGTGATCACAAGCTTTCTATTAGAAGTCAAATAACTCAAAGGCAACAGAGTTAAAATGAAGATCAGAACAGTAAGTTACTTGTTAAAAAATCAAAATAATAACATATTCAATTTTTAAAAGACACTAAGAAGCTTTTCTAACATAATAATCTTCACTGAACATACCCCCTACCTGCCCACTCCTGAAACAAGCTCTGTACAAGTTAATGATACGGGATTTTTTTTTTCAGTTTTCACATAGTTTAATTCTGCAGCTGGTAAGATGTTAAGACAGTGTTGGACTGCACTTGGTTGACTGACTGAGAGTTTTTCAGTGATTTATTTTCCAAGCATTCCAGAAGGAAATAATTAAAAAAAAAAAACAAACCAAAACAAACTGTTGTAGGTAGAAGACATCAACTGTTCTATCAAACGCCATCAAGACCCCAAACCCAGAAGCCACATGCACAAAGCACATTCTTGAACAAACTTCAATAAATGAATAATTAATTTTCACTACCTGAAATGTTGTCTTTCTATTGAGCTTTAAGGAGTAACATGAACATGAATGAACCCACTTCATTAACGAAATTAAATTACTCTAAATTTTCAGAAAAATATTGCTAAGCATTAGCAGAAATGTTTTTCTTCTAGATAGTAGCCATAAACAAAATAATGGCATTTTTAATCATAAAATAACTTTGGTTAGAAAAGACCTTTAAGATTATGAAGTTCAACCATGGACCTCGTACTGTCAAGCCTATCACTAAACTACATCCCTCAGTACCTCATCTATGCATCTTTAAAATATCTCTAGGGATGGTGACTTCACTACCTCCCTGGGCAGCCCATTCCAATGCTTAACAACTCTATAAAAAAGTTTTTCCTAATCACCAATCTAAATCTCCCCTGGTGCAAATTGAGGCCCTTTCCTCACGTCCTATAATTTCTTACTGGAGAAATTGATGCCCACCTCACTACAATNAAAAAAACAAACCAAAACAAACTGTTGTAGGTAGAAGACATCAACTGTTCTATCAAACGCCATCAAGACCCCAAACCCAGAAGCCACATGCACAAAGCACATTCTTGAACAAACTTCAATAAATGAATAATTAATTTTCACTACCTGAAATGTTGTCTTTCTATTGAGCTTTAAGGAGTAACATGAACATGAATGAACCCACTTCATTAACGAAATTAAATTACTCTAAATTTTCAGAAAAATATTGCTAAGCATTAGCAGAAATGTTTTTCTTCTAGATAGTAGCCATAAACAAAATAATGGCATTTTTAATCATAAAATAACTTTGGTTAGAAAAGACCTTTAAGATTATGAAGTTCAACCATGGACCTCGTACTGTCAAGCCTATCACTAAACTACATCCCTCAGTACCTCATCTATGCATCTTTAAAATATCTCTAGGGATGGTGACTTCACTACCTCCCTGGGCAGCCCATTCCAATGCTTAACAACTCTATAAAAAAGTTTTTCCTAATCACCAATCTAAATCTCCCCTGGTGCAAATTGAGGCCCTTTCCTCACGTCCTATAATTTCTTACTGGAGAAATTGATGCCCACCTCACTACAATTTCCTTTTAGGTAGTTGTAGAGAGTGAACAGGTCACTCCTCAGCCTCCTCTTCTCTAGGCTAAATAACTCTAGCTTCCTCAGCTTCTCCTCATCAGACTTGTTCTCCAGACCCTTCACCAGCTTCATTGCCCATCTCTGGACATGCTCCAGCACCTCAATGTCCTTCTTGTAGTGAGGGGCCCAGACCTGGACAAAGCACCTAAGATGTGGCCTCATCAGTGATGAGTACAAGGGGACAATCACTCCCTCGGCCCTGCTGGTCACATTATGTCTGAAACAAGTCATTGGCCTTCTTGGCCACCTGGGCACACTGCTGGTTCTTATTCAGACGGCTGTCAATCAACACCCCCAGGCCCTTTTCTGCTGATTTTCTGAAACAAAAATTACTTTTCACAATATTGTCTTCAAATCCATAGTTAGATTTCATCTACTTGAAAAGGCTTTCCTATTGCATTAAGTTAGTTCTTTTTAACTTAAAATGGGACATGTTTTTTTAAAAAGCAGTGAATAGCTAATGAAATGGGATCATTTGTGTTATTGTCTACTCATTTAGCACCATGCCAAAATACAGTCTTCCAAGTAGTCTTTGTTTTATTACAAATGCTTTGCATATGAAATACATTTAGATTAAACTGAACTTTGTTCTTAATGAGATAAATGTTTTTACTAAAAGTCTTCTTTTTCACTCTCATATAATTTAAAAAACTAAAGCTAAGTATTTAGAACAGGTGAATTTGGAAAAAAAACCCGTACTTGGCATGCAGAAGTCTTACACTAATTTGGAAGCAACCTGTGTGGAAGACTTTCTCTCTCCAAATGAGAGTGACCAAACAGCCATCGGATGATGAAGTGGAAACTCTGTGTTCCAGTGTAGCCTTGCAGCAATATATTCAATTTTCAACTCAGTAGTTACTGCACTAAATCTCATTCAGAGAGGTAGCAATACTCCAATAGAGAGACTTAGACAAGAAAGAAGCACACAGAGGTTGCAGGTGGAGACAGTGTGCCCCAACTTTTTGCTGGTCCAAACAGTGATCACAACCCATCTGCCTGGCTACGGCTGCACTTTTCTATATGGCATGCTACAGAAGACAGCTTTGAGAAGCAGTTAAAGAAACAGTTTAACAAATAAGCAAAATGTCTGACAGTAAAAGGACTAAGAGGGACATATACAGTGATGATCGTTTCACTTAGTAATGTGACAGAAAATTCAGTTATTCCATTTCCATGCCGTACTCTTGTTGATACAAGGGTACAATACAAAAATGGTGAGAACATGACACCAAGCCAAAGAGCAGTGCTTTGCCTTTAAAACTACTAAATTGCAGCAGCTTAATCAATAGAAAAGAGCCTTCATGGATTTTTACAAAATAATTGGAAAAAAAAAAACCCTTCCAAAAATATGCTGCTCAGAGAACAAGCAAAGATCCTTTCTTTATCTTTTCCTCTTTCCAATATAGAGATGGGTAGCTTAATTTACAATATGCAAATGCAGTCAGGTATTCTGCACAAACAATTTCAAAGTTGGCGTCTGTGCATGCAGTATGATGACCTTTTAGTACACATTAGCTTTCTAAGGTATTGGCACTAAAAAACAGGACAAGGAAAAAAAAAAAGTCATGGATAAGGGAGTTCAAAGTTATAATACTATATTGACCTTGAACAAACACAAACACAGAATACTTTGTAAGGACTAAGAAACAATACTCAACGGTTAGTTGTTTTTCCACTCTACCTCCCACTCTTTTACTCCTAACCTGTCACTAACGTCTAGGATGAGTCTCCCCACACTACAGTGATTTTTAATAAAAGGCCAATTAACACTCTTGCCTCACTAGATGGCAAGAGCCATAAGGAGTCTAATAAATTCGAAATACTGTCAAACATATGTCCCACTTCATTGACACATTATTAGTAACAGCATAGGTCAATGAATTTTTATTATCTGAGACCTGGAAGATGGAAAATAAAGGTTACATACCATCATGGAGAGCAAAGGAGAGGGACAGAAAAGATGCAACAAAGAACTGATTGCTCTGAAGACCACCTACTTCCAATACAAAATAAGCTAGTTTTAAATAAAAGGCAGCATTTGGAAAATAGGTGTTTACTTTTACATTTCTTTGCTACTGATTAAACACTGCAACTGTATACCTGCCAAAGAAGTTAAAAGCAAAACTTTTATCAACCTTTGGGGATAAATTTATGAGCTTGATTTGAAGCTTTATTATCTTGAGTGGATTTTTAAAATAAACTAGTCTTCATTATCATTAGAAACAAAAAAGTCAAAATTTGGGAGTTAAACTCTAAACATGACAATTCCAATTTATTTCCAGATTAAAGATATAACAAGAACAATTAAAATAGAAGTTTTCACTAAAGAATCTAAAGCTAACTGTTTCTTAGAATTCCTAAACATGGGTTAGTGTTTTAGTTAGCTATTGTGTGCTAGACTAATATAGTTAAGGCAAGTGGAAAACTTAGATTAATATATTTTTTATTACAACACACAAATATTCTACAAGTATACTGGGGCAACAATTAATACATTCAACTTTAACACTATGATATAGCTAACTAATCTTTCATTAGCTCTACTAATAACCCCTTTATCTTGAAGTATGGTTTCTCACTTATAGTTTGAAGATGAAGAAGTTTGGTACACTGACAAATTATCCTGTTGATAGGCATTTGATTCCCACAGGATTACAAAATCAAAGTCTGTGGTTGCTGAGATCTCACAATATGAACCCACACTTTTGTAATTTGCGCATACTTTCAGGGTACATTTGTGTCAACACCGCTGAGCCTCTCAGTGTTAGATGGCCTACTGAATTTTTTAGGTTTCATTCCCCGGTGGGAAGGTACGATTTCTGCTGCTTTCTTTATATTTTGCTCCTATTAATGAGGGTTTTCATTGTACTGAACACTGCAGACAGCTCTTTGTGACCCAGATTTTTCTCAGAATAAATTGTAAGACTCTCTAAATACATTTGTATTCCCCTTTCCTGGCTTTTCAGAGTAAAATTAGAGAATATTGAAGTATATATATTAATTCCACATTTGTGTACTGTTAAGATCACTATGGACACTTTACTACAGAGACCTAATGTTTCTTGATACTGCTGAATCAAGCAACACTCAAGAAACACTCAGTATGCACTTCAGTAGTGCTATGAGAAAGTATCTGTAAAAAAATATTATTTTGGCTTATTAAACATTCTGAAGATGGTAGTGACAGTCCTCAAAGAAAGTAACTTGCTGAACTGCAAAGGGCTAACCCTATCTTTCTTCATTAGGCATCATTTGACTTAAAAACAAGCTAAAAGGAAATACTGCAACGCAAATACAGTACTTCAATATAGGTGACTGGACTTCAGAGAATGTGTCATGCCCATGATGCCTGAATGGCCCATACAGGGCAAAGGAGGATGAACAGAGAATGGAATTATTGTATTGTAGATATAGAAAGTACAGTATTACAGGAAGAAAATGTAGAACTATAATCAACTTATCTCTTTCTTCAGCCCTTGGTTAAGCAAAACAACATCCTTTGAAACAGTCTTGTATATCAACTATTATGCAGTCACTATCTTATTTCAGTTGAATATAAAAATAGTTTTTAAATTTTCTGATGAACAACCACAGCCTATTCCAAATTCAAGACAAAGCACTAGCTTTCTATTTCTTTCACAACAGAAAACACTATCATTTTCATTAAATCTTGCTTTAAAAAAAAACCCCAAAAAAACAAAGCAATCTCTTCAGCTCAGTACTCCACTGACAAAGTCAAGGGCACAACTGCATTTCACTGAGCCGCAGCTCTACAGAGTATCAATATGCATAAGTTAAAATAAAAAAAAAGTTAAAATATCTGTTGAAAGAAAGCTGACCTGGGCTTTTCTCTAGCGCTTCTAAGTATAGTGTTTCGGCAGGTGAAGACACTGTCAGTTTGGAGATTATAAGGCAGTCCTTCCTTTGTGCACCAATGGAAAAGAACACCACCTTTTAGCACATTATTTTCTATCAGAAAAAAGTAAAGAAAGCAAACACTTTGTGCCAAAGATCTGAAGTTACTAAAGAAGCAAAATAGTAGTAATCTTGTTGATGGCATAAGCTTCTCTCTCATTGCTTAAAACTCTGCGTTCTAGCTGTATCAACTCCCCTAAAACCTTATTCAGCAGTGAAACATTTTAAAAGCATTTCTTGCATCTTGCCCTTCAGCAGAAGAAAATTAGCATTTTTACAGCATTTCTGCCTGTCAGCACTAAAACATTCTAATGGGTTTTGCAGCTGTGAGAGATAATTAAGAGATGGTCAGCAGATTCTTATGGCAGACTGCTGGAAGACAAGTGCCTGAGGGTGCTGAGGCAGGAGAAACCAGCTGATCTGACCAGTCTTTACACTCCAGAGAAAATTCAAACAGCAAATTTCACCTCCAATGAGCATGCCAAAACAAAAGCCCTTTGTGATCCATTGTCTCCGTGTGGCAAGGAACATTAAAATCCTTAACAAAAGTAGCAGCTTTCTTTAAGAACTCATTAAAGAGCAAAAGTATAGCTAATTGCAATTCAACTCTCAAAAGCTTTATCTAGCATACAGTTTTTAAGTCACAGATTTTTTTATGCTGTACCTACTGCATGCACTTTGAGAAAGTAAGCAAGAGCAAAACCAGAGAACCACAGTGTTTCACATTTCTACTTGGAGATGATGACAACAGTGTGTCTGACTTAAAGTGTTTCTTCAAAGGATGCTACCTATATATAGAAGGGGAGAACTGAGAGTCAGCAAGGACATCAGAAGCTAGTCAGTACATGCAATCTCTAGAAGAGTTTCAGGCTGAGGTGGTTGGTATAACAGAAATGCAATATCATGAGCTGCTGTTCCTCAGGGGAGCCACCAGCACTTGGACACTCAGTTTCAAGATCTGAATTAAGTCCAGGAATCCACGTAAGGGGCTAAAAGACCTTTCCCCTCAGCTAAAAGCATAACAGCACTCTTTCTCCATAGTGTCTCTTGGTTAAATATTAACCCTACATATTTCCCCTAAAATACATCACTTGGCCAGACCAAGAAGAGCCTGCCTTGCTGCTTCAGTACACCTTGTTAAAGTCTACTAATTGCAGTTAGATAAAAAAATAATCCTTCAGAGGTCTATAACAACAAATTTCAACTCTAATTAAACTGGGATCACATAAGCATATTCACTGTATTAACTATCTTATGACACAGTCTTCTAATAGTTACACCCAAACGTTTCTTAACTAATTAGACTTTTTTTTTCCCACTTAGCTATAGTAATACACAAAACTGTGGATTTGTTTGATAATTGCAGCACAATTGCCAACACAGATTTATCCTTGAGACACTCTCTGACTCCAAATATAGGCTCATGATACTTCATCTAGGCAGGGAATATGCATGAGTGTAGGAGGGAGGCTGAAAACATTCCAAGGAATGGAGTTTATGCCACTTTCTCAACAACTGTGGATAGAGTGAGACCACAAAAAAGCAGAAAAGCCCAAGGGAAGTGCAAGCACACTGTAAGAATCCAAAGACAAACCTAAATGACAAGGTAGGGAAAGACAGAAGAAAAGAACAGCCACAGATGTCTGCTGAGGGGAAGGAAAGGAGATGAAAACCTATAAAAATAAGAAAGCGATAAGGAAACACCTTTACTGCATGACAAAATCTTATCAGAGTTGTAATCCAAGAGAAAACTAAGTCCATGTGAGCAGTAACACCAACTACTTTATGTCAGAGTTTCTAAGTAGAGTATTGACAATTTAACACACCAGCATTCATTACTCAAAACACTCACACTCACACTGAAATGTCTTGAAATCTGCCTTGCATCTCAGACTTTGAGTTAATGAGAGGAATAGTATTCCCCATATTAATGCCTAACAGATTCTGTCCATGCAACACAGCCACAGTGCCTCTGTCCTTTTCCTACCATCAGGTGTGTATCACTCACAGCCATAAAAAATTAAAACCTCATCCATGTAAAGAGTATATCTGTAACTCACACTATCACACTGTTGACAGCTAGATGCTACATTGAAGGGTAAAGTACGAAAACATGAGGATCCTGAGGATCTGAGGTGAATTGAAATGAAGATCAGATATATATTACAAAGTTTCTACCACAAAAAGAAGCAGTGTGACCCAGTTATGTTGAATTTAAAATAAGAAATTTATCTAGCACTCCTGTTTATTATCTAGAATGCCATATATATCATTAACCAAGAGACACTACATCACTTAGTTTTCTCTGTTCACTACTGTACTATAATTGAAGATCTACAGGATATGCTAACCAAAAAGCTCAGACAATTGTCTTGTCTGTGTATTTGAAAAGCTCATGCTTAATCTCTAGACATGAACAGACAAGGACACCGTCAGAAGAGAAACTTCTTTTAACCTCCAATTTGAGTTATGCAAGTACTATTTTTCCCTTCCCACTTTTCTCCTTAGTTTGGAGAAAAAACAGCCGATTTTGGTTTTATTTAATAATTTTTTCTTCCCATTATATTGCTACACCCTCATCAGAAAGATACAAAGGTTGGCTTTAGTTTTACTTCTGTTCTTCTAAATATCTCCATTGCACTTTGATGCCACAGTACTACTGAACTAGATATGAAAAAAAAATTCCTACTAAGTATGTTTTCTTAACAGATTTTTTGTTTATATGTTCTTAACTCTGAGCTATCTATAAATTTTGTTTAGAAAGAGTCTTTCAAATATAGTAACACAAACCAGTTTGCCTCATAGCACATGCCTGATAATCACTCCAGGCAATATAGCTAAATGGTAGCTGGAGAAGCTCTGTACACCAGTCTGTCAGACAGTTTCCTTTCTAACAGAAATGAGGTGCACACAGTTCGGACAATGCTGCCCTTACTGCCCCTATCAACACATAAAGAAATCCAGATGCTTTTCTTGAGGTTAACATTGCTTTTTAAAATTCAAATCTGTATTTTTTCTTCCTACATTTTACAGTATGCATGCCACAGGGAACACCCTGAATATTCATCAGTTAGGAATCAGGAGCTGAGATTCATCAGTTAGGAATCAGGAGCTGAGATTCCCCAACATAACATAGCAAGTGCTGACTCAGTACCTGTTTAGTCACTGGAAAGAATCACAGTCTCTTTCCTTTGACTGCAACAGATTTAAGTCCTTGGTAAATACTATTGTCTTGATTTTCAGATTCTAAAATGTAACAGCTGAGGTGCTTAGAGTCTTGTACAAAGCAGCACAACAGTCACACAATTCCCGCACCAACTTGGGTTATGTCTATCCAACTCTTTTGAGTAGCAACCTATTCACTGTTTGACCATCTGTAAAACACTGCAAAATATCCTATCATCAACTTGACACAGTGTCACAAAAGATCAAGAAATATTGTACAAATAGCCATTGTCGTATACATTAGTCAGTAAGAATCACAGAATCACAGCTTGTAACCATGCACGTTTATACAAAACCTTTTTATAAGGTCTAAGTATCGCAAAAAAATACACAAGGATATTTTTTTTTTTAAATGAAAAAAAATACTGAATCATCAAATTATGTAGTTTGGAAAAGACCTTTAAGATCCTTGAGATCAACTGTTAATGTATGTTGCCTTTTTATTTTCTTCCACACAATCCTTGATCATCTTATAAGAACAATTTGTTCAACAGCAACATTAATTTGGACCGAATGATCATATATCAATATGAGTGGTAAAATGATTTTTACCTTCATTTCTTGGCCTATGCACCTTTCTAAAAGGCCTTGATTGTCTTGGTATGACTTGAGGTGGATTAGTTCACCGTTGCAGAAACGACTCAAGAACAAAAATATTATTTTTCCTCAAAGAAGCATGATTTCATGGTGTTAATAGTAACTTAACAACAGTCTTCTAAATGTGAGCTCTATTTCCCAGAATAGGAACAAAATTATATTCTGCGATGTCAACATTTACAGAATCCAACAACCCTTTAAATCTAATTAATGCCCTTCCTGCCCAAGAAGAGCAAACAAAACTACTTTGCAAAATGGTGAAGGAAAATTCAAGGTAAAACCTTTGGTCGGCAATAATTTGGAAACAGCACTGCGAATTCAGCAGATATAGTCAAGGTATGAACAGTAATAAAAATCCACCAATGAAAAGAATAAAGTACTCAAAGTATCCAGTCCCAAAAGACATTGCCAACACTCAAATTACAGAGGCAAGATTCTATGGAAATGTTCCAGGACACCTTAGGAGTGCTAAGATTTGACTGTTGTTGATTGCTTTTAGGTATCTATCTTTATTTCTGGTGTTTTGTGGTGTGTATTGTTTTGGGGTTTTTTTGTTGGGTTTTTTTTTGTTTTGTTTTTTGTGGTTTTTTTAAAGAGTAATTAAGTTTAGTTCACATAGAATTGCATCCAGATAAAATTGCATCTGTTAAAACTTATTGCATCTAAGCTAAAACTTGTGTGTCTGTGAAAACTGATGGGTAAATTGCTGGACAAGATGAAGAAAGTGATGAGATGTCTTTCCAAAATGGATAGAAATTACGTAGTTTGATATCATCATAGAAGCATAGAATGGTAGGGTTGGAAGGGTCCTTTTATATTTCTACTAAATGAATGTTTTAATTCTGATGCCTTAAGAGTAAAAAAATAACAACCCAGCAAACCAAAATAAAGCCAGAAACAAATAAAACCAATAAAAAAAGCCCCACTCTTCCAGATTTTAGAAAAAATTAACTGAGTTATTGGCAATTATCCTGTACAGAGAACTTACAAATACTCGTATTTTGCAAAGCTATTGGTAAAACTGCATTTTCCCCAATACTCAGAGAGTAGATCTCTGAAATGTATCCTTTTAGAGACCAATTCAAGTGGACTTGAGTAGATATTTTATAAATGTCAACAAAGAAAACTAAAATGACATTCTTTTCCTAACAGGCTTTTAAAGGAAATATTTTGAGAGATGGAATGAGATCATTTACCTATATACCTGCCAAATTGACAAAAGATATCAGATTATAATCTTTGGTCATACATATGAGTAACATATCTATTTCCAGAATTCCAAGCAGACCCAGAAAACCAGTAAGCATCCAAAGCCAACACTTTTAATGTGCCATTAAATATCTACCAGAAGTTTGGTCTGAGGCAAGACATATCCTCCCCCTCATATCAGAAGGCATACAAATTACTGATGGCTCTTAGAAGAGTCATCTCAAAGCTTAATATGTGAAGGAGTCAGATTTAAACATACCAAATTTTGATGCTGCCAGTCACGAAAACACTCTTTGAGCTGTATGATAATTCTGCGGTAGTCTTACTTGCAAAGAATGTGGTCATTAAAAAGAGAATAAATGACAAACAGAATTGGATGTGACAAACAGACAGATAAACAAAAGGGTGCAACAAGATGGAGGCAACCACATGGATCCTAAAGTTAGAAAAGAAGGAAACGAAGAGGAGCACCGGACCAGAGAGGCCCATGCAGCCCAGGACAAGAATGCAGGCTGTCCCCCTGCAACCAATGGTGGGCAATGGCGAGACCAACAATTGCCAGCAATTCCAAGAGGATGCCATTCCTGAGGGAGTGAGAGTTAGAGACCCCATATCAGAAGGGGTGAGTGTTTTGGACCCCAACCCGAAGGAAACAGAGAGAAGCTGCAGCCCTTGAGATGACTTTGTGTCAGAATGGCCTGTACAGGGCTGCCAAATGTATGAGGACCCTGCACTGGAGCAGGGTGGGCCATCAAGGAGCCCATCTGCTCTGAGATGGGAAAATCAGCAGTAGCCGTCAGGAAAGAACTGACTGAAACCTCTTTTCCATGCCCGCCTGCACTGCTCAGGGCAGGAGGAGATAAAGACACCAGAATCAGGGCTCTGAGCCCAGGAAGAGGGGAGAGGAGGGGTGAAGGGGGTATTAAAGGGTTGATCGTGCCTTTCATTATTTGCCCCACTCCTGTTGAATATTTCTGTTTG
This sequence comes from Urocolius indicus, assembly GCA_013401255.1. Taxonomy (NCBI): domain Eukaryota; kingdom Metazoa; phylum Chordata; class Aves; order Coliiformes; family Coliidae; genus Urocolius; species Urocolius indicus. The sequence continues at coordinate 131,211 of WBNH01006920.1, read as the reverse complement.
TTATGTTTCAGTCAGCAGTGGATTAAATTACATTTCCTTTTCTTTTTCAAGTAGTCGTCTGCTCTGCCTAGGACAGATGAGTGGAGAGTGAGCCCTCCCTGTCCTCAGGGAGTTTCAAAGACCCTTGTTACTTATGGCTGATTGTGTTTCTTTGTTCATATATAGGCCTAAACCAGGACAACTTCAATGCATTTTTTTTACTCTTGGTCAAGACAATTAGATGTGACTGAGTTGAATAAAGGAAGCAAAGGTCATAAACAAAGGTTAATCTGCCAAACACACAAGCGTACTTTGTATCTAAAGAATTACTCATAGACAATAACTAGAGAGACATGGACAAAGGAAGACCTTAGGAGAGACCACAGAGAGGTGCCTCTGGCTCCATCTATGTTTGAACACTTCACACAAGTATATCTTCGTGAAATATACAGACCATCTGAAAAAAAAATGATCCTAGCAAATGTCAACCAGCAAGTCTCCTCTATGACTTCCAACGTGGCCTTAACACAAAGAACCGCTGCTATCTGACTACGACCTCAGTGCTCTGACTGGGGAAGTGTGCTGCATGTGGCTGAAAAATATAGTCAGCATCAGCTCGCCCAGGCAGACAGTACCAACAGCTCTGGCATAACGCTTAGGTTTCAGTGGTCACCTTGACTGCTTTTTCTTAACTGTTTCACTGCCCTACTGCTCTGGAAGGCAGATCCAGTCATGTACTCAGCAGGCCACTAAAGAGAGTATCAAGCATGTTTCACTTATACTCCCTAAGGAGTGTCAAACCACACTAGTTGAGAGGACATTACAGTATCATCATAGGATTAGACACTGAACTCAACACATCTACTGTAAGCGGAGAAGATAATGAGTACCTTTTCTTTATACTGCCCTGAAGGTGGAGAGGCAATTAGAAGTAAATAGTGTCACTGGAACAGATGTTTGCTAGGATCTGATGCAAAGACAGCCCTGGCTGAATGAAAATGTCATCCTGAAATGAAGCACAAATGCAGACAGATTCTACTACAAATTTTAATAACTTTTAATGCCTTTCCCATGGAGGAAAGGAGGAACAATTTAATAGGGAGCTTTATTAAGCTGGATTGCTATTCTCATCAGGTAGAATAAAAACCTCTCTGAAATGTTGCAAATAAGTCTTGAAGATCACAAGACTGACCAGTAATTTTAGATTTAATAACCCTGTTTAGAGCAGGCTTACAATCTGATAAAGAAAATGACCTTGGGAATCTTATAAGTCCTGCTGAGGTGAACTAATTTTGTTTTTTTGAAACATGGAAAAAAAGAAGAGAGAGGATAAGGAAAAGAAATATATTTGATCACAGAGAAATCCCAGCAAACTACACAGGAGAAAGGCTATTCTATTGCATGAATTATTCCTTTATCCCACCTAACTTACTCAGGAATCTTAAAGTAATTGGAATTTGATTTCTGTTAAGGCTGGAACATTTTCTAAGATGTGAATTCACAAATGAAAGGAGAAATAGATACATACTTAAATATATAAATACCAAGAATACAAAATATGTCAATCTCTATATTTCATCCTAAATAATGCTTAGCGTGACAGGAAAAGATGCCTTAGAGAGACTCTAAAGCCCTCTGTCCTAAACTCCAGACGAAATCATTAGATTTAACTGAACAAGAATGGTTTGTGCATTTAGACAAAATGAGTTGAATTCCAGACCTCTTAAATACAATATAATTAATGATGCACTATCTATTGGCAGTAATGCAAATAGAATAAGATTAAAGAGATCATGAGTTTTGGCAGTCCTTTTCACATTTGTGAAGAGACTCTTTATAACTGAAAGCAAATGCCAAGCAAATAAATAACCCTTTTTTTTTTTTTTGTACCAGTGCAATAACAGATTAAAAAAATTTGTACACATAATGAGAAATTGTTGATACAATATGTTTCCACTGAAGTACATTTTAAAAAATGAAAAATAAAATGTAGGAAATGTTGCTACTCTGCAAGCTTGATGAATTACTGATTTCCATCCCTGGCTCAGGATGTTAAATGCCTTTGCAGGAAGTCCACCAGCTCTTTGCAGTGTTCAGCCACAGAATCTTCAATCGCAATGGTATTCCTTCTTTTAATGCAAAAATAAAAGTGATTGCAAATAGGGATCATATTAAAAATTAAGTGGTTTTATAGCTCATTCTCTCCATCATCCCAAAATAAAAGGACAACAGTCATCACCGAATCATAGACTCCTTTAAGTTGGAAAAGACCTTCAACAGCATTGAGTCTAACCATTAACTCAGCAGTTGCCACATCCACCACTGAAACATGTTCCTCAACAGCGCATCTACACATATTTTAAATACTTTCAGTGACAGTGATCCAATCACTTCCCAGGGCAGCCCATTCGAATTCTTGATAACCCTTTCAGTGAAGACATTTTTCCTAATATCCAACCTAAACCTCCATTGGCACAATTTAGAATCATAGATTGGTAGGATGGGAAGGGACATTTAGAGATCACATAGTCATTTAGTCAGCTCTTGATCCACCTCACCATCCACTCATCCAAGCCATTGCCTGAGCTTTCTGATGAGGATGTTATGGGAGAGTGTCAAAAGCCTTACTGAAGTCAAGGTAGATGACATCAGCTGCTCTCCTCTCCTCTAGCCAACTGGTTATGCACTCATTCCCGTTGGTGAATCGATGTTGACTCCCCCCGATAACCACCTTTTCCTTCATATGTTTAGTGATGACATTCAGTATGAGTTGTTCCATCACCTTTCCAGGGATGGAGGTGAGGCTGACTAGCTTGTAGTTTCGTCCTTCCTGCCCTTTCTGAAGACTGGAGTGACAGTCCCATTTTCTTGATCCCATCTCTTATCACTTGGCCTTGTTGAACCTCATACAATTGGCCTCAGCCCATCAAGCCAGCTCCTCTGGATCCCAGGTCCCTCTGAAGAAACTTTCTGCCCTCAAGCAGACCAATACTCCTGCCTAACTTGGTGCTGTCTGCAAACTTACTGAGGGTACACTCAATTCCCTTGTCCATCATGTTGACAGAAGGCACTTTTATGCCAAGTGACATAAGTGTTTTGTAAGTAGAAACATTCAGTTGCTCTTTAACAGATTTGTTTTCAAAAATCTGAGCATCTTGTCTGTTTAGACATTTAATTATTATGCTTGTCATAGTTTGTTTATTAAATAGTAATCAGTCAATGTAAACCTTGCTATGTTCAGAACCCACGCAGTGCAGAGAAAATCTCCCCCACAATCAGCCAGGGGCAAAGCACTTCCAAGGTAAACCAATGTGCTGCTTTATGCTTAACAGTGATGCCAAACCGTACTTGGTGAAATAGCAAAGAGGAGTTGAAGGAAAGATTTATAAAGCAAGATAAAAAAAGAATTGTGGGCCCTCTCTCAAAATCCAAGAATAAAGAAACATCTAATGAAGTTGAATGCAACATATGTAAGTGATAAATTTAAATATTAAAGCTGATCAATATATATAATCACTGCATACAGCTAGATTTAATCTCTGGAATTCAGTGTTGCAGGGTACTGTGGAGATTCAAAGCTTAGCATTTCAACAGAAAGATTCACATCCCCTGTAGAATATCAAAATTAGCAAGGACACATACTCTTACCCAGAACAATCCACACAATTTCCAAAGCATATGCAAACACTGCCTAAGTATCACCATGCACTTGCTATAGGGCAGAATTGGTCAAAAACTCCCTACAGTCACCAAGTGAACTAAATAGCTTTGTCACTCATGTTGTACAAAAACGCAAATTCCTCCAGTACAAATCTGCAAACACAAAAGAAGGCGAGTCCTCATCATACATTACTCCGAGGATGAGACATGATCAAAATAGCAAAATTGTGCCCCTCAAACAGAATGCAAGACAGAATCCACCTTAAACACCCATGCAAAACAAGAAAGTCCTCCAACTTTCATCAGAAAAAGGCAAAAATTACAAGAAAAGCACAAAATCCACTTCAGTGTGACAACAGTTTTAGCATACATGAGAAGCATGGAAAGTAGCTACTAAGACTTCCTTTTCTAACTTGCTGTTCTTCAGCCCCTTACAAAAGACAAGGCCAAACTCACAGCCAGAGGCAGGAGCTATGCCTGCTGCTACTACTGCTTCAATGGACATTGGAAAAGTCAGTGAAAAGAGAATAATTAAGTCCATGTGCAAGCTCTGTAGGAACTCCAGCATGACTATCAGCAGCAACAAGCAGACGAAGAGGCATATTGAACAGCTGAAGTTACCAGTAATAAATAAAAATGACCTTGGTTCAAACATTGGATAATAGCTATAATTTCTTCTATTTCTCAGATTGCTATTTTTAGACCAACCAGTTTAAACAAAGACAAGTCTTGACCAACATTATGTCAGAGGCAAGCCGAGATTTTTTAATAAATCAGCGATTAGAAAGCACTGTTTTCAAATTACAATAATCTAATTTATAGATGCAGTGTCTAATGGACCCATAGCAAGACAGGCAAAATTGCCAGACTGCTAAGCACATCCCTCCAACCAGTCTCATCCATCAGGGCCGCCTAACAATATTAATGTAGATATCTCAAGAGAATTATTTGTATCTCAGTCCAAGCATAAACTGAAAAAAATTAAATTTTTGCAGCCATTACTGCTTTATTTATTCCTTAAATGTCAATCAGTTGTCATTCTTCTTAATGGGAAGGGTCAAAAGCCATTTCTATTTTTTAAGTCCACCATTCTACAACAAAATTTTGTAGAACAAAGCCAAGAGTGTATAGCACCTTCTGAAGTGAGAAGCTGCCTCTTAGCAAATCTGGTCCAGTTGTAAAAAGCAAAATAAAAAGTAGGCAGCCAGTCTCTCCACATATAATTCACAGTATAAAATTGATATGAGACAGTGTAAATAAGTACAAACAGCATTATTTCATCTAAACCAATACAGTTTTTCAGTCAGTAGAATTCAGATTCTAAATTCAATTTTGAAGGCAGAATTTCTCTGCCTGATGTTACCAACCCTCTCCCATCTCCCCTCAGCTCTTTATCTGAATTGTAATGTATGTATCAGTAGAAGACACAGTAATTTTTACAGCAGTGCTTGGTAATTAATCTGTTAAGTACATTTATTTGCCTTCAATTATTAGGATGGGGTGTGAATTATTTTAAATTACCTAATTGTATTTTTTGATTGCAATATATCAAGCAGGCAAAAAAAAAATTATATTTCTGTAATGACATGTCAAAACACAAAAAAAAATTTAAAAATCAGTCATTTCTTAGTTAAACCGCAGTCAAATTCCTCTGGAATACTCTACTCAGTATTATTCAATACCAAGTTCCTCTGTGTAACAAACAAATGGGAAATGCTTTGCAACTGGTGAAGATATGCAAGAAAGCCTGCATTTCCACTTCCTTGACTTGTTTTTGGTACAAAGCCTCCAAGATATATAAATACAACAGTAAAGAGGAAGGCTTGTTTAGCAACATATGAAATAGGTATTCCTTATGCAACATGAGTTTAAGGAATGATTAATAGAAGAGAAACCTCATGGTCAGTTACAACGTGCAGATAAAAAGCCTGCATTTGTATTCGTGAGCAACAATACAATCACAACAAGAAAAAAACATGTAGGCTTTATTGGAAAATAATGCTTACAACATACCACAATGATTTCTCTCTCAGGCTAGAAAAAGCTCTAGACTTCTAAAGCTATCTTCCTTTTTCTTTCTCCTTTTCTCTCATTTGAAAATCCTCACTTGCTATTTTTTTGGCACAAGCATTAAAAATTTCTAGGCAAAGAATTATTTGGGATCACAGCTCTATTACAGACATATTTCCTTTAAAATAAAAAGACAGAAGTGAAACTGATTTTAAGAAGATGAAAGCCTTTAACAAACCATCAGTGTTCTTCTCAAATGAATACCAAGCTTCTTCACAAAATTGATCAATTAAAAATAAAAAAAAGAATTCTAGGATCATACCTGTAAATTCGCATTAGACAATCATTTCATCTAAACAAAACACCAAAACCCAAACCACAAAACCCCCATATATTTATTTCTATTGCATCTCAGCACCTGCTGCAAATGTAACTGCCTGTTCCTGTATTTCAGTAAAGGTACTCACATAGTACAAATACAAGAATTCAGTAATTCTTGTCTTACTTATTGAAAGTGCTTACCTCAAGTACTAAATATATGTCACAGGCAACAATTGATCTTATAGCACTTTAGTTAAGTCTGCAATACATTTAACATATAAAGGAGCACAGTTTCATCATGTGGAGCAGGATTCAATGTTAGCAGGTAGAAGCTGCCAGCACTTAGATACTGTTATTAGAAATGTTTTAGGCAGTTTATATACGCAGTATTGATGTGCCTTCTGGTTCAGGCATCAGCAGCTAGATCACGCACTTCAATCACTCTGTGAAAGGCATCTTAAAATAGAGCTGGGGTCTGAGATCACTTTTATCACTGTAAATGCAGAACAGGTTCATTGACTTTTATGTTTAAAGTCAATCTGCTGAATTTACTTCCAGGCTCCTCTAATATAGTCTCGGAGACACAAGAGTTACCAACTAACAAAAAAAATTGACCATTTGTTAGAAGGTCAGATTGGTGTAACTCATACAAAGAGACACAGAAATGAATCTCTTACACATGGAAAAGATAATGTCCCTGTTTTCCACAGCACTGTACATTGCTCACACCCTGATGTTTTTTTTCCTATTGGAACAATACAAAGTGAAGAATAAATTCTTCCTTAGCTAGGCCTATGCAACTACTCAGAACAAAATGGGAGCCATCTGTTGATACAACTAAGAGGAAAACATGGTGCAGTAGTTATTGCATGTGTTGAAGTCATGTGCAGCACATTGAATTAAATGAGCACAAAGACTTCCCCTCATCTGACCTAGTTCTGTCAAAACTCGAACATGGAGGTGGTGGGTGTAGAGGTGACACATGCAGTATCTTTTAAAATTTTGGAAGGCAGCAACTCACAGTGAAGAATTCCTAAAATGCTGATGAGAAAAGGAAAGCTTGCTGAACTCTAGAAAATGGCGGCAAAATATTAGAAGGCTGCTCAGAACTGTAGGTGTACAAGACAATGAACAGATTAGGACCAAGCCATTTTACAAAAACAAAAAACAGGTACCTGTTACAAAAACAGGTTTCAGGACAAAGCTACTTGGTACTGCAGCTATGTTCTATTTGAAAGGAGCTACAAATTTAAGGAACCTCTATCCCCATCCCTTTTTTTCTTCTTCCTGTTTTTTTAAGCTGCATATAAAAATATTGTAAAACCTCAGCATAATTGCAATAACATAATCCAATTTGCTGAACTGTGAATTGCCTCTGACTGCGCTGTCACAGGTGTGGCATAGAAAGGCACTGTCCCCAAAGAGTTTTCACACAAAATCAACAAAGAATAGCAGAAATAAGGAGAAGCTGCTCAAAGAAACACCAATTTTTAACAAGATTATTAAAAAAAAAAAAAAAGAAAATTAGCTCTAATTCACTGTATACCTAGCCATTGGTAGCTGAGTAGATTCTGTACAAACAGTGAAACAGGTGGCCCAGGAAGGCTTTGGAGTCTACCATGGGAGCTATGCAAAGCCTGACTGTACACATCCTGGAGCAATTTGCTGTAGTTGACCTTGTTCTGAGCAAGGGAATGGACCAGAGGATGCCCAGAAGCCTCTTCCCACTCCAGCAATTCCCCGCTCAAATTACAATGGATTTCTCAGAATTTATTTAAGGATGACTGTTTTTCCACAAAATGAATCAAAGAGAGTGCTCTACATAGAAGTTAAAGACTCGAAAAAAAAGTAGAATACAATTGTGAATGAAGTCTAAAAATGTTTGTTGAAACTGCTTTACTGGTGGGCAGAAGAGGACATGTGGCAATACTGTCAAAGAAAAGCACTGGTCATCACTGAAGAACAGGTTCATGAAGAACATGACAGTGAGGAGAGAAAAAGTGAAATTCAGTCTGGAAATTAAACGTGTCTAAAATCTAAAGTTAGAGTATGAAGTCAGAAGTGACAGGTGTCTGAAGCAAATCTTAATCCAACATACTCAATGCCTCAGTCCTTCTGACAGCATCCCTAAATTTTCTTCACAGTTCCTAGGAAAGCCACTGTGCCAATTAGGGGAGTGCAACAAAGAGGAATATATATAATACTCCTCTATATAAAAGGGACAGTAGTCTTAAGTCAAAAGTGTTAAGTGATCTTCTTGGAGAAAGAAAAAAAAAAGGATGAAAGATAGACATGACAGAATTTTGAACTATGTGAAACACCTCACTCATTTACTGAAATTTAATAGGCATTGACCCAGGCTTCCAAAATAATCGAACTAACACAAGAGCCTTGCTCCAAACACATCACCAAAAAAACCCTTCAAAAATATATACTTTATTTTGTCAAATCAATCTATAAAACCAGAAATACAAAACAAGAAACCACTTCGTCTGTTACCTACCACTCCCAATTACATAACTACAGTACTACTGTAATTACTTCATGCCATTATATAATATAGATAGGTTTTTGTCCACCCCAAAAAATAAGTTTTTTTTGTTACCTCTTACCGACAGTTATTTTGACAGTTCTTTTCTGAGAGTCCATCCTCATCTTCTCCCATAATATCCACTGCCGAAAATATCAGTGCAACCAGAATTGCAAAGCAGCATACCAGTGCAAAGATCACAATGCATCTTTGCTGGGACTGAAAAAGATTAAGATTAGAAAAGTTTTAATGGTGTGAGCACATTCCAGTCAATGACTTGAGACTCTAAAACTTTTACATAAGATCTAAAATTCTTTGAAGCTCTCAAATGCCATAGCTGTCAACATGAAACACACTTCAGGATGAAAACATTCGCAAAACAGTCCTTCAGGTATCACCTTGAGATGTATTTTAAATCTCTCATACCTTGTTAAATAATTCATGTCACAAATAATAATAAGAATTCAGACTGCTTTCTGTTTGTATCATAAGGAAAGTATTATGTACTAAAATAATAATTCTTACATTAAACATGTATTTTCTGATTGTGCCTCACAGGTAAAGTACACACTTAGGATGCCATTCAAAAGTCTTGAGAGTTTTGTTGTGTTTGGCTGAAATAAATCAAGCTATTGCAAGAAGACTGAATAGAAAGTCTTTTTTATTGCTAGACAAAGTAACTGACATTGTTGCCGTGATTGTTAAAGCAACTGAAACACTTTGGCATGTCCTTGCCACACAGTACTTGTAACATAAGGAAAGCAAATTCATAGTTATATGGGATTGAAGCAAACAAAGGGAGACACTTGGTCTCAGTATGATAGCCAATGGCCTGTGCACCTCAGATTAAATATCAAAACATGGTATAAAACTACATTATTCTACAATATGAAATCCTGCCGTACTAAGTCAGAATAAATGTACACAGCCCTGGATAAACATGAAACCTCCTAAACACAACCTCCTGACATGCAATTTACATAGCTGCAGAAATGTAAAGTGTGTTTTATTCTGAAACCAACTGTTCAAACAAATACATGTATTTTGCCATTGAAGAAAACTTGCAGAAACCCACACACAAAAACCATAAAAGCCTAACTTCTGTTACACAGAATCACAGAATCTTAAGGGTTGGAAGGGACCTCGAAAGATTATCTAGTGCAACCCCCCTGCCAGAGCAGGGCCTCCTAGAGTAGGTCACACAGGAACTCATCCAGGTGGGTTTTGGATGTCCCAGAGAAGGAGACTCAACAACCCATCTGGGCAGCCTGTTCCAGTGCTCCATCACCCTCATAGTGAAGAAATTCTTCCTTGTATTTCTTTAGAACCTCTTATGTCCTGGCTTGTACTCATTGCCCCTTGTCCTATCATTGGACATCATTGTGAACAGCCTGGCTCCATCCTCCTGACACCCAGCCTTTACATATTTGTAAACAATTATGAGGTCACCCCTCAATCTCCTCTTCTTCAAGCTCAGGAGCACCAGCTCCCTCAGCCTTTCATTATCATAGTTATTTTCCTGATTTTCATTATTGCCCTGTAATAAGATGCCATATAAAGAAAAAATAAAAAGCTTTATAAAGGAATGGGAAATTAGAAAAGTACAGGGGAAAGCAGGAAAAGTGTAAGGGAAGGAAGTAACATCATACTTGCATCTGAAAACCTACTTCATCGTATTTCCATTGTTCCTGACATCTTGTTATAAGAGATAATAAGCTTCAGAGTAATAAGAACATTTTCCAATATGCATAAAAGCCTGGGTTTTTTCTTTTAAATATGCTACCAAAATCTCCAAAATATTGCACAAACCAGACAAAACCAGCTCATGCATTTAAAAAACCCCACAATATAAGCATTTTATTTCAATCTATAAAAATCTACAGCACAGCAAATTTGTTCAAACAAAGATAAACAACTTTTCTGTAATTTAGTGATAAATATATCCTACCTATAAGTAACACTGAATATGATGCTTAGGTTATACGCATATTTTAAACATCACGTGTATTACGCAATTGCATACCTTTCAAATATACGTTTAAATCTATGTTTCCTAATATATTAGCTAAAGTCTTATAAGACTGTAGCACAAGCAAACCTTCTTCAACCATTTAAAATTCTTACTCCTGAAATAAACAAAATTTTGATCTTTTTTATTTCTGCTGCTTTGTATGATCATGGCAATGTCTGAAAAGAATTAGAAATTACTGAACTGGGTGTCCAGATCTAAGGTTGCATTCAGACACATGGTAGGACTTTTGAGAAAGATGTTAAAACCTTGCCTCACTTCCTCATGCTACTGGCAAGAAAAACTAAGAACTGACAAAGAGTCATTTATGTCCGGGACACTGCTTTATGCCACGTCCTCATCCGTACGGCTCACACTCTTGCTAAGATGACCTTTGTCTTATGCCAGGTTTTTACAGTTCTGTATTTGCAGAAACTGTTTGATGCAGCTTCTTCCAAGCACTGTGCATATCACCATGGCAGTAAGACAGCAAAGCTACTCTCATAACAGGAAGTCAAATAAAGCCAAGGCTAGTTCTCTAGTCCCTAAAAGCAGGCAATGTGACCCAGCACAGCTTGCAACAATAGCATTCTTTTTCTTCCCAAACCAGGAGAACTGCATGGTTCTACTCACTGGAAACAGTCCCAAGTCCATATTTTGAGCAAATTTGTATCAACAAGCATCCTAGCTACCACACAGCATAAATGGCTTCATGCCATTGCTCCAGGGAATAACTCTTCTTGCTGCATTACCATGCAAGCAGACAAACAATTACAGACAGTTGCAAGATCACTGGACCAGCAAGGGACCATGGTAGGCTTCAAGGCTGCACCAGCACACATGGATGTAATGAGATGTTTCTTTAAAAGGAGTCCACTTTAAAAGGAGATCTCAATTACACAGCATAAATGTGGTAACAGCCTGAAAACCCTTTTGACCAGCTTAAAATGTAGCTTAAAACACACTAAAAGCTACTTAAAATCTACATTGTATCAAAAGTATATGTTATTACAAGGAGGCGGGGAGAAGATAAAAAAACAAAACAATCAACAAAAACCAGCAGGGACAAGTTCCTTCAATACCAAGAAATTATATGGTAGCAATTTTTAGATGGTTATGTTCAAGGAATATGGAAAGAAGACACCAAAATACTTTTGAATGGATCTTCTTAATCTAGCCTTAATTCCTATTCCATATAAATGTGAGAAACATATTCAAGGCTTTTTGACTTCTATGTTGTAGCTGAAATTTGTATAATGTTTAAGTCCTTGTTCTTCTAGTTCTGCATGTGTAAAGAATGTCATGCTCTGCAGTTAGATTGACTGGTTCTTACTCACTATGAGCAGCACAAAGTTAGCAATGTTAGTAAGACTACTTCTATTCTACCAGCACTACACAAATCTAATTTACTGCTCTTATTTACACAGATCCTTTATAAAATGTATTTGTCTTGGATAATTATAATGGATTAGTTATTTCATTTGTTCAAGCTAGTACCAGCTTGAAAGCATTGTTACAACTAGTATGGAGAACCTTTTAAACTCAAAAGAACCGTCTTATCAAACTCTGGCAATATTTTGTTTTCTCCCAACTTCCAAAGTTTCAGTCACAGGTTTAAAGGTCAGGTAAAGAACATTTAAACAAAAATACAGTTAGTAAGGATGAATTTGAATGGTTTTGCTGTTATCTTGAAATTAATCCTGCTGAGAGATTTTTTTTTTATTGCTTTTAAATCTATGTTATATTAAAAATGAATATTTTAACATTGCTTAGATTCAAATTGATGTTTATATTAGAAAACAAAGAATTGAACATAGCTACTGGCACCAAACAAGTCTTCAGAGCCTTTCTTTTGACAATGATAATAAATCTTAATTTTCACACACTATGAACATACTGTGGGCAATTTTCTAATAGGCTTTTCTAATTAAAATACATTAGAATACACTATGTCACTGTCCTATTATATCATTCGTATGTGCCGACGGGGGTGTGTGTGTGTGTGTGTGTGTGTGTGTGTGTGTGTGTATGTGTGTGTTCGAATTCCAGGAGGCTTCTTGAAACAATCCAAAACAGAAGAGCTCATGCCACCAGTTACAAGCAATCAGTTAGATTTGCTCTTCAGGCTTGAGATGGTGGGCTTTGGGCAGACTGTTGCTTGATCCTATGTTATTGCATATCCCCTTAGCAACATGAACCCTCACAGCTTATCAGACATAGCTCCCCGTTGCTTCAGTAAATGCCTAAAACTCCTTTGTGTTTAAACTTCCAGTCTTCCACATTTAATTATGGAACACAGAGTCATGAGGGATCTCTAAAGCTTAAGTAATCTACCTATCCATATACATGGTTAATTTATGTAAATTCTACTTCTAACAGATATTTGTCTAACTTTGTCTAATTTGTCCCTAAAAATCTCCCATTGAAAGAGATTCTACAGTTTCTTCAGGTAACACATCCCATCTGCTAGTACCTTACCGATGCCTAACTTAAGTCTCTTAATTCTACTATACATATATTTTTCCTTCCTAAAGTTGCTGAAAATGGAGAATAGATTCTTTCCTGCTGCAGTCTCTCACATATTTGAAGACTGCTAGAGATCCTAAGAGGCCTGGACCCAGAGCATCTACTAGCTTGACTGGATCTGTCAGGGGACAACAATGATGTCACTCTTAACAGCGTGGAGATATCCCTAAGCTCAGAAATTCTGTTGCATAAGAGAGAGGTGTCTTCAGAGACTATTGAAGATTTGGAAAGAAATCCTTGCAGGAATGAGGACAATGCTGCTATCTTCCATTTTATAAGAGAAGAAAGGTTCTTTCACCTTAAACAAAGGCTACATTAAAACAAATCCACTCAAACACTGCTTTTACTAGAACAATGCATGCTACTTTTCATGTTGTTATTCTGCTAAGGTAGAGAGTGGGAAAAGGAACAAACACCACACAATGGGTAGGCAGTATAGTACTATTCAGACTAGACTTTAATCTGAGAAGCACCCTATCTGTTTTATTATACAGAAAAAGGATAGTCTGCACCTGTTAAGTTTGCATCAGAGCCTGTGATAATGAAGCAGACTTGAAAATGAGAACAAGAAAAAAGACTCCATCTTTACCCTCATTGCTCAAAAGCTGTTCAGAACACTTCAGTGGCCCATAAAGTTTTCAGTTTTTTTCATAAATAGGCATCTTTGTTACACAATAAGTTCAATTAGTAATTTACTTTCCTCTCATCTTTCTCTCCCCAGACAGAAGCCATGAAATTGCAATGTTGCAAACAGTAAGAAAACTAAGCACACAGTAACAAAACATGCCATGGCTTTCAACCAGGACTTCATTTTTATACCTATTTAAGGAATGAATGAGGTAATATTTAAGTAGCATACTAATACAGAGCTCATACCTACTTGTCAGAACCACAGAAGCTTTAAGAGGTATATCTTCACATCTTAATCATAGCAATAGTCTGTACTTTCCTGAAACATGTCTGACTAGCATGAGAACAAAAGTATTCATCTTCAACACCAGTAATCTGTTGAACAGCTCTTAAAATTCTGCTTACAGAAGGAGTTTTCTGGCATGCTACAGTACATTTGCCAAAGATAGCAAGGAACTAGACTTCAAGAATTAGCAATCATTCTTGGATTAACTTTGGTTCTCAATATCATTATGTGTGTTATTAGAGAAAAACATTCCTTTGAAGACAAAAATTCCACTTAAACTTCAGGAAAAACTTCTTTCCTGTGAGGATGAAGGAACACTGGCACTGGCTGCCCAGGGTGGGTGTGGAGTCTACTCCTTTGGAGGTTTTTAAACCTGCCTGAATGTGTTCCTGCAGGTGGACTTGCTTTAGCAGGGGGTTGGAAGAGATGATCTTTAGAGGTCCTACAAACACTATCATTCCATGATTCTAAAGACTCTTTTTTTTTTTCATTAATCTGGAATCTAGATACAATGCTAATCTTCACTGCAGCCTTAAATCTCCCAGTTATTATGATTAATACCAATTAACACTTAGGTCCCTTCTAAACAAAACCAGGAAGGAACTTATCTAAGACTGCTAAGTTAAATATTTTTAAATTGTCTGGATCTAGTGAGCTTCATCCTTGGATATTTAAGGTGCTGGCTGAGGCTAACAGAGAACTTTTAGCACATAGCTCTTAAAACTCACAAGCATCAGTTAAATATCAGAAGACTAAAAAAAGCAAAAATGTTACTCATATTTAAGAAAAAAATAGTAGGTAGGCAAAAGAACTTGGGAAATAATAGTTTAACTTCCATCTGTAGAAAAGTACTTGAAGCAGTAAGCTATTGTATATAAACACTTAGGAGATAAGTTTTGTCAAGAAGAAGTCACATCAGTCAATTTTGATTTCTATCATTCCTAGTCATGAGCCTTGTTATCTTTCTGGAGAAGCTGAAAATAACATGTTTTGATCTTTAATAAAAACTTTCTTACCAACTGCAGTGTTCAGATTATTATAGGAGAAGTATGAAGCGGGTGAAATATCGTGCTCATTTTAAAAACATGACACCATTTTAGAAAAGATTTGGAAGATTCTGCTGCTTATCCGTTTTGTTCATCTCTTCATTAACAATTTAAATTATAGACTAGAAATTAAATGTGCTTTTGAAGTTTTCAATGAAAACCCAAGAAGCAAAAATTGAAAGCATGCTGGAAGACTAGACAAAATTTCAAAATGTTATTGACAATTTAGGGGGTGTGTTGAGAAAACAGTTTCAAATTCAATTAAGGAAAAGAGTTACCAGCAGGTAGGAAGCGACCAGTTACACAGATGCAGGAACTAAGAAACCATTAGGAAAAATGACAATCAAAATGATTAAGAGGCTGGAGCAGATGCTTTCGGAAGACAGGCCAAAAAGGGGTAGGAGTCCATAGTTTGGAAAGGGGAAGAAATGTGACCAAGGACTACAAAATCATCTCAGGAGCACCAGGTATAGCAAATGCAAATCCAAGCAGCACAATATGAGAGGAGTTAAGTTTCAAAAAGACAAAGTACTTTTTTACAAACTGTATATTAAGTGCCTAGAACTTGTTGCCTTGTGAGGCTGTGAGAGTAAACAATAGATTTAAAAAGAGATTAGCTAAAGTCTTCAAAAACATGTCCAGAGCAGATTCTGGACAAAACAGGCAGATATGTGCCCTCTGATAGAGATGATGTGTGATAAGCTGTTGCCACTGTTAGACACAGGGTTAAATATGCCATGAGTCTGCACTGTAGAATATATTTTCTACACTCTCAAATTGTTTCCTTTTTCCACTGAAGTTATACGACTTACAGCAGAGTACAACCTGAGCATTAATCTATCATGTCACAACATAAAGTTGGCTTATGTCTCTACATCCTCATATAATGTTTACATGGCATACAAGGCAAAAATAATCTTTACCCTCCCTATACTTCAAGTTAGCAAGACTGCATGGAGACAGACAGTTTAGAGAACATAAATATTTAGTCCTATAGTTACCCACAGAAATAAGATAGACAAGAGTTAATTCTCCAGACAACATTCTTTAATTTCAGTGTTTTCCAAGCAAACAAGGCATATGAAGTCACACTGTCTGCCCAGCTTCTTTTAAATCAGTATTTGAAAGAAAGACTTACAGAAATGTAGTTACCTCAGACATTTTACAGAATCTATCATGTGGGTGTACTTGGCTGAAAGACCCAAATTAGTGCCTCTACTGAGGGAAGGATAGTCCAAAGATTCACCTTCCAGCATACATATAGCTCATGGAGACAGTGATGGGATGAATTACTGCTCTGGTGATATACAGGGGGTTGCAGGCTCTTAGCTTGCAGCCACAGTGAAGTAGCTGCATTGGTTCCACCGCTCACGGAACAAATGCTTCATCCAACATGTCAGGCATATAACACATGAACAAACACGTTACTATAAATAGAAAAACAATAAAGTACTTTGGAAGAAATCCAAGGCTTAGGGGATATGTATCTGAACACCACCTCCACACAAAGTGCTATATTACAGAAAGTTATCAACATTCACAATATGAGCTCTGTAAGAAAAAAAGAGTTTCTAGCACACAACCAACTAACCTCTAATGCATTTTGTTGACCAGAATTGGCACAGCAGTAGTGAAAAGCCTGAATACATTTGGGTGTTCATGTGCCATTTTCCAAAAATTGGGCCCTGGCTTCTCAACATGATGCATCAACCCAGTCTTCAGCATAATGCAAGCCGTATTATAGTATGACAATGCAAAAAAAAAAAAAAAAAAAAGCCTTTGTCTACCCTAAAAATAAGCCTACTCAAATCCTGTGTCTCCTGCAAAGAAAGGGAAAAAACCCCAAAGTATTGAACAATCTGAACCTGGCCTGAACAACTAATTCAGAACACTATTAATATCACATTAGTAAAAACTGCCTTAAATAGGTTTCCTATATCCTGGTATCTGTTTACATATCTTTAAATCTGAACCCACAGTTAGCATTAGACCCATTACTCCACCAAGAATATTGAAAGTAAGAATTACTGGGCTAGAGAAAGGCTTTACTGATCACTTTTGGGATCAGCACTTCACTCTGTAATAAAAAGACTAAGTACCTTTATAAAATGAAACCAAAAAAAACCAAAAAAACCCCAAAAAAAAAAACCAAACACCCCAAAAACAAGCCAAAACAAACAAAACCCCACCAAACTCAGACCTCAGAGATGGTGGAAACAGTATTGCATTAACATTTTGGGGTGATCTAAGAAAGGAAAATAATCTCTGAGCAAACAAATGTTTAAATGTCTAATACTTCCCATCAAGAATTGGGTCCTAAAAAGCAGCATTTTGAGAAAGAAAGGAATGTATAAATATATCAAGATTAAAGTTATGTATTGCAGAACAGTCCAATTAAACATAGTTATAATCATCAGAGGGCAACTGTCTGGAAGAATCTAGCAGATGACAGAAAGACTGGCCTATACTCTACAAGTCCAGGTATCAGCAGGTGCTGTGGTACTCCAACTGCTAGCAGAAAATGCTCTTTGCAATTTCACACCCTTTATGTGTCACTCTGGAGTCTACTACATAGTAGGAGAAGTAGTAAGAAAGCTCCAAGTAGCAGTGCTACTTCGCTCCACACATATTTTAAAGTTAATGTTGATAGTCTTAACTCCTAATGGAAAACTATTCTGAAATATCAGAACCACTACAAAGCAGAATCTTCTGTGGACACAGAAAAAGAAACTGCAGTAACAGGATATAATGTTTCTGCATCTAGCCAGCAATCATCTAGTTTTCATAATCAACAGAAAAATACAGTAATATGCATTACTACTATCTTTTCCACACTTTGTTTGCATTCACATAATTCCATTTTCCTACTAACCAAGACTCATCAATTTCTTAAATCTCTTCTGGAATGAACTGTTCATTGTAAAATCATCATTTTTTATCTAAAGATTAATTGTGTTTCTACTAAAGTGAAAGGGAATATTTTAAATTATAAAGGGAAAAATTACAACTTTTCTTCTTAGTTGCTGGTAAAATATGTTCAAAGATTCATTTTTTAAAATGTTATGATAAAATGACAATCATTCCACATTTGAAGTACTTGAAGTTCTGCATTTAACAGGTCTAACATGTATTTCAGGTTTTATTTCCATTTGGTTTCCTTGGAACACAAAAATGAGCTGCAGCACTGAAGTGTCAGTTCAGCTACAATGACTCCAGAGTGGTTCCATCTCACTTAACTACATCAGTCTAATGCACGTTACCCTGGTAGCACTTCCAACTCAAACTAGGCAGGACTGCCGTAACCAAAGTTGCTAAATTATAACATCAATCCTGTTATGCTATTAAGTCATATTCCATCCTAAGGACAATCTGTTTGATGGTAACATGCAGCAATTTGGAACACTTTAACAATCTGGATCCAGGACAAGAAGCATTTGGGGACAGGAGAGGTTCTGTTCTGGCTAACTATGGTATTTAGAGATGCAACATCAAATAATTTGAGGCTGCCTGACAGGGAATCAGCAAAATGCTTGACAGTTATTTTGTGTACACATAATAAACAAACTCTTATGTGCAAAGTACCTTTTAAGAAGAAGACAAGAGTAAGCCTAACAATATTAGTGCAAGTATGTCCATGACAGATTGTTCAATATCACTCTGGCATCCAAAAAGAACCTAAATGTGTTTGTGGGTCTCACCCATATCTATGCCATGGTCCCTGAGCATTTGGAATGTAGACTCTGGTTCCAGAGTGGTTATTAATTGTTTTTGTGTGTATGTGTATATATTCTTAAACATGCATATTTGTACACAAAAACAGACACCCATATATATAATAATGACTGTTAACAGCCAACACAAATCTGTTCTGTTTTTAGTATGCTAACTAGTAAGATAGTTTCCGTTATATGTGTTTATTTGGAAAGGCAGATCAGACTATATACAGATGAATATACACTTTTGATCTCTGTTATGCTTAAAATTAAGCATCATTTATTTTAGTAATTGTGGAAAGACAAATACTAGTGACATTCTTAGTTAAGTAACCTAAAACTTGCTGACAGCACATTATCAACTACAAAAAATCACATTTTTTTCAAGGAAGTGTTTCATGTAATAATGCTGCTAATAAAGCTTTAAGATAAATTAAATGTAAAAGTCATGAAGACTTCTTTTTTTCCCCAACTTTTGCATATGTAATTTTTGCGTATGAAATAATTCATTGTACAATCAGTTCAAGCTTCTTGCACAGAGTCTTTCATTGTTTTTTTAAGATTCTTTAAAAACGAGACAAAAAAAAAAAAACCCTTCAAAGAAAGGAATTGTGGCTACTGGCACATAAATGCCATCATCAGATTTTTAGACACAAATTAGAGCTTCAGTGCAGTTCTGCAGCATTAATAAACTCACCACACTACCTGTGCACATTTTTTCTTAGCCAAATTAGCAAGACAAAACACACGATCTTAAACTTTCCCAATGAGGTTTAAGTATCTCATCCTGCAATTGGGACAAGCTAAGAGTGCACGTGTCATATCAATTATAGCAACATCTCATGAAGTCCCAATAAAGTAATCATTCTACAATGAAAGGCAGGTAGTGAAACCCAACCTCAAGACACTAAATTTTTTAGCTAAACCAGAGAATGACAGTTTCCTTTTCATAAAGTGTAAAAAGTAAATAAGGAAAATTTAATTTTTTTTTTAGGTTTAGTTGGTAGCTTATACTCATTCTGATGAGACACACTTGAAGAAAAGTTTTTATTAATACTGTTATAAATTGACACAAGTTTATTAAATTATTTCATATGGGAAGCATTTATTTTTAGCTCATTCTGAATTTCTAACTAAACTGTGAGCACATGTTGAAATAACAGATTTGCCAGTCAGCCAAGGAAGTTAATTCCATTGTCACAGAGAACACAACTAAAGTGACATTCACAATAGAAATAATATTCTACTTTAGAGAGAGGTAAAGGAAAATGAAGAGAAGCTTATGATCCATAGCGAATCAGAAATATAAAGGTAAACTCATTAATTATACTGATTAAGTGTATCTGATCTATGCTTTCTTTCTTATGACAGACTGGAGAGGTTATTTAGTTACCATGTTTTTCATCCTATACAATTCTGTATTTGAATTAAATGATAGTATTTGTAACCTTTATATCTTCAGCAATCATCTTATAAAATTCTATATTTGAATTAAATGACAGTATTTGTAACTTTTATATCTTAAGTAATTCTACTTGATGGGTAATTCCTTTACTAGAAAATACATAACATTATGATTAAAGATGGGACTTCTATATTGACTTTGGCTGCTGGGAACTCAAAATTGTATAGACAAAACTAATTTCTGTTATCATTTTTGTAAATAGGAAACAAACATATTTGGCCTAGATCTTTCTTAGCCTGCCTAAAGTTTTGAAGAAAGTCTTTCTGTCAAGATCCTTGAATTTGTGCAGAAAAGGAACAACAGGGAAAAAAAAAAAAAAAGTCTCCCTTCTTGGAATCTGACACTTGTCTATGATTCCAAATGACACTTTTTACAGTGAACAGAGGATTGAAGAGTGGGATGTCACCAAGAGTAGCACCATATCCTACTCTGCATGAAATGCTCCAATGTGAAGAAAGCCAGGCTGGAATTATTCACTTTCGTGTGCATCCCACAAAGGCAGCACCAAGAGAAAAAAATTCCAGAACCTGCCTTACCTCCATATTAATAAAGTCAGAATTTGGCATCTCGCATGTTTGGATATTAGGGTATTCCGATTTATAGCCATGTTTTTCTCAATTATTACCTCTCTGGAAAAGAATTGCCATACTCTTAGCCTAATAATACATTACAGGACTATTATACGGAATTTGCCTTATTGCCTATTGGTCTATAATCTAGTTGAAATACTTGTTTTCTTTTTTTCTTACTCCCTTTACATGAGAAATAAATTAGTTTTTAAACCAATAATCTCCTCAACATTATACATAAAGATTGATTTAATCTAATTCATTAAAAAAACAGGTAAGAGTACAGTTATGTGAAACATTTAACTTTACTAGATGGTAGAGAATCTGCTTTTTCCGTCAACTTATCATCAATTTTCATGACACCTCACTTTAAAATCTCTTGAAGACCTTCACCTTTCTGTTATAACTACTTGAAGTCAACAAATGGATTTAGAAGGGGTTTTTTGTTTTGTTTGGTTTTTTTTGTTTGGTTTTTTTTTTTATTTTTTGGAGGGGTTGGAAGGGACCTTTAGAGATCATCTAGTCCAACCCCACCCCGCAAGTCGCACAGGAACATGTCCAGAAGGGTCCTGAAGACCTCCAAGGAAGGAGGCTCCACAACCCCTCTGGGCAGCCTGTGCCAGGGCTCCCTCACCCTCAGAGTAAAATAGTTTTTTCTTATATTTAAGCAGAACTTTTTGTGCTCCAGCTTCATCCCATTATCCCTTGTCCTGTTGCTAGATACAATAGAAAAAAGGGATGTCAGCCTCCTGATACCCATCATTTATATACTTGTAAATATTAATAAGATCTCCCTTCAGTCTTATCTTTTCTAGAGTAAACAGCCTCAGTTCCTGCAGCCTTTCCTCATATGAAAGATGCTCCAGTCCCCTGATCATCTTGGTGGCCCTGTGCTGGACTCTCTCCAGAAGTTCTCTGTCGCTCTTGATCTGAGAAGCCCAGAACTGGACACAGTACTCCAGATGAGGAGAGCAGGAAAAAGATGTGTGCACATGAGTACATATATTTACATATGCAACCTTGATTATCAAAGCCTCAGTTTACTAGGGAACACAGCCCTAAATATTAACTATAATATTCAATATGTATGAGTGATAGGTTAAATAACACTTAAAATATCCATACAAGTACATAGGTATTCCAATGAAAACCATCAAGTGTTTTGACCCACCTGAGTTTGTGTCTAGTTTCTCTACTGCTTTCAATCAGGAAATCTCTACAGATTCTTGTAATCACTGACAATTTAGAACTCAATAATTCCATAAAATAAAACATGGAATGAAGCTAATGCGAAGTTCTGGCTTTATTCTCAATATGTAGCAGAAAATCTCAGTAAAGTAAAAAAAATGAGGGGGATGAAGATGAACCTTGAATGCAAAATAATCACACAGCAAGTTGACATGGTGGAGGCACATCATCCCTCACTGATGTTTAATGTTCCTGAAAGGAGAGGAGGTGTATTGCACCTCATCAATAGAAGTGATGATGTATCAGAAAAAGTTCCAGGAAAGAGTAACTGCATGCCAGAGAGTGTCACTAAATATTGCCACCTTTCATCCTATTGTGAAGGCCAAGGTTTTTCTGGAGTTTTTAGTTTTTCCTTTTTCCCCATTTTCTTTTTTTGACAACAACCTTCATTGGAAACACTCTCTTAAGAAAAGAAACTAAATTATTTGGAATAGAAGTGTCTCATGGCAGACTATCATCTGAGGAAAAATGTTTTGGACACAGGTTTGTGCTCAGAATACCTTACAAGCCCTTTCTAAACTGCAAAATAAATTCAAGCTAAAGCTTTCAGTTAAGCATCATAGTCCTAACATAGCAAATGCATCTAAAGAAACATAGAGTGATTTATCTGGGAAATCTTAGTCTCAGGACAGCAGCTTCATGCCTAATCTAAAATTAAGAATAATTTATTAGAAGCATTCTCTCAAAAAAAAGAAGCCATTTTCCTGTGGTCTATAAAGTTCACACAGACATCATTTACTCTGCCACACTGTCAGAAACTTTCATATAATAAGGTTCCAGGGCTATTAAGAGATGTAAATTTGCTTATTTCTCAGAAAGAAGCAAAATGTATTTGCTAGAATTTTGGAAGTAATTTGAGATATGTAGATCTTTTAATGTCATATTATATTTATTTGCACTTTCAGTTTTCTCCTGAAAGCAATAGCTTTTAAACATATGCAGAATGCACTCATGAAAACACACTCAGAGTTTAAATAATCCTTGTATACATTACTTAAAGCTGAGAGGTATTTCGCATGAATAAAAACCAATTCATTGTTTATTGGGGTTCTGGTAAAATAATAAATTTTCTTTCTGTATGTATAACATTTTAACAAGTAAAATTTTAATCAATACACATGGATACTCTACTACTGACCAATAACAGATAATATAAGTTGGTAACATTTCCAGATTACTCTGTTTCACCTTGTGTTCCTGTACATACTTGTTGAGATAATGGTGGTTCTCACAATTCTTAGAGGTGCTCTCTCTACAGGAACAGTAAGTCTCATGGCTACAGGCTTGCTTTTCTTACTTTCTTAGCCATTTACAAAGAAAATTAATAAAATGACAAGTAGTATAGATACAATACCTATGTGGTTCTTCCAGAGCATATTCAAACCAAACTATTTTGATTTTTTTCAGAGATAATATACAATATCAGACGGGCCAAAAACAGCTATCTGAAAAAAGCTATCCAAAAGGCTGTGAATATGTTCATTCTATCAGCTGATTGATACTCCATGTTCATGTCTACACAGATTTTATGTGTTTATTCTCATATTAATCTATTATAGGATTTCCACAGAAATAGTTATTGAAAGAATTGGTTCGCAAACTAAAAAAAGTTTAATTTCTTGATCTATATGCCCTAAATGAATTAAAGGTAGCCAAGCAAATTAATAGATACCTTTGCTGGCTTTTGTAAGACATATATACATGCATGTCCCACAAGGCTTATTTCTGGGCAAATGCCATTGTATATCAAAAGCATAGTTTAGTAGTTCTGAAAGTTTCTGGGTCACTGAAACACTGCCAGACCTCAAGAGCTATAAGAGAAAACCACAACTATTTACCAACAAATTGCAATTGCAATAAAAGTGAAGTAAACAGTAATATTTAATACAGTTCAGCGGGTTGTCTAGGTATCATCTGCCATAATTTTTGTAGGTCGTCAGCACTGTCAGTACTACACCTTACAAAATGTCACAGACAAAGAGAGTGTAACAATCTAAGGTGAAAGTTATCTTTTCCTATAGTGGAGAGGTACAAGGAACAGGCACAGACTCCACTCAAACCTAACTCTCCAAACGTGGAGCAGAGGTGTTTGGAATATAAATTCCCAATATACAGCAAAGGATGAAATTTTGTAGCAGCTTAGAGCAAGCAATATATGTATACATGCATTATAGACATAGATGTCCATGAACACACCAAGATGTTGTATCACAAAAAATAACAAATGCTTTGCAGTAAGCTTATCAAATAAGTCACATTGATTAGTGTTTAGTAAGGAGTTACTGGAGAGAAGACTGCTCTGAAACATTATCCTTATCCACTAAGGAGCCACTAAGCTTGCTAGGACATTGCCAATGCAGATTGAAGTCATGGTATGAACAATTCTCACATTCCCCATTTTTCTATCAGTGGCAACTTTCCATGTGTTGCTGCCTTTGCCTACTCCTCACCTTTCTCTTGTACTGAATTTGCTATGGGCTTTGAACAAGCACTGTGTATAACAGTAATTTTGCCACCATCTTTAAAAGGAACAAGGCTTAACTGTATCTTCAAAAGGCATATATAATTGCTTTTATATTGCAAAAGTCAGAATGCCACTTGGAACAAAAATGTGATAAAGTTCTTTTGAATCACAAAACTGTAGCCTTTCTCTTTCAAGTGGTATTAAACTGAAGACTATGGTCACATAAAAGTCACTCATTCAAAACCACCTTCTAGGACCTAATTGTTCAAAACCTTTGCCTTTTCTTCAGCTCACTCCGTCGAGTTATGAAAGCTCCAGTATGCTGTCGACCCAAAGACATAATTAGATATATGCCTAAACCAAAACTCATCTCCTTCACTGAGCTTAAATTCTGGTTTTGACAAAGACATAAAACTGTGGCTATAATATATAACATTCATTTTGTCATGTTCAGGATGTACAGCCAGGCAGTAACCTGGCTCAAGATCTTCTGTTTATCACAGTCCTCAGCTAGACAAACCTCTTCATCTCATTTTGAGGTTACACTAAATTTAGAAAGAAACACTATCATATATGGTGTAAAGTCATCAGCTTGTTTTATACTTTGTACATGAAAGACTTGTTAAAAATGTAATAGGTTATTCATAGTATCTGGCACCTCATTAAATATTCACACATTATCCTACTACATTTTACAAATAAGAGATGGCATTTTGAGTTTCCTTTGTTGCTAAGACTTTGACAGATTCATAATTTTCTTTGTGCCTTTCTTCTGTGCCATTCCTTAAAGTGCCTTCTACAACATGCAACAGTTGTAGATTTTCTCTCGGGACAATTACACTCCTCTACAGAACACACCAACTCACATAAAATCTCTTGTCTGCTAGGACTGCAAGGCTGGATTTGTAACTAAAAATTAACGGAGAAAAAGTGAACGAAGCCTGACAGTAACTTCTAATGTTTGCAACTCTTTCATTATCATATACATACTTCTAAAATAACCTTACTAAGAGTTTGCTGACTTTCTTAAAAATATACACTAATACAAACATGAACAGAATTTGACCCTTCTTAGATCCTGAATGGCTGATAACTTCTACAAAGTCATTTAGACAGAAAAATGAAAATGTTTAAATACAAATCATTTTATTTATCTGTTTCTTGTATGTCTTTCAGCTTAGCTCTTACATTAAAAAAAAAACCAAACAGCAGGTATAGTATAAGCTTGCTATCTCAAACACATACTAATAATTTTGTAATCAACTGAGATACTCTGCCAAAAAATATTATAAAGCTCATCAATTTTGACTGAGAAGCATAGAAACTGTTTTGAGACATGAAGGGGAAAAATATTAATTTCCATCTAAGCCACGATAGCTCAAACCAAAGAAAATCACCTATCAATGTATAAATTTAATAAATATGCCTGTCCTTACATAAAGATCTCTTCAGACATATTGAAACTATTTGCTGTATTTGCAGAAAATATTATATTCCTTTTCCTGACTATTTGTAGCAGTGCAAGTTACTTTGTGGATGACAATTTAAGCAATTTATTTCTTTACTATATAGGAATGAGCTCAGAGTCTGTAGATGATTATTTGACAAAAAAAGCAGCTCTGGATTTTTTGTTGTTGTTGTTCAATGCAATAATTTATCAGTGCTCTGTTCTCTGCTAGACAATCACAACTCCTGTAGAAAGCTGAAAAAAAGTACTCAGGTAAACTTCCAGACTGAAATTAAGATCTTTGACAAGGTTGAGAAAAAGAAATTCTCTGAAGGTTTAAAAAAAAAGTAAAACCAAACCCCAAGTTTAAAAAATCCTGCTGTCATCTTCTACTTATTTTAGACAAGCATAGGGCAAAACACAGCATATAATCTAACAGTTGTTTAAAATTTTGTTTCTAAGGGTTTGGATGGTACTATTTTTCAAAAGCAAGCTCTATCTCCTCTTTTCTCCAGCCTCTATGTTGTCATCCTTCCGTTTGGCTGCCAAAAGATAGCAGGGCTACTTCACGAAGCATACCTAAAGTGCAAACTAAGCCACTCAGCTGTGACAAGACAAGGGAAGGGACTAGTCCTGCCCTGTCATTATCCTGAGGGCTGTAAGGTCTACAGGGCAACACCAATGCCATCAAAATGAAGTAATGTTCACTAGATGATGGCATTCCAAAGGCAGCTGAGGATAATGAGGTTGCAGTAGTTGTTTAAGACCACCTTTTTCAACAGAAATTTTGCCATATTGTACAAAGTGATGAAAACTGAGTTAGCAGATAGTGAGCTGCCTGTAACAGCCAGTGCTACTAAGACACAAAATTTAAAAAACTATTACTTCTCCAAGGTAAACAGAGAAGTCATAAAAATCAGTAATGTGGTTCTGTTAATGTAATATTACAGGATCCTAACTGCCATTTTCAGCTACTCTAACAAAAGAAAGCTCCATGGACTGGTATGACTCAGGTCTATGGGCAGGACAGAAAAGGAAAGCTGGAGCTCACCAAACAGTGTGATGAGAGAGAAGAATTTAAAGAACTACTGTTATAAATGTAAAAAGACAAATACTACAAAATATTACTGGTATGTGAATTTCCCTAAAAATTGACTCACAAGCAAATCTAGAAAAAGACCTAGAGTCATCCATAACACCAGCTAGGGTGAGTGCTCCAGCACTATCATAGTTACTATAGCACTTGTGCTCACCCTCTGTGGCCCTTGATGTTGGAGCAGAGAGCATAAAGAAGAAAAAAAAACCATGTCATGGCGCATCTGATATTCAGAAACCCCTTCCATAATGAAACTATGCTCAAATTCCTTTTTTTTCCCCCCCTTCCTTTATCATCTGTCTGGCATATCCAAGAAGCTCCAAATTTTACATATAACAATAGCAGTATAGCTTGGTTTTCCCTCTGCATTTTGGTACCACTCACCAATATGTCCTCAATTTCAGCAAGTTCCCTGCCACATCTTTGAAAAGATAACTTTGCAATGAAGAACAAAGATGCATTTAGACTTTGTAGCATGCTCTAACACCTTCACTCAAAAAGCCAGAGAGGCTACAGTATGTTCTACAAAATCTTTTTGACTGCTGTCAGAAGTGTCAGTAAACAACATCTAAGTCCCATGAGAATATGGGAAAGTGTCAAAACAGAAGGAGCAGCAGAAGCAATTTCCATCTACCTTTTTAGATTGTCTTAATTTTCAATACAAGCTTAGAAATCTTCAATAGCTTCACTTTGTCTCAGCCCATGATCATAGTAAGTAACTTATTACTACTCTTAACACAACTTATTCCACCTATAATACCATATAAGAATATATGCAACTGCAACATCACATTCCAAAATACCAATACTACAATACAACATGCTGACTGCCAGGAAGATCTCCCTTCTTGCTTCTACCAGAAGTACTTTTTCCTGGCTTTGTTTACAAAGGTAGAGAGAGTTTTACCTTCTCTTTGACTGCTACACTGAGTCCTCCCTCTGCTGTATGAGTCTTCTTAATCCACCAATAACATTACTAATAAAAACTAAAAATATTTCAGATAGACTTAGTTAATAAATGCATTGCAGATATACACAGATAGCATAGAGACACAGTATACTAGGACCATGGAAGAATTCTCTCTTTCGTTTTAGCCTTCTGGCCCAATTCCTGCCAAACATTATAATTTACAGTTGTACTTTCAACAAAAAAAAAAAACAAACAAACAAACAAACAAACAACACACAGAGATTTGTGGAGTTTGTTTTTTTTTTAAATTAAGGAAGTTCTCAAGATTATAAGCTAGTAAAAGCAGTGATTAGCTAAACATTAAAAAAAGTGGTGTTCAGCTAAAAATATAAAAATATAAGAAATAATTTGTAAAGTCACATCAGTGCACCATTGATGGATCTAATACAACAGCGATTTACTAAAGTCAAGATTTTTGAAGTGCATTTGCTAATATTGGGGTAGGAAGAACATTCATTACTGCTTTTGTTGTTGATTTTCTTAGTTATGTGGTAAAATTTATACTAGTGGGCTGATGACACTAAGTTAGTACACACACAGATTAGTAAAGAAGGCAACCAAATGCAAGCAATGGCAGTAGGGCCTAGTGATGCTGAGTAACCGACGGTACCACAAAATAATACAGCTGTATGTAACATACTACATATAAACACACATGACATTTATTATTTTATTTGCCTCAAAATTATTTTTAATTGAGTATTACCATCTATGAACATGACCATAATTATAGTACACAACCTTATAGAAATACCAGTAATGTCTGGAGGTCGAGTTAAACTAAATTACTAGAAAGGGAACAGATTACTGAAGAAAATTTCTTCACCTTGTCAATTTTTACATATTTGTGTATCCACAACCCAAAAATCACATGCAGTTCTGGTCTACCCATTTCCAAAAAAAATCACAGAACAAGTGGAATGGGTACGGGAAAAGGTAAAAAGGACAATTAAAGTCTAGAATGTTGCTCTATAAAGAAAGATTAAATAAACTGGTAGTCTTCAGCTTGGAAAAAGATATCACTAAGGGAGGAGTGTGACAGAACTGCAAATTCATAAGCAGCATGGAAAATAAGACTAAGAAGCAGTTATTCACTCTGTCTTCCAATAAAAACATAAGAGAACATTAATTATGTTGAAAAGTTCAAAACAAACAGAAAAGGGTACTCCTCCACACAACTGTGGAACCCTTTGCTATGAGACACTATAGATGCTAGAAGCTTACATAGATTTGAAAACTGATTTGATTTTCTTCATGAATAGAGAGAAGTTCTTAGAAATAGTACAGACAAAGTCTTACAGTTAGTACAAAGATATCAACAAATATAATATCAATAATTAATTCTATTTTCTTCCCTCTTTGCCAGACTCTGTCAGAGATGGGACATCAGGTTGGATGGATGTTCAGTCTCAACAGTACAGCTGTTCTTCTTGTTATGCCTTTCCTGAACAACAGCTCTACCTAATTACTCCAAGACTTTAAGGGCATTACTGTTGTTAAGACACACTGACCACTGAACATTAGTAACATATTCACTTATAAGACAAAATACCAATACTCAATGTCCACCACTCCCTTTTTGAGTTCAACAGCTTCAAGAAACATAAACAGACAACTACACCTAGAACTAAGGAAATATCTGTCTAGCATAGGTGGCAGCAGGGCCCAGAGACCACCCACAGTACAATTACAGGTCCTGCCCAGCACTTCCACAACTGTCATCACCAGCCCACAGCTCAGGTTGCCACGTCAGCTCCCAGGGACACCAGTCCTTTCCCCAGTAGTACCACCACAGGGCCAGCTTCCCATAGCCCTACTCTGCCACAGGCCCTGCTGAAGTGAGACCACCAGCAGCTCAATGTCAATCACCAGGTCTGCCTCTCAGCTGCCCTTCTACCTGACTGAGGTGATGGGATAGTCCCTGGCCACCAGGCCCTGCCCTGAGAGCCTCCAAGGACAGCACCCCTCCTACTGGACCCTGTTCCCCAGGGAAGCCCCTAGTCCACATGGTACTTTGACCAATGGTGCACGTTGCACTAAGAAGCCTACACCTCCTACAGCAAAGCACATTAATTGCTGGAGAAGGAGAATGAAAAGAATTTTAACACAGTTGTTAATCCCTCAAGGGACACAAAGAAGTTACTCAATTGCACGTGGGCTGCTCCTGCTTAGGGACTCAGCATTACCACAACCAGGTGATTGCACAAAAGCTGTCCTAATGTTTCAAGCAAATAATGACCACATGATGTGATTCTGTAGCTATTTAATTAAAATACATAAATGCTATTTGTGTGCCCTTAGATCGCAATAAACTGCATGTTTAATTGAACTACTTGTGGTTACCCCAATTTCAGAATGCGTAGGTATAGTAACATATAACCTTTTTCTGAGCCTGAACTCTTACCATTCAGGAGAATTTCATTGAAGCATTCTATTTGGAAGGATTTCTTCAAGTTTTCTTTCTTCTCATATTTCACCGCAGAGTGAACATTTAACATTCATCTTTCAGCTTGATCTAGTCACCATTACAAAGGAGATGTAATACTTGAAAAAAATGCAAATCTTTGGGCTGCTCAGTAAATTTTGTTCATAGCATTGGAATGAAGACTGAGACACTCCTTTGTACAAAAATTTCAAATTTTAAGGCCATTTGTACTTGGATGTATGATAGTAATAACATAACTTGTGTTGCTTGAGTTCATTAAAATTAATGACATCAATAAAAACAACAGCAATAGCTACGTATAAACAGCACCATCACAAATTCAGAAAACTTGCTTCAATGACAAAAAGTAAAGCTAGTATTAACACTGTTGTGATGCAAACATCTGATTCAATCTAGCAAAAAAATAATTCTATCAATTTAAACCCAGCTAGTAATATATCTATCTTAGCCTTTAATGGCATATACATTTTCTTTGTTATTATACAAGACCTTGGACCTCCCCAATCTCATACATTGACAAGTGTTCTGTGTTACAAGCACAGCTTCCAGATAGTAAGGATACTAGATTCATGAAGACCGTAATTTGATTTTCTGCTTTCTTTTTATCTGAAGAATTTCATTTATTAAGAAAAAGTAGTACTTGTCTAGGAAAAGAACAGTTCTCAGATTTATGGATTTATGTGATTTCATATGTACATATGTATTCATATGTATTCTTACAAGCAAACAGCAATGCAAATGAGTCTCCATAACTGCATACACTGTGTACTTTGGCTGTACAGCCTGTCCATCCTTCTCAAACAATAATGGAAGATAAATCAGTTCTGGCAGTATCTTATAGCTACCTGAGAGTCTAGTCCTCAGAAATTCTCTATTTTGCCTTTAACACACATTTTACTAAGCCAGTTTTGCCTGTTTTAAACAGATCCTAACAAAATGTAGAGATATTCATTAGCACAAAAGAGGTAAAAAGGATAGGTTTCAAGCTCCCTGAGTAGGTATAATTATAAAAGATTTGTATGACTCTCACTAAATAGGATGAATCATATACTCAATGTTGGTGAGTGAAGATCCACTGAATTTAATGGAACTGGCACGAAATTCCCTACATTGAGATCGTTTAAGAGAATAAAAAACCAATTCTGTTAGTACAACTGGAAATTTTACAAGGCTGTAATCGATAAAGATTTCTACTATGGAATTAACAGCTAATAAACCACAAAGGGGAAAAAAAATCATCACCTTCTTACAGCTAAGCATAACACGTCTGTGTTTGCTCAACACAGAAGAGAAACATATACAGGAAATCCATTGCTCCTGGGCAATTTCTGGCAATTTCTTTGACCAATTTCACCAGAATAAACAAGAATCCAATCTCTTCTGCAATTTGACTATGCTCTAACTCTAGTATCTTTCTTCCTTACTTAGGTTTGAGGAATATTTGCAGTAAGCAAACTACTCAGCAATAAAAATATACAATGTACATAATTTTTGTGAACAGTTCAGAGTTTATTAGGCAATGATCCTAGGACCACAGAACCAGCTATGCAAACAATGAGTTACTCAAATGAGTGAGAAAAAAAGAAAATTGAAAATCAGTTGAAACTAGTAAAATAAGGTTTACTAGGTTTCAAAAGTGATTTTTTTTTTTTTACAGTATGACAAAGCAATATCTCTTACAAAATAATCCTAATTTATAAATATATTATAGCATTTATGTAACAGACTCAAATTCCTTATACCTACAAATGCAAATCTACTATGGAATTCTTTTCTAAATTATTACCTTCTAAAATTTAAGAACCCCTAATAGGCATAGAGACAGCAAAAGATAGTGTTCCTTGTCCTATTGATTCTTCAGGTAGGAAGAATATATTCTAATTCAGATGATGAATGAGATGTTCTCCCATTTTCTCCTATGCAGTCTCCCATCTTCTCTTCATTTAAAGATGTACATGTTCAAGACCAATACTGATTGCACAATTAGAGATACGTTAACATACCACTAATTTCTCAGAGTAATGTTAAAGGCAGCAATGAATCTTCAATTCAGATAAAGAAAGCGTTCATAGGTTTAGAGCATCAGTAATGTAAGTATCTTTGTATTATAGTCTGCAGAAGGAAAACCAGTAGAATTTACAGCTTTTTCTCAGAACTTAAGTGATGAAATTGAAATTATAATCTAATACAAAAAGCTATGAAAAATTATTCAGTAATTCAGAACAGCATTCAAAGAACAAGAGTCTCTCAAATGACTTTCATGACTAGAGAATAAATTCCAGTGTTTTCTTTCATGCTCTCAGTGCTCAGTTTTATGACATTGTCATCTCATTATTGCTTAGCAATACTCTAGCATTTATGTGCCAAATCACAGATTCCTTGCCAAATCAAAGTCTACAAAACTCTCCCCTGCAGGAGGTAATGTTTTCGGCCCCCAAAAGTAAAAAAAATCTTCAAGCAAGCAACTCCTGGAACTGATTCACTGCAAGTGATGGCACTGGCTGGAGGAAAAGGATTTGGCTGCATGGCCTGAGATGGGGAAGCAATATGTAATCTGGACTCTTTCAAGCTTGAACAGAGATGGTCTTCACAACTCCCTGGATAACCTCTCTGGTAACTACAGCTGCTGCACAGAACAACAGTAATTATGAAGGACTGTAGCTGTTTAAGCCAGATGCTTGAAGTTAGGTGATGTGAAAGTTCCTTCTGTACTTCATTTTCATTGTCTTCTTATTTTTGTTGAAACATTTGTTAATTCACTGTGATCACTAAAGAACAGTAGTACGATTCTGTCAGTGATCTTTTCCATGATTTTTAGGCTACTAACTGAAAAAGAAGACATGTAAAATCTTAGTTGAAAAGACTGACTGCTTTCTGGATTATTTTTCTGGGAGTGCTAGGTAATTTGTAACTATTCATTTTTTTATTATATATTATTATATTATAATATATAATAAAATATTATATATTATTATATATTGTATTATATATATATATATCTCTCAACAAAAATCATCACCAAGATGAACTGAAGTAATAAACTATGAATACTCTGATAAGCACTTGGAAAGAGAAGCTCAACAGGTAGCAATTTTTAAAATATTAAAGTAAACTTCCTCCTTCCACCTCCAAATTGCAAATATAATTGCAGGACTTTTTCCTGAAGGCTTCTGCACCATAACTGTCCGAAAATGCTTTTGCCTCAGCATCAAGTAAGGAAAACTCTTCTTATTTCTTGAGATCATCTGTCAACCAGTGTCAAGACAGGTTATAGATTTCCAGAACTTAAGTTCATCCAATTTTTAGCTGCACTGTTTTCTAAGGTGGAAGGAAAATATAGGTCATTTTTCCTGACAATGCTTACATGTTTTGATGGTACAAGAACCTTACCTCTTCTCCTCCAAATCTTCCCCCTCTCCATCCCACCCACACCCCCCAAAGAAAAGTTGTAGCACACTGACAAAACAGCATGAGGAAGTTTGGACTGTCACTGTCTAGGGAGCATATATTCCGTGGGCAGGCAGACTATTTCATTCGCCAGAGCTGTCAAGCCAGCCTTTCTACAAACACTAGCTTAAGACAAAATAAAAGAAAAATTACAATAAAATATTTTAAAAGCTACATGCAGACTGCTGAAGCAAATGCATACTAATTAAGTGGTTTCCTGGGTAACCAAGGGCAAAATGATCAAGTCTGCCTGCTTAAAATTAGATTCTTAAACTTACATTTAGACATTAAGTCTAAACTAACTGGAAGTTAGTGGCACAACTTCCAGGTGTTCTGAGCTGCAGCTGTTTTGATTAACTGCACCTCTAGTAAATCATGCCAAGAGTCAGTCCACAGTTTTGGGAACGGAAGTCAGTAGGATGCCTCTTTTCCAGTTGTGACTTCAGTACAAAGTATAGAAAGGGACTGATTTGCCAATGTGTCAACACTCACAACCTGTCACACTCAAGCAGAAGTGACCTTTCAAAAATATGAACAAGGTAATACCCCAAATTTAAGCATTAAGACTAGATACCTGCCTACTTAAGGCACATAACACAAAAGGACAGCTTAAAATTTAAGTCCCTGATTTAGAAAGGAAATTACAGCAAAAACCCAAAAGGAAAGCTTGGAAAACTACCTTTCCCATTCTCCTTAGTATGTATCTGCATTTCTTGAAAGGGACAACAGGGAACTAAATCAGCGAAGTGGTTAATACCCTGTATAACCCACTGAATTATTATCCTTCCATGATGGACTTCTTGTCTTGAAAATCTCATATGGGTGCTGTTTGTCAGCATTAGAAAGTGCAAGATCTTGGTAATGAGCTGTGCAGCAATGATTTATACAAATTCTTATTTTATTTACCATGTGAAAAATGAAATGCACACTCTAGCAGGTGGGCAGTCATGAAAGGGATTTTGGACCATCTAAATAATTTTCATTACAAGCTTTTGTGTGGTTTTCTAAACCAAGGAATCATACATCTGGAGCCTTAATTGTCATAGCTGAAAACTTGTTTTTATACAGCTTTTTTTTGCACCTTTCTGCATGTAGGAGACTGTGTGCATGGGAAAAATGGTATTCATCAGCTGATCAGTGATTTCACATTACAAACAAAACCAAATACACTCACTTTTCTCAGGTTTGTACAACAATATCAGTCAGTTCCTGGTGAAATTTAACGAAACAATTGGACTCCCACTAGGTATGCATTTGTCCACATGAGTTATAATGTTGCAACAGAAGCAGTATGTGCACACAGTTCACAAAAACATTCAATTTTCAGAAAACAACCTGCTGGGTAAAAAAAGGAAAGAAGAGTATCTGTCTGCAGTTCACTCCTTTATTTATTGATGAGAAAGAGAAAATGCAAGCTCTAAAAATGAAAAAAATATATGACAGGTGGTAAAGAAGCATCTGAATTATGTTTCAACTCTGCAAGGAATTGACTCATGGGAATTCTTATCTTTCAAAACAATTTGAAATCTTCAGAATGTTATTCTCTATGATGTTTCCTAGAAGCTTTTCTTCTGTAAATTAAGCAAGAACAAACATCATTGAATTTTAATCAAGTGTCAGGTACATTAGTTTATATTCCAAGCCTCCTCCAGGAAACAACTATTTCAGAATTTATGACAGAAGAGTGTTTATATCACAATAAATAATACGCTTCTCACTGCAGCATAGTAACTATCTTTGTTCTTCTCCTTTCCCAATGAGCCCGGTTTCTTTCTTTAAGATTTCTTCCTCTTTTGTCCATCTTTAGGGATAGTAATATGACAGCCTAGGCCACAGTTCTGCTGTAACTGATAAAAAGCCTCTTGCAGTGAAGCATGCTCCAGCTCCAAGAGGCTTTGAAAGGGAACTGGCTTCAGTCGAACACTTAATTTTTAAAAAAAATCTTAAATTAAGCACAGTTTTCTATATGCTACATCCATTTCCCTAGACTACATATCCATTCAGAAATTATATTTCTGATTTAAAAAGAAAAAATAAACAAACAAACAAAAACCTATCTGCACTTACACAACAGCCTGAGATCAGACACTTAGTAGAGAATACACATAACACTACAGAAAACACAAGAGATCTAGGTAAATTCAGGATAGTTTCTCTATATCTCACTGTCATGGTTTAGCAAGGAGTTGCTTTTGCTTAGTAACAGGGGGAGCGGGTTGCAATGAAGACCCGGTAAAAGTTTTTTAGACTCTCCCCCGACTCCTGGGTTCAGACCCACCCCCCGGCCTGGCTGGGCCAATCTGGCGCCTCTGCGATCACTATTTAGGGACAGGAATTTGAGGTGC